>CM064519.1:17962929-18049719 GCA_032716605.1 Paralithodes platypus | reverse complement strand
AAAGTTTGAGTGGAGGGTCTAGGGATGAAACTAGAAAAATAATGAATACATGAACAAATCGGCCAAAAAGTGAACCACCCCTCCTTTAAGTTCGGGTTTCTTAATCCTACTTCATTATCTTTCCATTGACCCTTAACCCCTTCTTTACCGGCGACGTTTTTAAAATTTAATTCTTTATATTTTTAGACGATTTTGTGCAGTTTAAGAAAGTTCCAAGGTAGTAAAATTGGTTAAGTGAGATAGATCGAAGCCTGTTATAGTTTTTTTTTTTTTCCCCAGCTGATGGTAATTTGAATCCTTTAGCATACTTTGACGTTTCTGATATGACTGGACAATATTACTGTTCTGTTTGTACGTCAATATCTGCAGTTTGCTTTGAATAATAAAAATGTAGCTACAAAATCATGGTTATAGCCGAGTAAGCAGGATGGAGAAATAGCAATTTACTATCAGCTGGAAAGAAAACCCAGAGTAGCCTATAGTTGCTGGAGGCTCTTTTTTTAACGGACTAAAACCGTCTAATAGTAGCCAGAATAATGTTAGAATGACTTCATCGGTACGGAAGGGGTTAACTCTCTACGTAATCCCCGCATATAATGCTGCCCGTGAGCAGCCCGACAAGGAATACGGACCTACGTGTCATCGTACTGAAAGGGTGAGGAGGTTAGAGTTGGTGCAGGGAGGGAGGGAGAGAGAGAGAGATTTGATTGATTTGATTTGATTCTTTATTGAGAAAGCATAAATACATGGGAATACATAATTACACGTCTCAAAAGGGCCAAGGTGATAAAACAGTCTTTTACCCTACTCATATTATACATAAGTATCATAGTTACATTATCTCAAAAGGGCGAAGGTGCATACGCAATCTTCACCCTATTTCTAGCTTAAACTATGTCATTACATATATAGTTAGATGAGTAATACATTGATATTGAAGATAATTTTTAACACTACCTAAGTTTAGTATATACAGTATTATAATAAAGACATATCTAAAATACATGAGTCCCCGTTATAGACCTTGATCAGATTGTTTTTTGTTTTTAAACACGCATGCTGTCCCACAAGACCCCCAACTGAGCCCCGACCGTGTTAATCCCTCCTTAAACATCCTAGAGACATATCTAACCGTCGTGACCCATACACCAGACCCCAGCACCCAAAACATACAGCCATACAGATTCAGATTCAGATTATTTTATATCTATAAAATAATATTCGGAGGGAAGGTGCAAGTAGTCCTCCGGGAGGGATGTGCCGCATATCCGGAGGTACTTGTACATCAAGCCATTAGCCGAGAATATTGAGGACAATACAGCAGTATGGTTAGGGAGCGTAGACTGAGGGAGGGTGGCCAGGTAGGTAGGTATAGCTCCGGGAGGGTAGGTAGGTTGAGGGATTGATTGATTTTATTTTATAATTACACGTCTCAAAAGGGCAAAGGTGGTAAAACAGTTTTTTACCCTACTCATATACATGTACAATATAAACACAAACATGAAAACAACATTTAGTAAGTTTTTATCTCTATACTTGTTAGCAAACCAGTTGTCCCTAACTGTTTAAGAAGGACCCTTAGCTAAGCTGGGCTTAGGCTTAGCGCGGGTTTGTTATAATCCTTCTACTTTCCTTAATGTCATAGAATGACCTTCCCACTCCAGTTTACTACATGCCTACATATACACACACATACATACACCCATACACACATATATACATATACAGTATATACATACATATATACACATATACATACATAATATACATACACACACACATACACACATGCATGTACATATACCTACATACATACCTATACACACATTAATTCATACAATAACACAAAAATTTCACAATATACAGTATATACATACACATTTATTATTATACTAACAATAATGATATAATGAGGCTATCAATTACATAATATTCATAACACTAAATCCTAAACATTGTTTTATGTATATTTACCTTACGATGTATTGTATTTTTTTGCATTTGGCTATTATTTGAGTAATCATATTATGATTGAACATCCATATAATTTGTTCATCGACCTTATCTATGACATTGTTTCTATATTTCGCTAGGTGTTGGCAGTGCAGTATATAATGATTTAAGGTATGACTTCTTGGTTTTTTACATAGTTGACAACATATTTCGTGTTCTCCTTTAGGAACACCAAGTTCCCACATGTAACAATATCCTAACCTAAGTCGTGTGCACAAGGAGTCCTTCCAAGCACTTCTTAAGTTTCCGTATATGAAGCTAGTTCGCCGTGCAACGTTATTATAGTGATAGAATGTTGCACTACCCGCGTGTTTTTCTTGCATCATAAAAAGTTCCGCATCCTTTTTTTTTTTTTCTAATTGTTGATTTAATTTGTCTTAAAGATTGAATGCACTCGTAATCTATTGTGTCTTTCTCCGTTCCTAATTTAGCAAGTTCGTCCGCTCTTTCATTATTTATTATCCCAACATGTGAAGGTATCCACGTAAATGTTACCATTCTCCCATTATTGCGTAGTTCATCTATAATAACCTTGCACTGAGATACCAGCTTTTCATACACGGGTTTTTTGTTTTTCATAGATTCCAAAGCACTTCGATTGTCTACAAAAAAGCACACATCACCTTCTCCCCCTCTTATTTTATTTAACCCGTATAACATAGCACATATTTCTGCCTGCGTAGAAGACACGTTGTTACTTATTCTATAATAATATTCACTGTATATGTTATCGTTACCTACATCGTCACTCACCAGAATCCCACATCCTGCTCTCCCATTTTCTGTGACAGAGCCATCGCAGTATACTTGCGCAACATTATCATCTTTTAATTCATTTATCTTTTCTTCAACAATTGTTTTAAGTTCCCCAGTCTCGTACATACTTTTCTTTTTCCCCAGCTTGATAATATTTATATCCACGCCTTTATCTTCCCAGGGTGGAGGTTTTTGTGCCCTCTCTTCCACCAGAAAGAAATTTATTAGGTCAAATTTCTCTACTTTTTGTATTAGTTCTTTTAGGTATCCCCTCTTGCCTTGCCTCCTGAAGGTTCGAATTTTACGTATGTCATCGTTGACGTCTTGTGCCAATTTTTCACCACTACCTGACCGTATATGTCTCATTGCCGATACTAGGTTTACTTCCTCTATTCTGTGTCGCATGGTTGTTAAATTTAATTCTAATCTCATAGCAGCTACCATCGCATTTTTGGGGCAGTTTAATATAACCCGCATAGCCTCATTTTGGATAGTTTCTATTTTTATCCAACCTTCCTTCACCAAGGCAAGAGAGAACGGGGCTGGCATATTCCACCACTGACCTAATAGTGGTGAGGTACATCATCCGCAGTACCTGTACACCAACACCTGTACCACTCCAAGCTAGGGATCTCAAGGGTGCCATACGTGCCTTACATTGTGTTTGTATATGATGTAACTCGGCATCTTTACTGTCTGATGTATATCCTATATAGATGCCTAGATACTTATAGCTCCTAACCCTATCAATATTTGTTTTCATTCACAGCTAATTGTTTATCGCCCATAGCACGACACTGAAATTTAGTTTTTTCTTCATTAATTACTAGCCCTAGCTTCTGGGTTAATTGCCCAAATTTGTTGAGGGCCAATTGCATATTCTCGACGCTATTGCTTTGCAGCATTATATCGTCTGCGTCTATTGTTATTTTAACACCTGGACCTAGCATATCTTGAGCTATCCTATTCATTAGGACATTAAAGAGGAATGGACTTAATACCCCGCCTTGTGGTGTACCCAGGTCAAGTTTCCTTTCCTCAGAAAGAGCCCCTTGATACCACACCTGCGCCTTCCTTCCAAATAAATATTCTCCTATCCAATGTAATAATTTTCCTTTTACACCCATGTTAGCTAATTCAAACAAAATTACCTCTCCATTTGCTTTATCAAAGGCGCCCTTGAGATCCACGTATACCCTGCAGTAATCATTATCGTTGGCCAGACACTTTATGACTGCATCAGATGTACCCCTACCTTTTCTAAAACCGAACAGATTGTTGCACAATTTATCGTCTGTGATATATAATAGCCTCTCCAACACGATTCTCTCCATCATTTTGGACATACACGATGTGAGGGAAACGGGTCTACTCTCCCCATTTGGTTTAGGGGTGGGAATGATTATAGCTTTTTTCCACGCTTTAGGTAGTTTACCCTCTTTAAGACTCATGTTGAATAATCGAAGGAGGGGACTATCTTCTATACTGGCTAGGCAGTTTAATACATCGTAAGTTATACCGTCTTCCCCGGGAGCTGTAGATTTACCTTGTTTAATTGCTCTAAGTAGTTCATCTCTTGTTATAGCTACATCTGTGATGTGTGCTATATTTAATGCGTTAACAATAGTTTCTCTCCTCTCATTTTCCCAACCCTCTAATCCCTCCCTGACGTCCTGCGGCAGTGAATCGGTACTAGCGGCAGTTGCCCACTTTTCCATTAATTCGTTTGCCTTTTGTTGTGGATGTGGGTGTGCGACATTACTTTTCCTTTTCCCCCGTACCTTATTAACTTCTCTCCAGATTTCACTGATATTTGTGGTATTCCCAATCTTATTTGCAAATTTCTTCCAATAGTCTCCTCTCACTTCTTTACGGGCCTGCCCGCAAATCCGGGACGCCTCAAGTAGATCGGATTTAGTAGAGTCATCCCTTCCCGCCTCCACCCACTTCTTATGGCTTTGCTTAAGCATTTTTGACCAATCCTTTAATGTTTGGTCATTATAGTATTTATTCCGGTTTGACGAATATTCCCTTATATTTCTTTCTCCTTTAACACTTAATCTATCTATCTATCTATCTATATGCTCAGGCCCAATCCCCATTTTGGGGGTAGCCGACTCAAGACAGAGCAAGAACAGGGAAAACACAAAAACAACATAAAACAAAAAATAAACACAGATAAAAAACACAAACTCTCACACATCCAGGTCACCCAGGAGAAGACCCAGAGACCAGGGTTACCAAGGTCGCTCCAGCACTCCCCCGGCCCCTGACCACCCGGAGAGGTTCCGATCTCGGCAGGCAGACATGCAGCGGAGCCAAAGCCACAAGCCCTCCCACCACACTTCCAGGCACACCCTTCATATTAATCGTCTCCCCGGGCCAGGCGCCTGATGGACTATTATCTAGTCCAACTTGCGCCCGACCCCTTACTCCAAATGACCACGTGTTCACTCAACTATTCACAAGCATTCTCCATTCACTCCTGTCCACCACCACTTCCCCTGCCTGATCTATAGTCATTCCTCTATCATCCAAAGCCTTTCGTACAGTCTCCATCTCAATGGGGGTATTCCTGCCCTTCTATCTCCCCTTGTACCTGACTCACATATTCTCTTTGTAAGCCTTTCATCTCCCATTCCCACACTTAATGACTCTTCTATAATTTTGGCCATATCTTCATAAAACTGATTTGTACAAATTGGTTCATAGTCTCTATACCAATCCCGAATACTATTGCTAAAATTAGTTATCTTGTCTAGAGGTAATATTATCCTTTTTCTTTTATACTTTATGTCCACTTTACCCAAAGGAATACTTATATCTAAAGAGAAATGGTCGCTGAGTAATTCCGGTGTAACATCACACCTCCCATCCAAACCTTGGCCATTAATAATCACTGCATAGTCTATCCTCCCTCCCTGTATGTGTGTTGCTGCCTGTGTCCCTAGCAATTTGATATCTGGATAGTCTTTCAATAATTGATTGAATCTCCTCCCGTTAGTGTTGGTTGTTTCCCCGCCCTCTAATTCCCTGTGACGAGCGTTTAGGTCCCCGGCAATAAGAGTTACCTCATTAAATACACTATTAGGTAGAGAGTTAATGGAAAAACAATTCTTAGATACGTAAAGGTTAACAACACTTATTGACCCCTCTTTCATAAATAATTTAATAGAAACTGATTCTACCCCGTCGGTTTTATGAGGGTTTTCTACAAGCTCCGAGGGAATGGTATTTATCACGTAGGTTGATACGCCCCTAATGCCTTCGCTCGCCGGGAGAGTATATTTTTTATCTATTTAGCTTTAACAAGTTAACATTCCCTT
This sequence comes from Paralithodes platypus, assembly GCA_032716605.1. Lineage (NCBI taxonomy): Eukaryota > Metazoa > Arthropoda > Malacostraca > Decapoda > Lithodidae > Paralithodes > Paralithodes platypus. The sequence continues at coordinate 18,043,624 of CM064519.1, read as the reverse complement.
CCCGAGTCTCTTGGAGGAGTATAACATCTATATCATATTTATTTACATAATAATGCAAGTCATCAATTCTATTACGTAGTCCATTAACATTCCATGAAATTACTCTAAGTTCATTTTGATCCATTGTTACTCGGTGTATCCGTTATTGATTCCGACATACCTTCTATTTTTGTCATGATTTTATCCATTTGTCAGTGCAACGCTACCCAGTCCATGAATAATTGTTCCTTTTTCCCGTCATCTTCACACTTAGCTAGCGCACTCTCGAGCACTACAAGGTTATTCGTCATCAGCTTGTGTGGGTACAGAGTTTTATTTCTTCCTTTTACGGTAAATTTACAATTAGTTGATTCACTTTCTTTCTTTGCCTTCTTTTCTGTAACTTCTCGTGAGTTTTGACTCGCTGATGCTGTTGCTACTGGTTCGGCACTCACTGATGCTGTTGTTACTGGTTCGGCACTCACTGATGCTGTTGCTACAGGTTCGGTACTTTTTCATTTCCCTTACCTTTAACATATCATTTAGATAGCTGACGTGTTTTTCTAGCATTTCCACTTTGTTTCCGAACTCCCGGAGGTATTGAAACATTTCTTCAAACCCTGTTTGTTGTATGCCCGCCATTTCGCTATTGTCTTTCACTGTACTTTCAGAACCTGGGCTTGAACTTACCCCTTCACCAGGTGCGGTCATTTTGGGGCCAGGCTTTCCCACCTGGGACCCATTCCCCCAGGTACCAGGGAGATTAGGCCTCCTACCCCAGGCGTTCTTTGTCTCTTCTTCACACCTGGTCGTCGCCCCCGGCTGTCCACGTGTTGGTAAAGATGGTGTGGGGAAGTCCTGGGGCGGGGCGGCTGCTTGTTGTCGGCTGTATATTGCATCATCTCCCACCGCTGATCGCTGTTGATGATGATGCTGTCTGTTTGCCCCGGGTCTTTTAGAGCAGACTACAGACTGAGCATTATGGGGGCCACCACAGTTGCAACATCGTGGCCGCACGTCCATCCTGGCCTTTATTTTTTCCCCACATCGTGTGGAGATATGGCTGCCCCCACAGAAACGACAGCGAGGGTCCAGGTGACATCTCCAAGCCTGGTGCCCCCACCTAGAGCACTTCAAACATATCAACTCTTCCTCAATGCTTCAGTATTTGTGGTGCAGGACGGCATGCTGTCCGCCTGTCCACATTCATCGAAAGTTGGGTAGGACCGTAGGAGAGAGCTCAGGTGTAGTGGTGTTTACCTTCCAGCGGTCAAAGGTCAAGTGAGAGAGAGAGAGAGAGAGAGAGAGAGAGAGAGAGAGAGAGAGAGAGAGAGAGAGCGAGAGAGAGAGAGAGAGAGAGAGAGAGAGAGAGAGAGAGAGAGAGAGAGAGAGAGAGAGAGGGGGGGGGGGGGGGGGGGAGGGGGGGGGGGGCACTTTGGGGTAGGGAGGGTGGTTACTATGGAGTATAGTAACTAACCCCTTCAGTACCGGCGGTGACTGTTTTATTTTATGCTAGCTACATATAGACGACGATAGTCTGCAATCTTTTAACCCATTCACCACCATGACGTAATTGTGTGTGTGTGTGTGTGTGTGTGTGTGTGTGTGTGTGTGTGTGTGTGAGAGAGAGAGAGAGAGAGAGAGAGAGAGAGAGAAGAGAGAGAGAGAGAGAGAGTGGAAGAGAGCGAGAGAGAGAGAGTGGAAGAGAGCGAGAGAGAGCGAAAGAGAGAGCGAGAGCGAAAGAGAGAGAGAGAGAGAGAGAGAGAGAGAGAGAGAGAGAGAGAGAGAGAGAGGGGGGGGTGGGGGGGGGGGGCACTTTGGGGTAGGGAGGGTGGTTACTATGGATTTGTTTGTATCTGTAAATACTGTAATCTACCATTACGACTCAAAGGGGTAAATGCGATCACAATAAACCCTCTTAGTAACATAGGTCCTTCTTAACCCCTTGAAGCTCTGACGCGTTTTAGCAGTTTATTTTGGCTATCATTAGACGATTTTATGCAGCTTAGTAAGGATCTGTGGATATTAAAAGGGTAAATACTATCTCAATCAACCCTCTGACTGTGTACCGTTACTAATCTGAATAAAATCGTCTAATAGTAGCCAGAAAACAGAACAGAAACGCGTATTGGAGCTTGAAAGGGTTAAATTGCATAAAATCATCTAATTTTAGCCATAATCAAAGGAAAAAAGGCGTCATGGTGCTGAAGGGGTTAGGCCTAATGGGTAAATGTCCTTCCTAAGCTGAATAAGATCGTCTAAGACTAATAGTTGCCAGAATATATTAAACAGGATGACACCGGTACAGAAGGGGTTAATCCACTCCACGGTAACCCCCCCCCCCTCTCTCTCTCTCTCTCTCTCTCTCTCTCTCTCTCTCTCTCTCTCTCTCTCTCTCTCTCACACACACACACACACTCTCCTCTGTACAGTCGCGCTAATAAGTGATGTTTCGGCACCAATTATATTTTGATCAATAATTGGTATCAGCAATATCTAAGCTTCATTTCTTCATATCGAGTGAAATATACAAACATGGTCCTACACTTACCCATCCTATTCAACATCTGACAGACATTAATACATCACAGAGCAAGCCAAACATAATGACAGCTGGGACATGACTTATTAGCGCGACCGTACTGTACCTACTCCAACATCCTCAGCTTTTCAGTACGATAACAATTATAATAGGTCCATATCCCTACGCAAACCATCATTGTTGGTGGTCATTATTATAAAGTTTACTCGTATTCCTATCTATCTATCTATCTATCTATCTATCTATCTATCTATCTATCTATCTATCAATAAATCAATCAATCAATCAATCAATCAATCAATAAATCTATCTATATATCTATCTATCTATCTATCTATTTACTCAGGCCCAATCCCCACTTTTCCTATTTTTGTTTTCCTTTTTTGTATTCCTAGCCAGTCATTATGATAAGCTATACGGTATACCCTGTGTTCCAGGTGTGCCACAACAATTGAACATTAACCTTTATAACTGACAAACGACTAGAGTAATCCAGGGTACGGGTAGCCTACTACTTATTACCGAAGCTACCAAGTCTAATTCTTTCTCCATTTGTGAAGGCTATTATAGATGGGTGTGAATTTGTGTTTGTGTTTGTGTTCGTTGGTTTCTGTGGTGTTTGTGTTGTCCCTGTTCTTGCTCTGTCTTGGGTCGCCCCCCCCCCGAAAACAAATAAAAAAGGGAAAAAGGGGGAAAATAAGGAAAAGTGGGGATTGAGCCTGAGTAAATAGATAGATAGATATAGATTATAGAATAAGGATGTTGCAAATATCAAAATAAAATGTGTTTCAACCACCGGAAATAAATGTTATGTGCACTATATAAAGCACTGTCAAAAACAAACAAAAAATCTCCCTATAAATCTCCCCATGGACGGCAGTAAAACGCTTATTAACCCCTTCTATACCGCGACGTCTTTTGCCTTTGTTCTGGCTACTATTAGACGTTTTTATTCAGTTTAATAAGCACCTTCAACAATTAACAGGCTTCGAACTATTCATTTAACCCTTTTTACTAACACAGATCCTTCTTAAACTGCACAAAATCCTCTAAATATAGCTAGAATTGTATTAAAAAGACGTCGTCGGTACAGAAGGGGTTAAGGGGAGGTTTTTAGTTTGTTCCGTGGACCTCCGTCAAGCTTAAAATTACACCCCTTAGACCCCCTTTCAAGACAAATTTGTAAATTTTTCGGTAGAAAAATGTCCTGGCCGATGTCCGGTTCCTCTTAAATTACATGCTCGCTATCGCTCGCCAGGGAAAAATTGACACCTAAGTGGCACGAAAGGCCTTACAATTGACAGAAATTGGGCGAAAGTTCTTAAAATCGCTAAACTAATGGGGCGAACGCAATCTGGCTAAACATGAGAGAGAAAAGGGCCTAGAAAAATATATAACTCTTTGAGTACCAGCGACGTGTGTTATCATATATTCTAGCTATATTTAGACGATATTAGGCAGCTTAGGAAGGATCTGTGGTAGTTAAAAGGGTTGATCGAGATAGTGTGAAGCCATATTATTGCTAGAGGTCCTTCCTAAGTTGAATAAAATCGTCTAATAGTTGCCAGAATATGATCAAAAGGACGTCCCTGGTACTGATTGGGTTAAGATCGTTAGATATATACCGGTAATGGGAAAACAAAAATAAGAAATTCCGGAGATTGTAAATTTGTAACTAATTTCAACTACGGTACCTAAAACCAAAATGAAAAACAAACATGGGAACACTATAGTCTATTTTTTCCAGCTGAGGGTAAATTGTCATGTTTCTATCATTGTTACTCGGCTATAAGGTAGATTTTGTAGTGAAAGATGATGGTTATTCTGAAAACTTGGCATTAATATGACACACAGCCATAGTAGTTTCATATATATTTTTTTCTATGTGATTGAGGGAGGCAAAATGCAAAACTGCCTATAGCGAGTACCTCCCCCATAGTTGAAAGTGACTGGGCCAAAATCAAGTATGTCCATTAAGTATCGAGAAATCAGCTAATAAGAGATTCAATTTACGATCAGCTGGACAAAAATAGAGTACCGTATAGTGGTAGATTCGGTAGTTTCCTAATCCAGCTAGTAATACTGTATGTCGAGCTAATCTATAGGCTATTAATTTCACCACAACACCAAACACCTCCAATGAAATTAATAAAAGTATATATTATGTGATCCACCGGGATTCAATACCGTACAGCCCATTTGCTCTGGCCCTTCTTCAGTTACAGAGGTCTACACGCTAGCCTATGTCAATTCATTATATTAGCTACCATATATCCTTCCTATAATAAGCTTCATAAAATCGTCTAAATGTAGCTGAAATAAAAAAAATAGCTACCATCTTTCCTTCCTAAGTTCATAAAATCGTCAAAATACTGGATAGCTGAAAATAAAAATAAAAAGACGTCGCCGGTACTGTAAGGGTTAAGTAAAGTTGTATATTAACTAAGTCTCCTAAAATCATAATAATGTACAACTTAGCATTCAGTACATTTAGTCTAGGCTAGTTCTCGATTCCAATATAAAAAATAAAAAACAAATAAAAGACGTCGCCGGTACTGTAAGGGTTAAGTAAAGTTGTAGGCTATATTTACTAAGTCTCCTAAAATCCTAATAATGTACAAATTAGCATAGGCCTACAGTACATTAAGCCTAGTTGTCGATTCCTGTAATGCCCTCGAAAATGTCCCGCACCCACAATAATACTAACCCGAGTTGATGTCAGGTATAGCGTAAAATAGTCGTAGATGGTAAGTCCAATAAACTCATCTCGAGAGACTATCACCGTGGTTCTTAAAAATCGGACTAAGGTTGCTATACTTTTGTACGTCCGTGGTAGTACAGTGGGTTAGCGCGCGGGCCTGGTGGTGATGGTGGTGCGTCACTAACCAGGGTTCGAACCCCACCAAGGCATCTCAAAACTGTGGGTTTTAGGGGGGTTAAATTCCCTTCAGAGGTTCGTACCCCGCGCCAGGTACCAGGAAAGGTTGATCCTAAAGGTAGCCTGGGGATAATTCCCATTCCTATTTAACCTGGAAAAACCTAGCATTTCATTGGTGGCTGCGTAATTCTGTTGGGGTGGGGTGAGTGTGGGAGCTGGCATACGCTATCACATGTTCCTTTCCATCTCTGAATTGAGCTAATACTGCACCTATGGCGTACAGAGATACGTCGGTATAGAGACGGAAAGGTTTCTGGTAGTCAGGGAAAACGACAATAGGGGCTTGGATTAGCTTTTGCTTCAAAGTGTTAAACGCGAGGTCTCTTTCAGGTGTCCAGGCGGTGGGTAAGTTCGGTAGGTTCGAACCGCACCCAAGGCATCTCAAAACCTGTGGGTTTTAGGGGGGTTAAATTCCCTTCAGAGGTTCGTACCCCGCGCCAGGTACCAGGAAAGGTTGATCCTAAAGGTAGCCTGGGGATAATTCCCATTCCTATTTAACCTTTCCATTTGGGACGTACTAAGCGATCAGTGCTCTTTAATTAACAGGCGACCTTGACTCTCGTAATTACCTTATTCAGATATTAAAACTCTAGTGATATCTAACGTTCGCCCACTGATTTGTGTTCTACGTATTTCTGCCATAAGAATATAAAACTTAGATCAGTACCCCCATGAGGTTACTAGAGATTCCGTGTTCTACAATATACGCGTGTCTAACCCTAACTGTGAGCTGCTACTTGGGCACGCGACCAGCCAGTAAGAGGTCAACTCAGTGACATTGAATTATACAAATATATTGAGGTCTTCCAGTAAAATATAAACTTGCTAATTAAACCCGTGATCAGAAGAATATACCTGAACGTTGGAAGTGGGAGACTAGGCTCCATCCAGATCCGCTAATGCTAGCAGTTCCCTTCTATTATTTGAATTACTATCTTTCTATACTCTTTATTTATTTACGTCAATAAACGTGAACTTGTGTCGTGTTACCGTGTGTTTATTTTGTGTTCTCTATTCCTCATACCTTGTATTGTGCATGCAGCCTTATATACCCAGTCATTCAGAACTCACATTACCCAAGTTAAACCTGTAGAAAAACAGGGCATAACAATTCCAATAACAAAAAAATACAAAATACAAACAAAAATAAAAAATAAATTGACGGTCTGATATAGCCAGAGAAATCCATACCTTTAGCCTAGGTGTTTTGGGGAAGAAAAGGAGGGCGGATTGGCTCCAACTTGTCAAACCCGCCCACCTTTATACTTTCTCCTTTGCTCGCTGTAAGGAAGTTGGGGGAGGGTGGTAACTCCCTCCCCCGTTCTCTCTCCCTCCCCTTTCCTCCATTCCCCCCCTCTCTCTCTCCCTCCCCCAAACCATCTCATTTCAGACCAACACATATATAATTATGCAACACAAAATATCATTCGTAAAACACATACAACGAATTTTCAACCAGCCCAGGCAAAAGATACGATGCGGCAAAAGAGGACTACAGCATACATAGATAAATAAATACATAACATACAGAAAAAATTTCCGCACTTCGGGGCTTACACCTCGCCATTAGCAAAACTGAGAATGGGAAGAGACGATGAATATCTTACCGTAATATGCGAAATAGATCCTTCCACGTCCTCCTAAGGGGCTCCACACGTCCTATGATTCCGTAGCGATGACGTGGTGACGGTGCAGATGCCGCGGAAGGTCACTATCACGCCCAAAACTTGATCTTTGTTGAGAATTTCCAGCACAGATACGGGCACTTTGGTCGCCATTGGATCCCTGTTGCCAGATCGGTGTTGAACCCTCTCCCTTCCCGTCCACAGTTAAAATGATCTAATATACAAACTTAAATACATCGATTTCCGTATGGATTAGGCATGGATAAATTCAACTATATTATATATTCACCATATTTACAATCAAATATGTCCAAATATCCCTGGAAATGCCCTAATTCGAGCAAATAGTGGGGATATACAAATATGCAACATAAGTTAAATATATTCGTCCATGCAATGTTTAAAGTGTCATATATAGGTATATATATGTATTTTACTTCCTATAAATACTATAAATGCGGCCCAGGGCACATATATTTCGTAAAATTCACAGAAATGTAATGAAACAAACAACCCCTTATATTTCACAGAATAGCCATTAAGTGACCTCAAGGAGTGATTATTTCGAAAACATAATAGGTTGGCCAATTTACTATATCCCCAATTATCACACAGCAATCCCAGTAATCAAATTAATCGAAGTATAATTGTGTTTAGAAGAACTAGAAATGAGCACTTGATTTTTAGTAATCTGAATTTTAGTTTTAGAATTCTGAATTTTGCTTCACTCAGGTGCTTTGAACGAATCATGTGAACTTTGAATAAACCATGTTCCTATCTCATTCGGAAATTTTCCGTTTCATAGTGCATCGATTTTCCCAGAACTCTCGTCCACGCAAATTCCCATTAGACATTGTTCATAGATAAAAAGGACACAAAACTGGCACAATTTTTAACTTTTTATATACTGTTGGATAGAGAAAACAAAAATGCATCTTTTGGTTACCAAGAGAGCTCTGAAAGATGCCTGTAAGTGTGTGAAAATTGCGCAAACAACCCTGGGATTTACGGTATTGTTTCATCAAGGGTTTTAGCCCTGCCTGGAAAGCAACCTTCGACCAAAAGTTCGAACTATTCACTCGTGATCGTCTCGGTTGTTAACGAAGCGTTCATAAATGTTTCGACGGCGGTTTATCGACAAATATCGTTCAGCTTCCCTGGGTAAATCTGAGAAATGCAAGGAGATAGTAGTATTGGAACAAGTAAGTGAGAGTGTTGTGGTTGGCATCTCGGGATTTATAAACCTTCGTACGGCAATATTCGGCCTTTCTCAGCCGTGGTTTTCCTACACAGCACTACAGGAGGTAGGCAGATCATTGTGTTCAACTTGCAGGGTGAGACAATAACTATTAATTGTATACAAGAGTAGATATTGCATACAGCCCATCCCAGCATTTCAAATATGCCGTATTTTACCCTTACATAGGCATTTTAAGCCTTGGTATCTCAGTATATATATTCTGCAAAATACATTGAAGCTTGTAGCATCCCGTTGTGGCTTAGTGCATTCATTAAGAGTAATTTTAGTAGGCATAGACTGATGGTTTCTAGATTGATCGAAAGGGTTTGAGAGGCTGAGCATTCTGGCAACACTTTATTTCATAGGGTTGGTTTGAGAGGGTGTGTGTGTGCGTATGTGTGTTTGAGAAAGAGAGAGAGAGAGAGAGAAGGAGAGAAAGAAAGACAGAGAGAAGGGGGAGGTTGTCTCGTCTGGTGGTGGGAGGCAAACACGTACGAACGAACGCACAAACGGAGCAAGGAGGTTATATAAGAGGAGAGATTGTTCGGTAGATTTTACCCTATGTGAGCGTGAAGCAGGCCCTAAAACAGACGGATTCTGAGCCAATCTGGCCAGGCAATACCGCCTTAGTGATCTTGGCCCCAATATTTTTCTTTTCTTTTCCACTCACTAAATAAAACATTACGCTTTCCATAATACAGTTGGGTCTGAGTACATGATTAAATTGATATCCAAAATTCGAAAATGGATATTAACCCCTTCTATACCGGTGACGTATTTTGCTTATATTCTAGCTATATTTAGACGATTTTGTGCAGCTTAGGAAGGATCTGAGGTAATTAAATGGATTGGTTGAGATAGTTTGAAGACTTATTATTGCTAGACGTCCTTCCTAAGCTGAATATAATCGTCTAAAACTTGCCAGAATATGATGAAAAGTACGTCCCTGGTACTGAATGGGTTAATCGTGATCGTGTATTCAACCTTTAACTGTGTTGGTGGTGTTATGGTTTAGGTGCTTATGTTCTGGGTGCAGTGTCCCAAGTTCGAATCCCGGGAGGACCATATGCGTTTATTAGTTTATTCAAGTGCATTGGGGTTTGTAATTGATGATTAATGTTAAGAACTGGGTGTTACTTAATAAGTTAAAGCAATTTTATGCTATAATTGTATGATCATGTGTAATATAGATATAAATAGCTCTTTGCAATTTGTTACTGGTACCTAAATTCTCACCTTAGTCTCACATATAAAGTTAAATCAATAATAGGCTATCATTGTATGAGGATGTGTAATAGAAATATATATATACTGTATATGTATATATATAATATATATATATATATATATACCGGTATATATATATATGTGTACCGGTATATATAATTATATACGGTAGGCCTATATACAGTATATATATAGATAGATAGATAGAGATTTTATATATATATATATATATATATATATATATATATATATATATATATATATATATCTATATATATATATATATATATATTATATATATATATATATGATTATATATAATATATATATATATATAATATATATATATATAATATCTCTTTCCAATTTGTTAGCTAAATTCTTATTGGCTTCATTGTTTTAACCCCTTCTGTACCGGGGACGTCTCTTTAACTTTATTCTGGCTACTATTAGACGATATTATTCAGTTTACAAAGGGCCTCCCGCAACTAACAGGCGTCGAATTATCTCATTTAACTATTTTTACTATCACAGATCCTTCATAGGCTCCTCAAAATCGTCTAAATATAGGTAAAGTATGTATGTACTGTATGTACTCAGGCCCTGGGGTGGGGGGGGTTTTGACTCGAGACAGAGCCCGAAAGTAATATTAGATATATATCGTCTGTACAGAAAAGGTTAATCTGCCTCCTTTAGTATCCTTTCACCTTGACACTGGGAAGATGAAAGGAATCTTGGCCTGAATATTGTATCCATTCGGCCCCATTCAGCCTACTGTTTACCCCCATTCAGGTGTTGATTTTTTCCTGGCGAGCGGCAGCTAGCCAGCATATTTAAAACAAAAAAATTGACAGCAGGTTAAATTTGTACATTTTTCGATAGAAAAATTTCTCCGGCGAAGCCGGATTTCTCCATACAATGCTGTCTCCCTATCGCTTGCCAGGAAGAAATCGACACCTGGATGGGGATAAACGTTTTAAAATAGTAGGCTGGATGGGGCCAAATTGAGAAAAACCAGAGTAAGAGAGAGAGGGAGAGAAAAGATGCAGGTGACCCCCCTTAACCCTTACTGTACCGGGGACGTCCTTTTAATTATATTCTGGCCATGAGTAGACAATTTTATTAGGCTTAGGAAGGGTCTCTAGCCATAATAAGGCTTCAAACTATCTCCACCGACCCTTTTTAATTACCACAGATCCTTCCTAAGCTGCATTATATCGTCTAAAAACAGGTAGAATACAATATAACACACGTCGCTGGTACTGGAACGGTTAAGATAGACTACGTTCAGATAGGTCCAGTTGGGTCCAGACTTGGTGGCATCGGTTTAGAAGGGTTAGAATAAGTTAACTTTGGTTTTCAAGTACTAAATTTGTTATGGTTTATTTTATATAAATATTTTCTCTAAATCGTGTTTTTAAAGCAAAAAATAGCTAAAATGCAATGTATTTTAAGTGAGTTTAGGTTTTAGATGTTAATATAAGTATCACACACACAAACAATCATAATTAATTCGACATTATGAAAAATAATTAGCCCAAAATATAATACTGGGCCATTTCTATGATCAATAACTTTTTTATTTGTAAAGATAGGTCAATTATAAAAACAGATTCGGATTCAGCATCGAAAACTACCTGAGAGAAGTATGATTTGGCGTCTCTCTGCGAAAATCGGCAAAATCACATTTTTGGGGAAAAGGATTGTAGCTTCTCAGATCAGGGCCATGAGGTTAGGTTACGTTCGGATAGGTCTGGCTGGATTCACACTTGTTGGGATGGGCTCAGAATGGTGCCAATAGGTCAACTTAGGTTTTATTATCGATAATTATGTTGGGTTACTTTTGTATGAATATTTTAAGAAACAGCTGTAACAGACATAGGAGCACACAGCCAGGCGGGGAGAGGGTCCCTTTAGAAGACAGTGACTTGGAACTGGGCTAACTTCTATGATCATTATATTAGCTCTATGTAGAGATAGATCGATCCTAAAGCCAGATTCGGAGTCGGCGTCAAAAACTGCATTATAAGATTATGATTAGTTATTTGTTTATGAATATTTCAAGAAACTGGCAACTGTAACACATACGAACGAACGCACAGCCAGACAGGGAGAGGGCCCCTTTAGAAAACAGTGAATGGGAACTGGCCCACTTCTATAATTAATATCTTAGCTATCTGTAGAGCTAGGTAAATTCTAGTGCCAGATTCGCACTCAGCGTCGAAAACTAGACCAGATAAGTATGTTTCCACGTCTCTAGGCGATAATTGGCCACCTCTCCGGGTGGTCAGGGGCCGGGGGAGTGCTGGAGCGACCTTGGTAACCCTGGTCTCTGGGTCTTCTCCTGGGTGACCTGGATGTGTGTGAGTTTGTGTTTTTTATCTGTGTTTATTTTTTGTTTTATGTTGTTTTTGTGTTTTCCCTGTTCTTGCTCTGTCTTGAGTCGGCTACCCCCAAAATGGGGATTGGGCCTGAGCATATAGATAGATAGAGATAGATAGATATATTTCTGGCAACATTTTGGACGTTAGGTTAGGTTAAGTTAAGCCGGTATCACATTATAGTCAACATTCGATGATCAACATTTTTCTGGCAACATTTCTGGAATATTTTGCAGTGATATTGGAAACTGGACTGATGGTAGATGAAATTAGATGACATGAATATTTTAAATGTTGACCTCATAAGCTGCCAGACCAGTGTTGAGGTTTAATGTTGAGGGAAAGAGCGCTCGTGTGATACCAGACGTGTTGGGATGGATTCAGGATGGTTAGAATAGGTTAACTTAGGATTTTTTTTTTTTTTAAATAGCTACTATCACTCTTGTCAACTTTGGGGGGGACACTTGTTACAGGCAGCTTTGCCTTTGGTATCCTTCATCTATCTATCTATCTATCTATATATATAATTATATACTCAGGCCCAATCCCCACTTTTCATACACAGACAAAATATTTATACCATTTTATATTTAAAGCTAAAAGGACGGCACCGGTATTTTGTTCAGCTTAGGAAGGACCTCTAGCAATAATAAGGCTTCAAACTATCTCAACCAACCCTTTTAACTACCACAGATCCTGCCTAAATATAGCTAGAATAAAATACAACACACGTCGCTGGTACTCAAAGGGTTAACACGACTTTATGTAGTTCAAGAAGGATCTGTGGTAATAAAATGGTTAAGTGGGATAGTTCGCGGAGCCTCTTAATTGCTGGAGGTCCTTTTCAAACTGAATAAAATCGTCTAATAGTAGCCAGAGTAAACCTAAAAGGACGGCACCGGTATTTAAACCTAAAAGGACGGCACCGGTATTTAAACCTAAAAGGACGGCACCGGTATTTAAAGGGCTAACATTTATTAATTTATTCCTTTATTTTTTAGTTTCCTCGCTACAAACTTAAAAAAAAACATCCATTAGAGATACCCCTTCAAGATTAATCTGTACATTTTTCGGTAGAAAAATGTCCCGGCCGAAGGTCGGTTCCTCCACAATTACAGGCTCGCTATCGCTCGCCAGGAAAAATATCGACACCTAAAGGGCACACAAAGTCTTAATATTGACAAAGAAATGGGGTGAAAGGTCTTAGGAAGGTAATATGGTACCGTTAGTCAAAAAGGTTCATTGAAAGAGTATGTGTGTCGTTTTAATTGCTATAGGTCCTTCCTAAGCTGAATAAATCGTCTGATAGTAGCCGTAATAAAGTGAAGGTAACATCATCCGTACTGAAAGGGTTAAATATCTTACCCTTCCTATACAGCTTAGGAAGGACCTATATATAGCAATGATAAGGCCTTATGTATACTCTTTCAATGAACCTTTATGACTACCAAATGACCTTCCTAAGCTGCATACAATCGAATGACCTTCCTAAGCTACCGTACATCAAATCGTCTAAATATTTTGTCCTATGGGTATGAAGCAGACAAAAGGCAAAGCTACCTGTAACAAGTGTCTCCCCCAAAAAAGTTGTATTAGTGATAGTCACTATTTTAAACTTAAGGGGGGTCACCTGCTTTGTTTCTCTTATTTTCTCTCTTTCTCTGGCTTGTATCCATTTGGCCCCATTCAGCCTACTGTTTTAAGACGTTTATCCCCATACAGGTGTCAATTTTTTTACTGGTGAGCGGTAGCGAGCCAGCATACTTTTAAAATGTTTTTGACAGCAGGCTAAATTTGTACATTTTTCGATAGAAAATGTCTCCGGCGAAGCCGGATTTCTTCATATAATGCTGGCTTGCTATCGCTCGCCAGGAATAAATCGACACCTACAGTAGATGGGGATAAACGTCTTAAAATAGTTCAAAGGAGTACAAAGGAAATCAAGCAACAACAGGTCTAGTGACCCTTCTAGCCTGCTTGTCCTCCAAAACACTGAGGATCAAGTGTCCAAACAGTGGTTTAGAGTGGGTAAGGGAACATTGGAAAGGGAACTACTGCCCTAGAACTAATGTCCGTGGCAGGATTAGGAAGTTAGTAGGGGACAGATGGGTTAGTAACTGAGGGGGGGGGGATAAAATAAAGTTATTCATTTACAAACGCAGTCAGTCGCGGGTTTGATGAGAGATATTTGTCTAAGCGGAGTTTAAATGAATCAACGGTGCTGCAGTCTCTTTCGTCTCTGTCTATCCTCTAACGTCTTCCCTTCATGCTGGAAGTTTGCTCACATTCAACCTGTCCCAAAGAAGGGTGACCGCTCTCAACCCTCCAACTATCGTCCAATTGCTCTTATCTCTTGTCTTTCTAAAGTTTTTGAAACTATTCTTGCTTCCAAATTTCTTAAGCATTTCTCTTCTCATAATCTGCTCTCAGATCGCCAGTATGGCTTCCTTAAGGGTCGCTCTACTGGTGATCTTCTTTCATATCTTACTAACTCTTGGTCATCCTCCTTTCGGGACTTCGGTGAGACTTTTTCTATTGCACTAGACATATCGAAAGCCTTCGATAGAGTCTGGCATAAATCTTTAATTTCTAAACTACCCTCCTTCGGTTTCTATTCCTCCATCTGTGCCTTTGTCTCTAATTTCCTTTCCGGCCGTTCCATAGCTGCGGTTGTGGACGGCCATTGTTCACTTCCTCACCCTATAAACTCCGGTGTTCCTCAGGGCTCTGTCCTATCTCCTATTCTCTTTCTAATTTTTATAAATGATCTCCTTAACTGTACCTTAATTCCCATCCATTCATACGCAGACGACTCAACCTTACACTACTCCATTAGTTTTTCAGAACGCCCCAGCCAGCAATCCCTCAACGACAAACGTAATGAAGCCATAGAACTCTTAAATTCTGATCTAAATATTTCCAATTGGGGCAGAGAAAACCTTGTTAACTTTAATGCTTCCAAAACCCAATTTCTCCATCTATCTACCCGTCAGGATCTCCCAGCGGACTATCCCTTATTCTTCAACAATACAAAAATCAACCCTTCATCTTCTCTCAATATTCTTGGTGTCTCTTTTTCTTCTGCTCTCATTTGGAAGGACCATATTACCAGTCTTGCTAAGGCAGCCTCCCAGAAGCTGGGTGTGCTCAACCGCCTTAGGGGGTTCTTTTCCCCTGCACAGCTTCTTGCTCTGTACAGGGGCATAGTGCGGCCTTGTATTGAGTATTGTTCACATGTATGGGGAGGTTCCTCTCACACCGCTCTCCTAGACAAAGTTGAAAGGAAGGCCTTTCGTATCATTAACTCCCGTCCACTCACCAACTCTCTGCAATCTCTCTCTCTCCGCCGCAATGTTGCATCTCTCTCGCTATTCTATCGCTACTATAATAATCAGTGTTCCTCAGAGCTATCCCAGTGCATACCACCTCCTTTACGTAGGGCACGTGGTACCCGTCTTGCAACTCAATCCCACCCCTACTCTGTGCAACTCTCCAACCCAAGAGTGAAACGTTACTCTCAAACTTTCTTCTACTCAACATCTGAGCTCTGGAACTCTCTCCCAGAATCAGTCTTTCCCTCTTCCTATGACTTAAATTGCTTCAAACTCCGTGTGTCCAGGCATTTTGGCTCGAACGTCCCTTGATTTTGGCCCTGTCACTCTTTCAACTATGGGGGAGGCACTCGCTATAGGCAGTTATGCCTTTTGCCTCCCTCAATCACATAGAAAAAAAAAAAAAAAAAAAAAAAAAGTCTATAACGTCTCGGGGAAGCCCATTCCACAAGTTGACAACTCGATAGAAGAAGAAATTCTTAGATTCGTGTGAGTTAAAAGATTTACCAATAATTTTGCAACCGTTTCCCCGCGTGTAATTAGATTGGTCGATAGTGAAGTACTTACTACAGTTCATATTGTCGATGCCTTTGATGATTTTGAACACTTGAATTAAGTCGCCTCTTAATCTGCGCTGGGTTAAAGGAAATAGATTTAATTCTCTAAGACGCTCTTCGTATGGTTTGTTCTTTAGGCTAGGTATCATTTTGGTAACTCTACGTTGAACTCGTTCTAGCTTGTTTATATCTTTTTGGTAATAAGGGCACCAGGATTGAACGCAGTATCCCAGAAGAGGGCGGACTAAGGAATTGTAAAGGGTTAGGATAACTTCTTTGGATTTATGCTCAAATGACCTGCCTATAAAGCCAATTATTTTGTTGGCTGAATGGGGCCGAATGGATACAAGCCATAGAAAGAGAGAAAAGGAGAGAAAAAAAAAAGCAGGTGACCCCCCTTAAGGGGATAGTGCTTGGATTTTGGACTACCGTATATATTTATTTAATTATTTATGTTTTAGTTTCCTCGCTAAACCTCCATCAAGCTTAGAAAAACCCTAAACCCCCTTTCAAGATAAATGTGTAAATTTTTCGGTAGAAAAATGGCCCAGCCGATGGCCGGTTCCTTCTAAAAATAGAGGCTTGCTATCGCTCGCCAAGAAAAAATCGACACCTACAGTAAAGGGCACGAAAGATTTTAATATTGAAAGCAAAAAAATTAGGCGTAAGGTCTCAAAATCGCCAAACTAACGGAACGAACGTTTTAAAACCTCAAAACTAATATGCTAAACATGAGGGAGAAGGGGGTCCAGAAAAAGCGAGTAGTACCCCCTTAATTCTTCAATAAATCTTTATCTGAAATCCTCTATAAGCCGGTATCACACGAGAGCTTTTATAGTCAACATTAGACGATCAACATTTTGCTGGCAACATTTCTGGAGTATTTGGCACTGGTATCGGAAACTATACTCTGTTTCTTTTCACCTGACGGTAAATTGAATCCCTTACTAGCTAATATCTCGATACTTAATGGACAATTATGAAACTACAATGCCTGTGCTTCATAATAAGACCAAGTTTATATAATTCTATCTATCTATCTATATGCTCAGGCCCAATCCCCATTTTGGGGGTAACCGACTCAAGACAGAGCAAGAACAGGGAAAACACAAAAACAACATAAAACAAAAAATAAACACAGATAAAAAGCACAAACTCACACACATCCAGGTCACTCAGGAGAAGACCCAGAGACCAGGGTCACCAAGGTCGCTCCAGCACTCCCCCGGCCCCCGACCACCCGGAGAGGTTCCGATCTCGGCAGGCAGACATGCAGCGGAGCCAAAGCCACAAGCCCTCCCACCACACTTCCAGGCGCACCCTTCATATTAATCGTTTCCCCGGGCCAGGCGCCTGATGGACTATTATCTAGTCCAAATTGTGCCCGACCCCTTACTCCAAATGACCACGTGTTCACTCAACTATTCACAAGCATTCTCCATTCACTCCTGTCCACCACCACTTCCCCTGCCTGATCTATAGTCATTCCTCTATCATCCAAAGCTTTTCTTACAGTCTTTCCATCTCAATGGGGGTCTTCCTGCCCTTCTAACTCCCCTTGTACCTGACTCACATATTCTCTTTGTAAGCCTTTCATCTCCCATTCGTTCAACAGACCATACCAGCTCAGCACCCTTCTGTCCACTCTGGCTGACAAATGTTCGTGCTGCCCCACTCTCCTACGTAACTCTTCATTCCTCAATCTGTCTCTACGAGTAACTCCACACATACTCCTCAAGCAGCTCATCTCCATCACATCCAGCCCTCTTTTCTCCTTTTTTCTTCAGAGCCCATATCTCAGCCCCATACATCACTGTTGGCACTACAATTCCTTGATACAGTGCACTTTTTACTTTCACTCCGAGAGTTCTCTTCTTCCACATACTTCCCATTGCTCCAAAAACCTTCCTTCCTTCACACACTCTCTGTTTTACCTCCACTTCCATACCTCCACTCCTGCTTATCGTTCCTCCTAGATATTTAAAACACTCTACTTGTTCCAATATTTCCCCATCCAGCCTCACATCTAGATTCACCCTATGCTCTCACCTATTACACACCATTACTTTACTTTTATTGACGTTCACCTTCAGTTTCCTTCAGTTATATAATTAGCACCATTTTTCACCACCAGATCTTCAAAATAACTGATAATTCTTGATGGGAACTTTGCAATTTACCGCCAGTTGAAAATAAACAGAGTGTAGAATGATTTTTTGAGTTTCCTCGCTAGACCTCCATCAACCTTAGAAAACACCCCCTATAGCCTACCCCCTTTCAAGATAAATGTGTAATTTTTTCTGTAGAAATATGTCCTGGCCCCTTCTAAAATTAGAGGCTCGCTATCGCTCGCCAGGAAAAAATCAACACCTAAAGGGCACGACAGGTCTAGGTTCGAATCCCGGTGGATCACATACATGCTTTCATTAATTTAATTTGAGGTGTTTGGTGTTGCGGTGAAATTAATCAAAATATAGATTAATACAAAAATGAGGTGAAAGGTCTCAAAATCGCCAAACTAACGGAACGAACGTCTTAAAACCTCAAAGCTAATATGGTAAACATGAGAGAGAAGGGGGCCCATAAAAAACAAGCACTACCCCCCCTTTAAGGATCAACACTTAATTCTTCAATAAATCCTCCTTTAACCCCTTCTTTACCGACGACGACTTTTGTATATAATGTTTGCTATATTTAGACAATTTTGCGCAGTTTAAGAAGGATCTGTGGTCGCAAAAAGGGTTAAGCGAGATAGTTTGAAGCCTGTTAATTGCTGGAGGGCCTTTTTAAGCTGAATAAAATCGTCTAACCGTAGCCATAATACGGTAATGTTAAAAGGACGGCACCGGTACAGAAGGGGTTAAGGGGGTACTGGTTAGTTTTTGGTCTATGCATTTGTTAATCTATTAATTTTTTAGTTTACTCGCTAGACCTCCATCAAGCTTTAAAACAATAACAAAACAAAAAACATAATAATAATCAGATAATAAGACGTTCTCCCCATTAGTTTGGCGATATTATGACAGTTCGCCCCATTTCTTTGTCAATAAATTAAGACCACACACACACACACAGCCCGTAGCCTAGTAGGTAGAGCTCTCGTCTCACACACGAGGGGTCGGGGGTTCAATCCCCCGGCCGGGCGGAGACAAATTGGGCTTGTCTCCTTTCATGTGTTAGCCTCAGTTCACCTAGCTGTAAATAGGTACCTGGAATAAGTGGACGACGTTGTGACGTCCCATCTGGGGTTGGCAAAAATGGTACAAGGCGAGATGGGTATCATATGGTTCACCTAAGCTGATGGCTACCTAAGCCTTCGGGCGAGACGGTACCGTCTATAGTGAGAATGGTACCATACAGATCCACCCTAAGCCTTCGTTTCCGATGCCGCCAATTGGCTAAAATACAGACTACACACACATCCACAGCCATTCCAACGATACATATAACACCTACACATATAGGAGGCGGGAAATAACGAGCATGCTCACTCCCGCAATACAACTAGAGTAAGTACAGCCCGTAGCCTAGTAGGTAGAGCTCTCGTCTCACACACGAGGGGTCGGGGGTTCAATCCCCGGCCGGGCGGAGACAAATTGGGCTTGTCTCCTTTCATGTGTTAGCCTCAGTTCACCTAGCTGTAAATAGGTACCTGGAATAAGTGGACGACGTTGTGACGTCCCATCTGGGGTTGGCAAAAATGGTACAAGGCGAGATGGGTATCATATGGTTCACCTAAGCTGATGGCTACCTAAGCCTTCGGGCGAGACGTACCGTCTATAGTGAGAATGGTACCATACAGCTCCACCCTAAGCCTTCGTTTCCGATGTCGCCAATTGGCTTTTTAAAATACAGACTACACACACATCCACAGCTATTCCAACGATACATATAACACCTACACATATAGGAGGCGGGAAATAACGAGCATGCTCACTCCCGCAATACAACTAGAGTAAGTACAACTAGAGTAAGTACACACACACACACACACTCCCTAGACCAGGGGTGTCAAACTCATTTGCTCTGACGGGCCAAATTTTACACGGTACAATATTGTAGGGCCGCATTAACCCCTTTTGTACCGGCGACGTCTTTTATATTTTATTGTAGCTATGTTTAGAGGATTTTGTGCAATTTAAGAAGGATCTGTGGTAGTAGAAAGGAATATGTGAGATTGTTCGAAGCCTATCAATTGCTGAAGGCCCTTTTGAAACTGAATAAAATCGTCAAATAGTAGCAAAATTAGTTAAAAAGACGTTGTCGGTACAGAAGGGGTTAATGTAGCAGGTCAAATATAATATACCGGTGATGCCTCCACCCGTCTTAATATAAATTAAAATAAATGCTTCATATTATCCAGATTTAATAATTTCAGAAAATATTCAAAACACATAAACAATATTATTTAAATATGAACTTACGGCAACTGTGCCACCTGTTGCACTAGTTTACGAAGAGCCCTCACTGACCATGGATTGACATCACTGGTTTGCCATTTTCCCAAGACTTATCAGGCGTAATTTGTTAGTACAGGAGATAGACCAGTGACCTCTCTCTCTCTCTCTCTCTCTCTCTCTCTCTCTCTCTCTTCCTTTATTCCTTTTAATTTCTCATTATCAACTATTTTAATACAGTGACGACCGCCAGGTCATTATGTTTATATTAGGAAGGACCTTAAAAAAAGAGAGAGAGAGAGAGAGAGAGAGAGAGAGAGAGAGAGAGAGAGAGAGAGAGAGAGAGAGAGAGAGAGAGAGAGAGAGAGAGAGAGAGAGAGAGAGAGAGAGAGAGAGAGAGAGAGAGAGAGAGACCAGACCAGACAGAGAGGGAGAAAGAGACAGAGACAGACAGACAGACACAGTGTGTGTGTGAGAGAGAGAGAGAGTATACAATTCAGAAGTATGAGTTAACTATTATATTGCTTATTGTTTGGATGGGTTTGTGTGTGTGTGTGAGAGAGAGAGAGAGAGAGAGAGAGAGAGTATACAATTCAGAAGTATGAGTTAACTATTATATTGCTTATTGTTTGGATGGGTTTTCCACATTCTATAAAGTCAATGTTTGAATTAAGATTCTCTTAGACTTGTATTATTATTTTTTCTTTGTCTCCTCTCTTTTCCTACCCTTCTCTCTCTCTCTCTTTCTCTCTCTCTCTGAGGTCCTTCATAGTTTGAATAAAATCACCTGGCTGTCGTCACTGTATTAAAATAATTGATGAGAAGTAAATGGAATAAAGGAAGAGGAGTACAAAGGAAATCAAGCAACAACAGATCTAGTGACCCTTCTAGGCTGCTTGTCCTCCAAAACACTGAGGATCAAGTGTCCAAACAGTGGTTTAGAGTGGGTAAGGGAACATTGGAAAGGGAACTACTGCCCTGCCACTAACGTGGCAGGACTAGGAAGTTAGTAGGGGGCATATGGGTTAGTAACTGAGGGGAGGATAAAGTTATTCATTTACAAACGCAGTCAGTCGCGGGTTTGATGCGAGATATTTGTCTAGGCGGAATTTAAATGAATCAACGGTGCTACAGTCTATAACGTCTCGGGGAAGCCCATTCCACAAGTTGACAACTCGATTGAAGAAGAAATTCTTAGATTCGTGCGAGTTAAAAGATTTACCAATAATTTTGCAACCGTTTCCCCGCGTGTAATTAGATTGGTCGATAGTGAAGTACTTACTACAGTTCATATTGTCGATGCCTTTGATGATTTTGAACACTTGAATTAAGTCGCCTCTTAATCTGCGCTGGGTTAAAGGAAATAGATTTAATTCTCTAAGACGCTCTTCGTATGGTTTGTTCTTTAGGCTAGGTATCATTTTGGTAACTCTACGTTGAACTCGTTCTAGCTTGTTTATATCTTTTTGGTAATAAGGGCACCAGGATTGAACGCAGTATTCCAGAAGAGGGCGGACTAAGGAATTGTAAAGGGTTAGGATAACTTCTTTGGATTTATGCTCAAATGACCTGCCTATAAAGCCAATTATTTTGTTTGCCTTCTTAACAACTTCTGAACATTGTTGACTCGGTTTTAGGTTACTCGATATTGTTACTCCCAGATCAGTTTCTCTGTTTACATTCTTAAGCTGAGTGCCATTCATCGAATAGTTTGCTTTCTCATTTAGGTATCCGACATGTAGTACTTTACATTTATCCGCATTGAAACTCATTTGCCAAATTTGGGCCCAACATGACAATTTATCTAGATTGTGTTGCATATCGTCAACTTGTTCTTTTGAGAGTACGCTATTTGCAATTTTTGTATCGTCAGCAAATTTTGAGATTGTGCAGGTGAGACCCTCATCTATGTCGTTGATGTAAATTAGAAAGAGAATTGGTCCTAGTACCGATCCCTGGGGTACCCCGCTACTTACATTGGTCCATTTAGATGCCTTACCGTTTATGACTACCCTTTGCTTTCTGTTGCTGAGCCAATTTTCTATCTATTTCAACACACCGTCTTGTATTCCATGCGCTTTTAGTTTTAGCAGTAAACGTTTGTGGGGAACTTTGTCAAAGGCCTTTTGAAAATCAAGGTATATAATATCTACAGCTTTACTCTCATCGTAGAGGTTGAGGATATCGTGGAAGAAGTCTAAGAGGTTTGTTAAACAGGAACGTTTTTTACGAAAGCCGTGTTGAGTATCTTTAAGTATGTTATTTTCCTCTAAGTGATTTACGAGTCTGTCTCGTATGACCGTTTCTAGCATTTTACATACAACTGAGGATATACAATCATGTTCCTACACTTACCCACCCTATTCAACATCTGACAGACATTAATACAGCACAGAGCGAGCCAGACGTAATGGTAGCTGAGATGTACAACCATGTTCCTACACTTACCCACCCTATTCAACATCTGACAGACATTAATACAGCACAGAGCGAGCCAGACGTAATGGTAGCTGAGATATACAACCATGTTCCTACACTTACCCACCCTATTCAACATCTGACAGACATTAAAACACCACAGAGCAAGCCAGACGTAATGACAGCTGGGACATGACTTATTAGCGCGACCGTACCGGCGACATCTTTTTAACCCTTTGAGTACCAGCGACGTATGTTATATTTTATTCTAGCTATATTTAGACGATATTATGCAGCTTAGGAAGGATCTGTGGTAGTTAAAATAATAAAATAATAATAATAAAATGTTTTTTTCCACTTAAAAGTGGTTATTCTGCTCATAATTACAATTACAAAGTGTACATTAAGTATTAACTTAGGTATAAACTTAGCTATCTCAACCAAAGGGTTGGTTGAGATAGCTTGAACTCATATTATTGCCAGAGGTCCTTCCTAAACTGAATAAAATCGATAAATAGTAGCCAAATTAAAATAAACAAGACCTCGCCGGTACAGAAAGGGTTAATGTATTCTGGCTGCATTAAGACGATTTTTTGCAGTTTAGGAAGGATCTGTGGTAGTAAAAGCGGTGGAGTGAGATAGTTCCAAGCCTGTTAAGGGGGGACACCGGCTTTTTTTTTTTATCTTTCTCTCCTTTTCTCTCTTTCCCTGGATTGTACTCATTCGGCCCCATTCAGCCAACTGTCTTAAGACGTTTATCCCCATCCAGGTGGCGATTTCTTCCTGGCGAGCGATTGCGAGCCAGCATTGTATGGAGAAATCTGGCTTCGCTGGCGAAATTTTTCTATCGAAAAATGTACAAATTTAGCTTGCTGTCAAAACAAAAAATATACTGTATATGGCTCGCTACCGCTCGCCAGGAAAATATTGACACCTGGATGGGGGTAAACGTCTTAAAATAGTAGGCTGAATGGGGTCGAATGGATACAAGCCAAAGAGAGAGGGAGAGAAAGAGAAAACAAGCGAGGTGGGCCCCCTTAACCCATTCTGTACCAGGGACGTCCTTTTCATCACATTCTGGCGACTTTTAGACGATTTTATTCAGCTTGAGAAGGACCTCGAGCGATGATAAGGCTTCAAACTATCTCCACCAACCCTTGTAACTACCACAGGTCCTTCTCAAGCTGTATAATATAGTCTAAATACAGCTAGAATAAAATATAACACGTCGCCAGTACAATAATATTACTCGTGTTCGTGTATTCAACCTTTAAGGGGACATGGGCCGTTTTTCTGGTCCCCTTTCTCCCTCATGTTTAGCCCCATTAGTTTTCAGATGTTAATATGTTTTCCCCATTAGTTAGTCGATTTTAAGACGTTTCGCCCCATTTCTGCGTCAATATTTAGACCTTTCGTGCTATTTAGGTGTCCCTGGCGAACTGGTTCCCTGGCGAACGATAGTGAGCCTGTAATGATGGAAGAACCGGCCTTCGGCCGGGAAATTTTTCTACCGAAAAATGTACAAATTAATCTAGAAGTGAGATCTAATGGATTTTTTTTTTTTAATTTGATGGAGGTCTACAGTAAGGAGGAAACTAGACAAATAATTATGAATACATACAAAAATCCCCCAAAATGTGAACTATCCCCCCTTAACTGTGTTGGTGGTGTAATGGTATAGAACTTTAGATGCTTATGTTCTGGGTGTGGTGTCCCGAGTTGGAATCCCGGGAGGACCATATGCTTTCATTAATTTATTCAAGTGCATTGGAGTTTGTAATGGATGATTAATGGTGCGTTACTTATTCAAAGGGTTAATTGCTGGGAAGACTCCATTTTTTTTTGGCTCTGGTCAAAATTTCAAGTTTTTTGTTCTCTCTGTAAACTGCTTCTTTCAACATATGAGAATAGCATAGGAAGGAACAAAAACACATATTGCATCCATAACCCCCAGGGGCGGGGGTTCGCCCACGACCCCCCAAAAACTGAAAAAAAATAAGTCAGTCACAAAAAAAAAAAAATGTGTCTGTAGTCTAAAGGGCTTCTGTAAGCAATAGAAATGATCATATGAGGGCATAAACACCCTTATTACATCCCTAAGGTACCCCTTTGGGGTTCCCAATATCAAGGAATTCGGTCAAAATCGAATGAATAATATTCTAAACCATGGTTGAAAACTAACTTTTAAATTAGTTAACCATCAAAGGTCATTTTCTATAGGTAGTGCTCCCCATAGAAAACATTTATGTAGGAGGGGTAACAAAAATAGACCACCAAAACGAATTTACACTTCTCTGAAAGTTACAAATTAAATTGCTAGTAATTACTTTTTGGCCCTAACGAGTCTATTAACTGGATTTGGTATTGCCCAAATGCATTCCCCATCTAACCACAGCAAATTGGCATATAAAAGAACATTCTCTCGTCGTTTTTTCGGCGATTTCTCGTAATTTTCGGAGATATGACCAATTGAAAGTCAAATTTCAGCTTTACCCCAAACTAATGGTATAAAATATTTTTTTTCAGCACCTTCTATTATTTATAGGGGAAAAAGCTGACGCTACTCTGTAGGGGATGCTTGTAGGATACGCCATGCCAAAATTGGGGGAAATTTGGAAAAAATTCAGTGAGTTAACCCTTTTTTGAGAAATTCTGCGCTCACGCGCGC
Organism: Paralithodes platypus; assembly: GCA_032716605.1. NCBI lineage: Eukaryota > Metazoa > Arthropoda > Malacostraca > Decapoda > Lithodidae > Paralithodes > Paralithodes platypus. Next base: position 18,018,320 of record CM064519.1, on the reverse strand, counting down.
GCGCACGTACATAGAGAGCTGATTTTCTCATCGAGTCAGTGTTACACCATGACGGTACATGTGGCAAAAGGCCAGCAATGAGTCTCTTATAGAAGCTGAGATAAAATAAAAGGTGGAGTCTCCCCTTAATTGCTGGAGGCCTTTTTTTAAGCTGAATATAATCTTGTAATAGTAACCATAATATAGTTAAGCCGGTATCACACGAAAGCTTTTATAGTCAACATTCCATGATCAAAATTTTTCTGGCAACATTTCAGGAATATTTTGCACTGGCATCGGTAACTAGACTTATGATAGATGAATTTAGGCAACCGAAATATTAGATATGTTGACCACATAAGCTACCAGACCAGTGTTGAGGATAAATGTTGAGTGAAAAAGCGCTCTTGTGATACCGGCTTTAGAAGGACGGCACCGGTACTGAAAGGGTTAAGCCATTGAAGGGGGCCCACCTCGTTGATTTCTCTCTCTCTCTCTCTCTCTCTCTCTCTCTCTCTCTCTCTCTCTCTCTCTCTCTCTCTCTCTCTCTCTCTGGGTTGTATCCATTTGGCCCCATTCAGCCTACTGTTTTAAGACAATCATCCCCATACAGGTGTCGATTTTTTCCTGGCGAGCGGGAGAGACTCAGCATATTTTGTAAACAGTTTTTGACAGCAGGCTAAATTTGTACCGGTACATTTTTCGATAGAAAAATGTCTCTGGCGAAGCCGGATTTCTTCATATGCTGGCTCGCTATCGCTTGCCAGGAAGAAATCGCCACCTGGATGGGAATAAACGTCTTAAAACAGTAGGCTGAATGGATACAACCCAGAGAAAGAGAGAAAAGGAGAGAAAATAAGCAGGTACACCCCCCTTAAAGCTATAGAGGATCACCAGACACATCCTTGCTAATCCTTATCCGCATTTTGTACCTAACCCCTAATCCGCGTCATTATTTTTGTTCCTGTGATTATGAAAGAGACAAAAAACAGATTGCCTGTAACGAGTGTCTCTCCCAAGGCCAAAAAAGTGACAGAGCCAAATTCAAGGGACGTTGGTGTCAAAATACCTGGACACAGGCAGTTTAAAACAGTCTGAAGCCGGTATCACACGAGAGCTTTTATAGTCAACATTCGATGGTCAACATTTTTCTGACAACATTTCTGGAATATTTTGCACTGTTATCGGAAACTAGATTCGTGGTGTATAAATTTAAGTACCAAATATTCTAAATGTTGACCTCGTAAGCTGCCAGACCAGTGTTGAGGATAGCCTAAATGTTGAGGGAAAAAGCGTTTGTGTGATACCGGTACCGGTTTAAGCCATAGAATGAAGGGAAGATTGATTGAATATCACACGAATACCAAGTTCCTTCATTGTAGCGTGTATCATTGTCTGTGTAAGGTTAAAATTACAGTTCACAGTTCCTATTATGTCTTTGGAAGTGATACAATGGTCCAAACAATCCAAATTTATGTTGATTTTCCTGTATTCCTTCTCATATAAACTGTTTTGATAGCGTAATGGTTAGTGCGCTGGATTTGGGTGTGAGTATCCTAGGTTGGAACCCTTTGAGTACCACATGTATTCATACATTTAATTGTGGTGGTGGTGTAATGGTTTAGGTGCTTATAGTATGTTCTGGGTGTGGTGTCCCGAGTTGGAATCCCGGGAGGACCACATGCTTTCATTAGTTTATTCTAGTACATTGGGGTTTGTAATGGATGATTAATGGTAAGAACGGGGTGTTACTTATTTATGTTTGTTAGTTAATTGGTGGGTTGGTGATAATATGAATGTATTCAAGGCACCTTTTACAATCGTCTCTCGTGTGGTGACCTCTTTCCCGTTCAAGATACGATCACGCATTTCTGTTTATGTTTTCTGGTTAGTATTAGACGATTATATTCAGATTAGGAAGGGTATATGGAAGTCAGAGGGTTAATTGAGTTAGTCTTTACCTTCTAATTCCCACAGATCCTTCCTAAGCTGTATATAATCGTCTTACGATAGCCAGAATTAGCTGTCAGAACGCGGCATACTCCTCGAGGCCCTAGGCTCGAAATTTTCCCCTTATACCATAGGTGAAGGTATTGAGGGATAAGCCTTTACTGCCTGATTTATATTAGAAAAAAACGAAACGCAATCAAAGAAAACTGTCCTTCTATTCTTATTATTGGGGTAACTTAGACGAAAAATGCGTAGGCCTGTAGTTGTCCCACATCTTGTCAGTGAGACCCGCAGAGTGCTGTTCTCGGGCAGTATGATATGCGGGGGTTGTGCAGGGGAATTAGGAGCAAGGGATAGGATCGGATCAAGGATTAAAATGAGGGAGATAATGATTAGTACCGGTAATCGTATTTCTAAAGGAATCAAGAGTGGGGCTATTAAGTATGTGAGATGGGTTTTGATTCCACTCGTGGATGCTGCGGGGGAAAACGAATGTCTGAATATGTCCGTGCTTGCCTGATACGTGTGGTATTTAAAGTTGTGGCTGCGTCTCGTAATTCGTATGTTTGTAGGGTGTAAATATGTATTTTTGTCCATGTCTGCTAGATTGTTTGTGGTTTTATATAACATTTATTGTCTGTGTATTTGTCTTCTTGTTACAAGGGGGTCTAGTTTAATGTCTTGTTTGAGCAAAGTGACTGATGTAGTATATATGTCTGTAATCACGTCTGATCCATCTTGCAGCTTTGTTTTGTATGGCCTCTAGTTTATTTATGTTATTGTGAGTGTGTGGATCTCAAACGGTGTCGCAGTATGCTAAGTGTGGCTGATCAAGTGTTTTAAATGCTAGAATTTTGATGTTTGCGTGTTCTTCCCTCACTGTTTCTATTTGTGCCTCACTTACAGAGAGTGATCCAGTTAACTCTTACAAACACCTCTTCCTCCTATTAATATCACTACACTTAACAAGCACACCACACTTCTTTCCAAGACACCTGAATTACCTCTGACGTACCGTACCTTGATTGTGGCTCTCTATCAATCTTTAAGGGGGGTCACCGGCTTGTTTTACTCTTTCTCTCCTTTTATCTCTTTCTCTGGCTTGTATCCATTCGGCCCCATTCAGCCAACTGTTTTAAGACGTTTATCCCCATCCAGGTGTCGATTTCTTGCTGGCAGGCGATAGCGAGCCAGCATTGTATGGAGAAATTCGGCTTCGCCGAAAACAAAAAATCTATTGAAAAATGTACAAATTTAGCATACTGTCAAAAAAAATATATATATGCTGGCTCGCTACCGCTCGCCAGGAAAATATTGACACCTGGATGGGGATAAACGTCTTAAAACAGCATGCTGAATGGGGCCGAATGGATACAAGCCAAAGAGAGAGGGAGAAGAAAGATAAACAAAAGCGAGGTGGGCTCCCTTAAACCTGGGGGGAGGGGGCACTTGTCACAGGTAGCTATACCTTTTGTCTCCTTCACTCTCATAGACAATCAGAATTAAGGCGGTGTCACACGAGCCCTTTTTCGAGCAATTTTTACGGGCAATTATGGTCTGGAAGCTTAAAAAATTACACTTTATAAGAATTCAGCCGCCTAACATAATCTACCTTCAGTCTAGTTACCAGGGCAAGTGTGAAAATGTCCCGAAATATTACGAGAAAAAACTTGCTCATGGAAAATTGACGGAAAAATCGCTCGTGTGACAGCGGCTTTACAGTAGGAATAATGTTGACTAAATATTAACGATGATAGAGTAATGACTGATGGACTTGAGGTTAAGGGGAGATGGGTCGTTTTTCTGGTCCCCTTTCTCCCTCGTGTTAAGCCCCATTTGTTTTGAGATTATAAGACGTTGGGCCCATTGGTTTGGCGACTTTAACAGCTTTCGCCCCATTTCGTTGTGAATTTTAAGAACTTTCGTGCCATTTAGGTGTCGATTTTTTCCTGGCGAGTGATAACGAGCATGACACTTTATCAGGAATCAGCCTTCGGCTGGGACATTTTTCTACCGTAAAATGTACAAATTTATCTAGAATGGGGGTCTAGGGGGTGTTTTTCTAAGCTTGATGGAGGTCTAGGGAGGAAACTAGGAAATAAAGGAATACATGAATTAATAGACCAAAAATAAAGGAATAAAGGAGTTAATAGACCCAAAAACCTGCCCATCTGCCCTTAAGTGATGGTGGTGGTGATGATGATGATGTTGATGGTTCACATTGTTTACCCTCTGAGTACCAGCGACGTGTATTGTATCTTATTCTAGCTATATTAAGATGGTATTATGCAGCTTAGGAAGGATCTGTGCTAGTTAAAATGGTTGGATGAAATAGTTTGAAGCCTTATTATTGCTAGAGCTCCTTCCTAAGTTGAATACAATCGTCAAATAGTTATCAGACCACAATTAAAAGGATGTCCCCGGTACTGTATGGGTTAACCCCTCTGTACGTTTGGCTCGCTGTATGCTGTATTAATGTCTGTCAGATGTTGAATAGGGTGTGTAAAGATAGGAACATGTTTGTATATCTCATGCTGTATGCTGTATTAATGTCTGTCAGATGTTGAATAGGGTGTGTAAAGATAGGAACATGTTTGTATATCTCATGCTGTATGCTGTATTAATGTCTGTCAGATGTTGAATAGGGTGTGTAAAGATAGGAACATGTTTGTATATCTCATACTGTATGCTGTATTAATGTCTGTCAGATGTTGAATAGGGTGTGTAAAGATAGGAACATGTTTGTATATCTCATGCTGTATGCTGTATTAATGTCTGTCAGATGTTGAATAGGGTGTGTAAAGATAGGAACATGTTTGTATATCTCATGCTGTATGCTGTATTAATGTCTGTCAGATGTTGAATAGGGTGTGTACAGATAGGAACATGTTTGTATATCTCATGCTGTATGCTGTTTCAATGTCTGTCAGATGTTGAATAGGGTGTGTAAAGATAGGAACATGTTTGTATATCTCACTCTGAACAATGATTTAAACCTTAGATAGCGCTGCTACCAATTATTGATCGAAATATACTTGTTTGCCGCGACATCACTTATTAGGCTACCTGTACAGTCGCGCTAATAGTCATGTCTCAGCTGTCATTACGTTTGGCTCGCTCTGTGATGCATTAATCTCTGTCAGATGTTGAATAGGGTGGGTACGTGTAGAAACATGTTTGTATATTTCACTTGATATGAAGAAATGCAGCTTAGATATTGCTGATACCAATTATTGATCGAAATATACTTGGTGCCGAGACATCACTTATTTGGCTACCTGCACCGGGTATCACACGAGCACTTTTTCCCTCAACATTTATACTCAACACTGGTTTGGCAGCTTATATGGTGAGCATTTAAAACTTTTCTGTCACCTGAATTCATCTATCATCAGTCTAGTTTCCGATACCAGTGCAAAATATTCCAGAAATCGTGCCAGACATTTTTTGATCATTGCATGTTGACTATAAAAGCGCTCGTGTGATACCGGCTTTAATATACTTCATTCTGGCTGCTATTAGACGATTTTATTCAGTTCAAAAAGGGTCTCTGGCAATTAACAGGCTTCGTACTATCTCACTTAACTCTTTTTACGACCACAGATCCTTCTCAATATATAATATATATATATATATATATATATATATATATATATATATATATAATAACCTTATTACGGTAAGTTAAGAGGGGGTCACCTACTTTTTTTTATCTTTATCTCCTTTTCTCTCTTTCTCTGGCTTGTATCCAGTCGGCCCCATTCAGCCAACTGTTTTAAGACGTTTATCTCCTTACAGGTGCCGAGCCAGCATTGTATGGAGAAATCTGGCTTCGCCGGACACTTTTTCTATCGAAAAATGTACAAAATTAGCTTGCTGTCAAAACAAAAAATATATATAGGCCTTTGCTGGCTAGCTACCGCTCGCCAGGAAAATATTGACACCTGGATGAGGGTAAACGTCTTAAAACAGTAGGCTGAATGGGGCCGATGGATGCAAGCCAAAGAGAGAGGGAGAGAAAGAGAAAATAAGCGAGGTGGGCTCCCTTAAGACGAGAAAGGTGTATGGACTCATCAAGGAAGATTATTCCAATTAAATATAAAGAACCAGACCGATGTTTAACCCTTTCAGTACCGGTGACGTATTTTTTATTTGATTACCGCTACATTCAGACGATTTTATGCAGCTTAGGAAAGATATATGGGGTAACTGAAGGGATGAATTGGCCACTTGCGAGTTTCGGTCTATAAGGAAGTTGGAGCTGTAGACACCGATAATAAGCAGAATTATCAACTATAATACGGTCATGGTACATTTACAAAAAACCCAATTCAAAATACTTTTTATCCATCAGAAACCTACATTATTATTGCATTTCTGTTTAATATCGATGTTTACGACTCCAACTTCCTTATAGCCTGAAACTCGCAAGTGGTCAATTGAGATAGTCTGTAGCCTTTTAACCCTTCCAGTACCGGCGACGTCTTTTATATTTGATTACCGCTACATTTAGACGATTTTATGAAGCTTAGAAAGGATATAGGGTCACTGAAGGGATGAATTGAGATCGTCTGTAGCCTTTTAATGGGTAGACGTCCTTCCTAAGCTGAACTAAATCGTCTAACAGTTACCAGCATGTAAGGAAAAGTACATCACCGGTAGGTAGGTAGGTAAGGAAAGAGTTTAAAATCAATTTTAGGGACACCAATGGATTAGAAACGAATATAGCCAAGCGCGCGCACAAACATACGCACTCACTCACTACAACACACATACACACACACAGAGCCAGGCAGAGAGAGAGGGTCCCTTTAGAAGACAGACACTGTGAACTTCTATGATGAATACCTTGACTATCTGAAGAGATACGTCAATTTTAGATGCAGACTCGGACTCAGCGTCGAAAGTTGCCCCAGAAAAGTATGTTTGGGCGTCTCTAGGTGATAATTGGCAAAATCATAAAATTCGGGAAAAGAATTCTTGGTTCCCAGATCAGGGCAATGAGGTTAGGTTACGTTCGGATAGGTCCCGTTGAATCCAGACTGGTTGTGATGGGTTCAGGATGGTGCCAATAGGTCAACTTAGGTTTTATTATCGATAATTATGTTTCGTTGTTTTGTTATGAATATGTGATTATATACTATCATTAATTGCTCTAAATACCTCGAAATTTGTATGTTACTATTTTGTTATAACAATATATATCACAGGTAAATAATACATCAATTTGAATATTAGATTAGAGTAGAAGAAACAGGAAATCATTGGTTATTTATTCATGTGATGTCAATACATATTTCTATAGCTTATAATCTTACTTACAGTATAATTATATATATATATATATATATATATATATATATATATATATATATAAATAAATCATCTTATACGGGTGATGTTATTGAGCTTAGAAAGGAAAAGGCCATACAATAATTCAATGAACCTTTTTTACTACGGTACCATAGTACCTTCCTAAGCTGCATAAAATCGTCTTAAGTATTTTTTTTTTGTCTATATGTATGAGAGAGACAAAAGGCAAAGGTACCTGTAACAAGTGTCTCCCCCCAAAGTTGAAAGAGTGACAGTCGCTATTTTAAGGGGGGATGCGCCGGTTTTCTGAACCACTTTCTCCCTCATGTTTAGCCCCATTAGTTTACAGATGTTAAGATGTTTGCTCCATTAGTTAGTTGATTTTAAGACCTTTCGCTCCATTTCTTCGTCAATATTTAGACCTTTTGTGCTATTTAAGTGTCGATTTTTCCCTGGCGAACGATAGTGAGCCTGTAATGTTGGAAGAACCGGCCTTTGGCCGGTTCATTTTTCTACCGAAAAGTGTATAAATTAATTCTAGAAGGGGGATCTAATGGACGTTTTTTTTTTATTTGATGGAGGTCTAGGGAGGAAACTAGAAAAGTAATGAATACATGCAAAATTAATGATGGAGGTCTAGGTAGGAAACTAGAAAAATAATGAATACATGCGAAAATCGCCCAAAAGTTAACCATCCCCCTTTAAACTCAATTCATTAATCAATCCTCATCCATTCCACCACTGAATCCTCTAAACAAAAGGCCGGTATCCCACGAGAGCTTTTATAGTCAACATTCGATGATCAACATTTGTCTGGCAACATTACAGGCTCACTATCGTTCGCCAGGGAAAAAATCTACACCTAAATAGCACGAAAGGTCTAAATATTGACAAAGAAATGGGGCAAAAGGTCTTACAATCGATAAACTAATGGGGCAAACATCTTAAAATCGTAAACTAGACTGTTTTTTACACCAACCAACTTCACACCTAAACTCAATTAATGAAATCAACAAATACATGTGTCACTCCGAGGACTCGAACCCAGGATACTCACATCGAAATTCCACGCACTATGCATTACGCTATCAAGGCAGAGAGATGGGGGCAATTCTCTCTCTCTCTCTCTCTCTCTCCCACTTATTTTAGATGAATTTGTGTAACCGAAATATACCCAATGTTGACCTCATAAGCTGCCAGACCAGTGTTGAGGGAAAAAGCACTCGTGTGATACCGTCTTATTAAGGGGAGAAAGACCGTTTTTCTGGAACCCCTTCTCCCTAATGTTTAACCCCACTAGTTTAGAGATTATAAGACGTTCGGCCCATTAGTTTGGCGAGGTTAACACCTTTCGCCCCATTTCGTTGCCAATTTGAAGACCTTTCGTGCCATTTAGGTGTCGATTATTTCCTGGCGAGCGATAGCGAGTCTGAAATTTTAAGAGGAACCGGACTTCGGCCGGGACATTTTTCTACCGAAAAATTTACAAATTTATCTTGAAGGATGTGTCTAGGGAGTGTTTTTCTAAGCTTGATGGAGGTCTAGGGAGGAAATTAAAACATTATATGAATAAATGAATGTTTGTAAATTTCATTAATCGATTTTAGGAGTATGGTTGGTTGTTGGAAGGAACATAATAATTAATAGACCAAACAAACGGCCAGCCTCCCCTTAACCCTTTGAGTACCAGCGATGTGTGTTATAGCATATGCTAGCTATATTTAGACGATATTATGCAGCTTAAGAAGGATCTGCGGTAGTTAAGGGGAGACTGACTGGCCGTTTGTTTGGTCTATTAATTCATTAATTTTTAGTTTCCTCCCTAGACCTCCATCAAGCTCAGAAAAACACCTTCAAGATAAATTTGTACATTTTTCGGTAGAAAAATTTGCCGGCCGAAGGCCGATTCCTCTTATAATTGCAGGCTCGCTATCGCTCTCCAGGAAATGATAAGCACCTAAATGGCACGAAAGGTTTTAACATTGACAACGAAATGGGGCGAAAGGTGTTAAAATCGCCAAACGAATGGACCGAACGTCTTATAATCTCCAAACTAGTGGGGCTAAACATGAGGGAGAAGGGGGTCCAGAAAAACCGTCTGGCTCCCCTTAATAAGGTTGGTTGAGACAGTTTGAAGCCTTATTATAAGAAGAGGTCCGTCCTAAGCTGAATAAAATCGCATAATCATTTGCCAGAATATAATGAGAATGATGTCACTAGTACTCAAAGGGTTAATCCCTTCCTTAACCCCTTCTGTACCGGCGACGTCTTTTTCTCTTATTTCAGCTATATTTTGAGGATTTTGTGCAGCTTAAGAAGGATCTGTTGTAGTAAAAAGGGTTGATTAAGATAGTTCGAGGCTTGTTAATTGCTGGAGACCCTTCTTAAACTGACTAAAATCGTCAATATAGAGCTATACTAGAATAAAATGTAAGAGACCTCTGTGGTACAGAAGGGGTTAAGCAGGTATCACATGAGCGCTTTTTCACTCAACATTTATCCTCAACACTGGTCTGGCAGCTCATAAGGTCAACATTTAATATATTTATGTCACCTAAATTCATCTACCATCAGTCTAGTTTCCGATACCGGTGCAATATATTTCAGAAATGTTGCCAGCATTTTTTTGATCATCAAATGTTGACTATAAAAACTCTCGTGTGATACCGGTTTTACCGAGGATGTATGTTGTGTTATTCCAGCTATATTTAGACGATTTTATGCAGCTTAAGAAGAAACCTTAGTAGTTAAATTGGATAATTGAGATAGTTTGAAGCCTTTTAATTGCTACACGTCTTCCCTAAGCTGGATAAAATCGTCCAATGCTATCAAGATTACAGTGACAAGGACAACTCGGTACTAAAGGGGTTAAGGGGGGATGGGCCGGTTTTCTGGACCACTTTCTCCCTCATGTTTAGCCCCATTAGTTTTCAGATGTTAAGATGTTTGCCCCATTAGTTTGTCGATTTTAAGACATTTCGCCCCATTTCTTCGTCAATATTTAGACCTTTCGTGCTATTTAGGTGTCGATTTTTTCCCTGGCGAACGATAGTGAGCCTGTAACGTTGGAAGAACCGGACATCGGCCGGGACATTTTTCTACAAATGTACAAATTAATCTAGAAGGGGGATCTAATGGATGTTTTTTTTTTTAATCTGATGGAGGTCATGGGAGGAAAGTAGAAAAATAATGAATACATGCAAAAATCGCCCAAAAAGTGAACTATCCTCTCTTAACTTCTTTTAAACTCGAAATTAATGATAGCAATCGACCTGACATTTCTATCATTTGGGAAGAGCCCACCAGGAAATAGGTGTGGTTATTTACAGCCAGTTTGCTCTAGGCCGTTTTGAGTTATGAAAAGTTATGGGGGTCAAGATTATTGTCAAGTTCGTTGGTGCTATAGTCTATTTGCTGTAAGTAGGCGAGAAATCAAGACCTCTAACCTCTGTAACTCCAAAACGACAAGAGTAATCGAGCTAATATTTCTACCATTTAGGAAGAGTCAGTCTAGGAATAGATGTGGAAATGTACAGCCCATTTGCTCTAGCCCTTTTTGAGTTACAGAGGATAGCGGTCATGATTTCTCGCCTACTTACAGTGAATAGACTATACCTATAGTGCGATATTTTAACTCCTATACCGGCGACGTCTGTTATATTTGATTATGGCTATATTTAGACTATTTTATGCAGCTTAGGAAGGATCTGTGGTGCTTAAAATGCTTAACAAATATAGTCTGTAGTCTCTTAAATGCTACATGTCCGTCCTTAGGTTTTAAAATAGTAAATTATGAATAGTTATTTTCTTATGAATATTTTAAGAAACACAGGAGCTCACTGGCTGTAACACACGTACGAACGCACAGCCAGGCGGGGAGAGGGTCCCTTTAGAATACAGTGACTGGGAACTGGGCTAACTTATATGATCAATATCTTAGCTATATGTAGAGATAGATCGATTAAGCCAGATTCGGACTTAAGCGTCGAAAACGGCCCCATAAAAGTATGTTTACACGTCTCTAGGCGATAATTGACAAAATCATAAAATTCGAGGAAAAGGATTCTTGGCCCCCAGCTCAGCCTAGTTAGGTTAGGTTAAGTTCGGATATGTCCGGTTTGGTCCAGACTTGTTGGGATGGTTTCAGGATGGTCTCAATAGCAATACTTAGGTTTTATAATCGATAATTATTTTCTGTTATTTGTTTATGAATATTTTACTAAATATGTTAATTAATTGCTCTAATTAGCTCGGAATTTTGTGTTCAAGTGTGTATCAGATTTGTTTTATCATTATATATTATATGCAAAGGATACATTAAATTATATGCTAAATTAGTGTAGACAAACAGGAAAACGTTGAATATTTGTTCATATGAAGTGACTACTGTACATATTTCTACATCTTACAGTAATCTTCTTTAATATTATTAATATAATTAATATTATTAAGGATGTAGCCTAATTTGAGATAGTCTTAACCCTATGAAATTCCCAGAGATCCTTTCTAAGCTGTATAAAATTGTCTAAGGATGTAGCCTAGCCTTATTTGAGATAGTCTCAACCCTTTGAAATTCCCAGAGATCTTTCCTAAGCTGTTTAAAATCTTCTAAAGGATGTAACCTTATTATTTTGAGATACAGTAGTCTTAACCCTTTGAAATTCCCAGAGATCCTTCCTAAGCTGTATAAAATCGTGAAGATAGTCTTAACCCTTTGAAATTCCCAGAGATCCTTCCTAAGCTGTATAAAATCGTGAAGATAGTCTTAACCCTTTGAAATTCCCAGAGATCCTTCCTAAGCTGTCTAAAATCGTCTAAGGATATAGCCTTATTTGAGATAGTCTTTACCCTTTGAAATTCCCAGAGATCCTTCCTAAGCTGTCGAAAGTCGTCTAATGATGTAGCCTTATTTGAGATAGTCTTAACTCTTTGAAATTCCCAGAGATCCTTCTTAAGCTGTATAAAATCGTGGAAATAGTCTTAACCCTTTGAAATTCCAAGAGTTCCTTCCTAAGCTGTTTAAAATCGTTTAAGGATGTACCGGTAGCCTTATTTTAGATAGTCTTGACCCTTTGAAATTCCCAGAGTTCCTTTCTAAGCTGTATAAAACCGTCTAAGGATGTAGCCTTATTTGAGATAGTCTTAACTCTTTTAAATTTCCTAAGATCTTTCCTAAGTTGTTTAAAATCATCTAATGTTATAGCCTTATTTGAGATGCGTCCTTGTATTGAGTATTGTTCACATGTGTGGGGAGGATCCTCTCACACCGCACTCCTAGACAAAGTAGAAAAGAAAGCCTTCCGTCTCATTAACTCATGGCCACTCACCATTTCTCTGCAGTCTCTCTCTCTTAGCCGCAATGTTGCATCTCTATCGCTATTCTATTGCTATTACAATAATCAGTGCTCCTCAGAGCTCTTTCAGTGTACTGTATACCGCCCCCATTTCGTAGAGCACGTAGCACCCATCTTGCAACACAATCCCACCCCTACTCTGTGCAACTCTCCAACCCAAGGGTGAAACATTATTCTCAGTCTTTCTTCTATTCTCTATTCAAAAGCTGAGTTATGGAACTCTCTCCCAGAATCATTCGTTCCCTCTTCCTATGACTTAAATTGTTTCTTTCAACTCTGGGAGAGGCACTCGCTACAGTCAGCTCTGCATTTTGTCTCCCTCACTCACATAGACAAAAAAGATGGTAGCTAAAAGAATTGAGATAGTTTATAACCCTTTAAAGGGTAGACATCCTTCCTAAGCTGAATAAAACTGTCTAATAGTTGCCAGAATATAATACAAATATGTCACCGGTACTGAAAGGGTGAAGGGTTCAAAGCTAACTCAACTATGCCTCTGACACCTACAGATCCTTCCTAAGCTGAATAAAACCGTCTACTGATAGCCAGATTAAGCATTGAATTGCGTCATAATTCTTTATCCTTTGAAGATTATAACGCATTTGACAATATATTCTGGCCATCAATAGACGATTTTAGAGTTTAGGAAGGACCTGTGGGAATGAAAAGGGTAAAGACTATCTCAGCTAACCCTCTGACTTCCATAATACCTTCCTAATCTGAAGAAAATCGTCTAATAATAGCCAGAAAACAAAAATGAAATGCGTAATCGGATCTTGAAAGGGAGATTTGTTATGTCTTCAAATAGCTCATATTTTTTACACATTGACGTTTATGACGTGTTTTGACAATTTATTCTGGCTATTATTAGCCGATTTTATTCAGATTAGGAAGGACTTGTGGGTGTCAGAGGGATGATTGAGCTAGTTTTTACCCCTTACACTGCTAGAGCGTCTTCTAAAGCTCTAGCATATTAGTGTTGAGGTTTTAAGAAGTTCGTTCCGTTAATTTGGCGATTTGTAGACCTTTCGCCTCATATTGTTGTCTAAATTAAGACCTTTCGTGCCCCTTAGCCCTTAGGTGTCAATTGTTTCCTGCCGAGCAATAGCGAGCCTCTAATTGTAGAAGGAACCGGCTTTTCTACCGAAAAATTTACAAATTTATCTTGAAACGGGGTCTAGGGGGTGTATGTCTAAGGTTGATTGATGGCGGTCTAGCGTGGAAACTCAAAAATAAATAAATATATAGACCAAAAACCAAGCACTACCCCCTTAAACCTTTGAAGCTCTGACGCGTTTTAGCAGTTTATTTTGGCTATCATTAGACGATTTTATGCAGCTTAGGAAGTATCTGTGGGTATTAAAAGGGTAAATACTATCTCAATCAACACTTTGACTGCCATATACCACTACTAATCTGAATAAAATCGTCTAATAGTAGCCAGAAAACAGAACAGAAACGCGTATTGGAGCTTGAAAGGATAACCCTTTTTACTACCAAATATCCCTGAGGCTTGTGATACGTTCTGGCAATTTATTCTGGCTATTATTAGACGATTATATTCAGATTAGGAAGGGTATGTGCCTATGTGGGAGTCAGAGAGTTAATTGAGATAGTCTTTGCCGTTTTAATTCCCACAGATCTTTTCCTAATTAAGCTGTGTATAATCGTCTAACGATAGCCAAAATAATGTGCCAAAGCGCGTCATGGTCGTCTAAATACTGCAATAAATAAGACATCGACGGTACAAAAGGGGTTAATGCCAGGATTGTCAGACATTAAACCTTTCAAGATCCGATTACTAAATATTTTTCTGTTTTCGGGCTATTATTGATTTATTGGACGATTTTGTTCGGATTAGGAAGGGTATTTGGAAGTCATAGGGTTAATTGAGATAGTCTTTGCCCTTCTAATGCCTACAGATCCTTCCTAAGCTGAATAAAGTCGTCTTTCGATAGCCATAATTGGGCTATTTGTCAAATCAAGGGCCTAAGTCTCAAATTTACCCCTTATATCATAGTTACTGCCTCATTAATAATCGGAAGAAAACGATACGCAATCAAAGAAAACTGTCGTTCTATTATAATTGGGGTAACTTAGATGAAAGATGCGTACACTTATAGTTGTTCTAAATGCATTTTTACACACTCCACAATTGCATGTGTGGAAAGAAACATAGTCTAGTTGTTATAGAAGAGCTGTTTGATATGCCTTAGTTAATTCATATGGACAATTAATGGCTTTATGACAAATTATTCTTGTTTCTATATTAACTTCCATAGACCTAAATAAATATATTCATGAAGTGGGTCTCTCTCTTTCTCTCTCTCCGCTTTACTTTCCTTATTTATTAAACCCTAGCATATATTATGTACACACAGTACAATACATACAACAGTACGGTTGGCCAAATAAGTCGTGCCTCTGCTGGCATTACGTTTTGCTCGCTGTGCGCTGAATTAATGTCTGTCAAATGCTGAATAGTGTGTGTATAGACAGGAACATGTTTGTTTAATCTCACTCGAAAAGATTAATAAAGCTTATATAGTGCTGACACCAATTATTGATCGAAATATACTTGGTGCCGCGACATCACTAATTTGGCCGACAGTACAACAAAGACTTGCCAGAACACAGCGCCCCATCATGTCATCACAGTGGTCAATGTTGGTAATGGTATAGCGCTAACAGTGGCTCAGCAATACTCAACAAAGTCCCCCCCTACAACAATAAGGCAGCCTCGCTCTGTACTGTATTAATGTCTGTCAGATGTTGAATAGGTTGGGTAAGTGTAGGAACATGCTTGTATACCTCACTCTAAAATAAGAAATCATGTTTAGATATTGCTGATACCAATTATTTATCAAAACATAATTGGTCCGTGGGTCGTACCTCCCTGGCCGCCGGCGAAGCTTTTGATGTAATATGAAGGTAAATGTATGCACAATACATGCACAACATTATATTGTAGAAGGTTCTAGAGGAAACACTATCTTTCAACCATTGTTTGTTAGAAGTTTACCAGTAAGCCATTGTGTGGAGATATTACATCAACATTGGGTTATAAAAAGACAAAAAAACATACCACATTACAGGTCTTTAGGGTGTAGTTTGAAAGATAAAGACGATGGATTGGTTTGCATGTGTAATGCATTTGAATTTGGTTTAGAAACAGTCACTGAAACCGATACTATATTCAAATATAATCGAAAATAACTAAATTTCCATCTGCAATTAATGTCAACACGTCAACAAGAAAAACATTCCGAAGCATTGGAGAATGCAAAGAATAATATTATAATGACTGACGCACATCAAAATTGTCATTTTGGCTTCTGTTAGTTGCTCTTTTGGATATCAGGTTGGATCTTGTCAATAATAATGATGACAAATTTCACCTAGAAAAGTGGGGGAGACAAAATATGCTCTGTCCCCAGGCTCCAAAAAGTGGGTGGGGGACAGGGGAACATGTCCCCCTGTCCCCCACCCAAACGAGGCCCCTGCATTAGCTACAGCCAATATTGATGCATTTCCTATAGACCCTATAGTGCCAGAGATCGGCCAACCTCCACCATTTTGGTGCCACTGGTGTCCTTAGCCTCTCTTTGCACTCAAATATGTTTCTTACCTCGTTATATTACCTTGTGGGGCCGTGGCCTCCTGCTTGTGTCACATGACAATACTCACAGAGGGCCCGAGCCCTAGTACAGGTATACGGATAGGCTACTCCAGCTAGATTGTGCGATGAGGTGTATGTAATATGTTTGGGTAGTTGGTTGTTTGTATCTTCTTTGATTTGATTTGGGTGTTGGTTTATGGCATGTGTGGTATTCTGCAAGATGGGGGAATTTCTTGTTATTTGATAGGGGTGTGAGAGTGGGGTGGGTTGGGGAAATTGTGTAGTGGGGGGATAGGGATTGGGGGGGAGGGAGGGAGGGAGGGAGGGTGTCCGGTCTGTGTAGGACTGTAGGTTATTGTATAGCCTATAGCTTTGGAGGGTTTCAGGGAGAGTTTGGTCTCTTGATGGCAGTGGTATTTGGGGCCAGAACAACTTCTTCGGGGAGGGAGTTCCAGATCTCTGCTATTCTGCATGAGAAGAAGCGTTTTTGGGCTTCTACTGATACATGTTGGATCTGTACCTTGTACCTGTGGTCCCTGGTGCCTAGCCTCGGTGCTAGTGTGAAGAGGTTGTTGGGTGCGATAGGTGAATTGCCATGGGAGATGTTGTGGCAGAGTATGAGTTAGCTCCTTATCAGTCGGCCCTGTACAGAGAAGAGGTTTAGGTTTTGTAGTCTCTTGTTGTAGGAAGACCTTCCAGTCCGTGTAGGCCTATTTGTTTGGTCCATCTTCTCTGTACGGATAAAAGGCGTTTGAGGTCCATGGAGTAACCCAGGTTCCAGACAGGGGATCCGAACTCTATTATGGGAAGGATATCAGTGGTGAGGAGGTTTAAGCCGGTATCACACGAGTGCTTTTTCACTCAACATTTATCCTCAGCACTGGTCTGGCAGCTTATGAGGGAAACTTTTACAATATTTCGGTCACCTAAACTCATCTACCATCAGTCTAGTTTCCGATACCAGTGTAAAATAGTCCAGAAATGTTGCCAGAAAAATGTTGATCATCGAATGTTGACCATAAAAGCTCTTGTGTGATACCGGCTTTAGCATAAATTATAGAGTTCAGCACACTGTACTTGTAACTTCGGTACCGACGACGTCCTTTGTATTTTATTCTAGATATTTTGTATTTTATCTCTACCATCTCAGGCCGGGTCCCTCTGGGTCTCTCGGACAGGTAAACACCTTCAGAAGCGGCAGTTGGCAGCTTTGATTGTAGAAGTTATCAGGGAGAGTTAAGCCCCGTCCACACGGTCGAGCACTGCCCGTCGGGTACGAGGGAAATGTCAGGCATAGGGCAAATTCAGCGGGCAAAGCGGGGAATGGTTGTGTCCGTAGTTGAGCGAAATCACCAGACACTGCCTGGTAGTTTGCTGGCGGGTATGGGGATAAAGGGGGCCTGTGGAAGGAGATGAATAGTGTGTACAGTAGTTTGATAATTATAAACATCAAAACTATTATCCTTCAATTATAAGGTTGTCTGTCAGGTAAACTTGGTGGAAGCAAACCAGGATGCAATATACACAGTCACGTAATTCACTGACATAAATGTCGTCTTTAGAATAACGTATGGGTAGCGTCCCCATTTATATTGACGTTATAATTTATATAATATTATTTGTATTATTATTTAATTGTTATTAATACTCTTATGAATATGAATATTATTATTAGTATTATTAATATGAGAGAGCCACCTTACCATGATTGTATGCACTAACTTGATGTAATACTCGTTTAATGAAAATTTGTTATGCGAGATACTCTGCTTGCATGTTCTTGTGTTAGGCAATACTGAAAATAAGTGTAAATGCATCCACTCGAAACAAGCATGAGCATTGCCTCCAGTCGAGCTTCTGCTCATATTGGTATATTGCTTGGTTATATAGGGTTCCACTTTCGGTTGGAGTGTATAGGAGGTATTTGTGTCCATACACTTGTACTGTACTTAGCGGCTGGCTTGGTGTAGTGACTAGCGTCTCGGACTTCCACCCAGAAGGCCCGGGTTCGCGCCCACGCTCGGCACATTAAAGATTTTTCACAAGCACTGAGTCGTTACCATCCCTCATGAGCAAAGGGATGGGGTAGTAGTACAGGACCCCAATGGAAATACGCCTAATCGGCCTTATTGAGCTATCCTTAGCTAGCTTAGCATGCGCTAGCTTTAAGAACTATTATTATTATTATTATTATTAAGTCATGCTCATGTCTATCTTGAAGTTCACATACAAATTTTACATGACTTCCCAATTGTTTTTTGTTCTTAACCCACTCCCTACACCATATCTTGTTCTGCAAGTCTTTTTTACTTTTTTTATTTGTATGCACATTGCAATTATTATGCGATTATTGTTGGTGCCGACTATGGTGTTCCTACGGCACCCAGCTGTGCCGAGCACCTACTCTGACCACTGGCAGACTTTGACTGGCTAATCACCACCGTGTGGACAACAACACAAGCGTGTTAGACAGACTTTGCCCGGTGAGGGGGCACACCCCGCCATACACTGCTCGATCGTGTGGACGGGGCTTAACCCGGGTGCTCTTGGGCGGGCACACGATGTTAGAAAATCAGCAGCATCGCTCCGATTTTTAAAGAATTACTCTCGATGATATGCAAAAGACGAACTTGTGGTCTTCCAATCATACGTTTATCACGCGGTACCGGTACCTGTCCGTTAATCTTATGAAACCTAATCTACAATGTGTAGCTCTCAGGCAGAAAGTCTAGTTTTTAAGCTATTTCCTTGTACAAAGTAGTGGGGGGGGGGGGAGTGTTCTAGCTAAGACTTCCTATCTGCCTCCTATGTGATACACTGGATATGTAAGATAAGGCTCATGTGATAACCTGTTCCTAGGACTTAAGACAGTCTAGTCAGGAAAACTTTTATTTTAGTACTTTAATTTTGGCAATAAGAGTACAGTACTTATTTTGTGCTTATTAATTTTAAGAATATTTGTTTGTGCATAATACAAACTATTTTGTAATAGAGTACCTGTTATACGAATGATGTCATATTTTATATCAGTATTTTCCGTGTAAGAATATTGATTTATTTATCATATGCTAAGAAGGCGTACGGTCCGGACGGTGTTCCTCCTGATGTACTTAAGAACTGTGCTTCCGTGCTGACACCCTGCCTAGGCAAACTCTTTCGTCTCTGTCTCTCCTCTAACGTCTTTCCTTCTTGCTGGAAGTTTGCTCTCATTCAACCTGTCCCAAAAAAGGGTGACCGCTCTCAACCCTCCAACTATCGTCCAATTGCTTTCATCTCTTGTATCTCTAAAGTTTTTGAAACTATTCTTGCTTCCAAATTTCTTAAGCATTTCTCTTCTCATAATCTGCTCTCAGATCGCCAGTATGGCTTCCTTAAGGGTCGCTCTACTGGTGATCTTCTTTCATATCTTACTAACTCTTGGTCATCCAACTTTCGGGACTTCGGTGAGACTTTTTCTGTTGCACTAGACATATCGAAGGCCTTCGATAGAGTCTGGCACAAATCTTTAATTTCCAAACTGCCCTCCTTCGGTTTCTGTCCCTCCATCTGTGCCTTTGTCTCTAATTTCCTTCCTGGCCGTTCCATAGCTGCGGTTGTGGACGGCCATCGCTCAATTCCTCATCCTATCAACTCCGGTGTTATCAGGGTTCTGTCCTATCTCCTATTCTCTTTCTAATTTTCATAAATGATCTTCTCGACTGTACATCTAGTCCCATCCATTCATATGCAGACGACTCTACTTTAGACCACTCAATTAGCTTTCCAGAACTTCCCAGCCAGCAGTCCCTCAAAAGTAAACGTAATAAAGCCATAAAATGCTTATCTTCTGATCTAGCTACTATTTCCAATTGGGGTAGAGAAAACCTTGTTACATTTAATGCTTCCAAAACTCAATTTATCCATCTTACTAACCGTCAGGAGCCTCCAGAGGACTATCCCTTATTCTTCAACAATACAAAAATCAACCCTTCATCTTCCCTCAATGTTCTCGGTGTCTCTTTTTCTTCTGCTCTCACTTGAAAAGACCATATTACCGGTCTCGCTAAGGCGGCCTCCCAGAAGCTGGGTGTGCTCAACCGCCTCAAGGGGTGCTTTACCCCTGCGCAGCTACTTGCTCTGTACAGGGGCACAGTGCGTCCTTGTATTGAGTATTGTTCACATGTGTGGGGAGGATCCTCTCACACCGCACTCCTAGATAAAGTAGAAAGGAAAGCCTTTCATATCATTAACTCCCATCCAACACAGCCCGTAGCCTAGTAGGTAGAGCTCTTGTCTCACACACGAGGCGTCGGGGGTTCAATCCCCGGCCGGGCGGAGACAAATTGGGCTTGTCTCCTTTCATGTGTTAGCCTCAGTTCACCTAGCTGTAAATAGGTACCTGGAATAAGTGGACGACGTTGTGACGTCCCATCTGGGGTTGGCAAAAATGGTACAAGGCGAGATGGGTATCATATGGTTCACCTAAGCTGATGGCTACCTAAGCCTTCGGGCGAGACGGTACCGTCTATAGTGAGAATGGTACCATACAGATCCACCCTAAGCCTTCATTTCCGATGTCGCCAATTGGCTAAATACAGACTACACACACATCCACAGCCATTCCAACAGTACATAAAACACTTAACATGCATTTCACGCAATACATTCCCAGTTAAGGAGGCGCGATAATAATGAGCTTAGCTCGCATTGCGTGGATTCCCCTTGACGAACAAGTAACTGAGTAACTCACCAACTCTCTGCAATCTCTCTCTCTTCGCCGCAATGTTGCATCTCTCTCACTATTCTATTGCTACTACAATAATCAGTGTTCCTCGGAGCTTTCCCAGTGTATACCATCTCCTCTACGTAGGGTACGTAGTACCCGTCTTGCAACACAATCCCACCCCTTACTCTGTGCAACTCTCCAACCCAAGAGTGAAACGCTATTCTCAGACTTTATTCTATTCAACTGCTGAGCTCTGTAACTCTCTCCCAGAATCAGTCTTTCCCTCTTAAGTTAAATTGCTTCAAACTCCATGTGTCCAGGCCTTTAAGATCGAACGTCCCTTGATTTCGGCCCTGTCACTCTTTGAAATCTGGGGGAGGCACTCACTGCAGGCAGTTATGGCTTTTGTCTCACTCATTCACATAGAAACAAAAATGCTAACTGTATAGTTTATGAGTGTTGTTTCCTACTGTTCTATCAAACGTCAGGTTACAACACTAACAGGCTAACCCTTAATAAACGCCGCCTGTACCCCTGTTCTATTTTTCTATTAAACATTGATCTTTTTGTGTGTTTTTGCTTTGACCTTAGTAATTTGTTAGTGGTTCTGATATTCTCGATGAATGTTCCCCTCTAGACTTGTGACATCAGGCGCATCGTCAATGATGGAGGGGCCAATAACAAATTATAGATTTGAGTCCCGAAGGGAAGAAGGAAAGCCTAATATTTAGTAGTGGCCCCGGAATCATTGACGATTCCGGCCCTCCCACCATCCCGTTCCCATTCATCTGCTGTATTGAAAGAAAGTCTTAATAGATCAGTGAAGCACATATGCGCCCTGATAAGACTGGGATGACGCGCACATTTGACAGCAGACGCCTGAGAATTGCATTAGGCTGGATCATGTTTAACCCTTGTCTAGCGGGGTGTTTTGGGCTCATTTGGGCATATTCAGGCCCTCCTGCATGATAAATCAAGTATCTGCATGAAAACAAAATTATTTAGCAAAAAACTAGGCGCTAAAAGCTTCAAAATGAGACCAGAACGAGCTACGTAGCACTCGTGGTTCTCTTGCAGTGGTGCCACGAACATGGGAGTTTAGCATATATCGGTATATTTTTCCCAGCTATGCTCACTACTGGCTACACTGCCGGCCTCTCGAGAACACAGGGAACATGAGTTAATGGGCGGCGGTAAGCCCTGGGAGTCGGCTGTCTGGCCCGCTGCGCTCCCGGCCATTTGCACTCGATTTTAACCTTTTACAAGCCTTAATAATGCTCCTAACTTGCTGCAAATTGGTGCACGACTTAAGTCGAGCGCTGCCAATAAGAGGTTAATGTTTTATTATTTTATTTTTTACTATTTTTTTCTAGTAGTGGTACCCACATCATAAGGACGAGTCCGTAAGTGGTTTTGTTATATTTAAGAGCGTTTCGCTCACGATGTGTGGCAATCGTATTTTTTGCTCTCCTAGGCGGGTCGTTTGAACGGCGAGCATTGAGTTCAAAGGTTGGCCATTACCATTGTAAGGCACATTGTCAATGATTCCGGGGCCACTACTAATATTAGGTTTTCCTTCTTCTCTTCGGGACTCAAACCTATAATTTAGATATTTTTTTACTGAGGTAACTATCCAATATAGGCTACTTCTATTTACTGTACTTATAATAATGAGGAAATCCATGAATATGTCTTATAGCAGTGGACCTTTCCATATATGCATAGGTCCTTAAACGAATTTAATACCTGGTACCATTTACTAACCGATAAGATCATTAAGAGAAGCACAAATTTACCTGGTAAAGGAAATATAGTTACTGTATAATATACATAGGCTATTATCAGTGTTTGTATTTATTTAAACAGTAAATATCCATACAAAACAGTCACGTGAGCGAGTAACAAATTGTAGACTGTATACAGTAACATGGAGATCAGATAGTTATCCTAATAACTTAAACGAGAGATGATTCAGGATTTCATAATCAGACATCTCCAGACCTGTCCCTCTCTCTTAGCTTATACAAATTCCTCTGGGCATTCAGCAGGTGTGGATGGAGCAGTTGTGGAAGGATTGGCAGGTGTGGATGGGGTGCAGGGAGGTGGCGGAGTAGATGTCTCTGATGATGTAGGCTCGGTAAGAGAAGTTGCAACAGGACTGGATGAGGCACACGTAGTTCGGGATGAGACAGGAGGGGGAGGGGAGACAGAAGTGGTAGTGTCGAGAGAAACGATGATAGGGGAGGGCGGGAGAGAAGGAACAGCAAAAGTAGGCGGTGGTGAGACAGGAGTGGTAGTGTCGACAGAAACAGTTGTAGGGGAGGGCGGAAGAGTTGAAACATCAGAAATAGGTGACTCTGGTTGAGGAACAGTACCCAAAGGAAGTGCGGGGTCATTGTCGGGAGGAAGGGGAGAAGTCTGATTCTCAGGATCTATAGTCTCACTCTGAACAATTCCTCGATGCTCAGAATCCATATTCTCTTCGTCACTCGATGAAGACAAACAGTCATCATAGGGAGGAGGAAGCTCTGTAAGAGTTCCTATCTCTATGATATCTCCATTAGAGTTTGTGAGGCTAGGATTTGGGTTGTCAGGAAGGTAAGGTGGTGGAGGACTTCCAGTAAACATTTGGGTGTAGGCTGGAGGCTTGTCATTGCCAAGTGGAATTTGAAAAATGCGCTGAGTCTCTGGATCGCCAACGTATATCATATTGTTCATGGGTACAATAACAGCGTGCGAGCCCTGCAAGATAGTCCTCCCCGACTGCGGCAAACTCCCCGAGCGCCTCCTGGCCCCCTCCGAGCTGGTGCGGTCTTCCTGGTTGGCGCAGGAGAAGGTGCCCCAGCAGCAGTACACCAGGATGAACAGCAGCACGATGATCATCACTATCAGGGCAAACAGCGCCTGGGTCGTGGACGGGTAATTCATGCCTCCTGGAACATGTCCAGCTGTTAGTGCCAAGTAAGTCATTAACCTAGCAACAAACTCTAACTGTTAACCCCTTTTGTACGAAGACGACAAGTGTCATGCTATTTTGGCACAATTTAGACAATTTCATTAAATTTAGGAATAATCTTTAAAAAAGAATGGTTATAAAATATCACAATTATTGTTTTTGACTCCCACAGAACCTTTTTAAGCTACAAATAACAGTCTAAATATAGCTAGAATATAATTAAAATTATGTCACCCGTACTTAGAAAAGGGAATTGACATTAGCTCATATTTGTATAGAATATAAATGAATACATGAAATTGTCTTCAATCAAACCACTTGCTGTAACAACTTTAAGCTTAACTTGCTCAAAACCCATCACTTCGAGTCGCCACACTAAGGGTTCAGTTCTCTGCAATGCATGCAGGAACTGGACCCACTTCACCTGTACAACACTTGCCTCCAAGAAACACTACACGAACACCTGGACCTGTTCCTCATGCCCCTCCCTCTCCCAGTCAAATCCCTCGCATAAAACCCGTCCACCTCTCCTCCCCAACCCAGCTAGCCTTTCCATATCATCCACTCCCCCCCCCTAAAACCCGTCCACCTCTCCTCCCTAACCCACCTAACCTCCCCATACCATCCACATCCTCAACTCAACATACCACACCCCATCCTAATCCATTCCAACCCCCATCTCCTGCTCCCCAATCCCCACCCCCACCTCACCCATCCCAACCTCCAGCCCCTCCCTCACCCCCACCCCATCCTCGTGCAGCAGCACCCAACATACATCGTGCACATAACATTAACATTCTCCAATTGAACATAGATGGCATTAACACAAAGAAACACGAACTCTCACACTTCATCAAACAACACAACATACACATTGCCATCTTACAAGAAACAAAACTCCGCACATCACAAAAAACACCCACATTTCATAATTTCACCACCATCAGACAAGACCGGGCTGTCGGCGGGGGCGGTGGACTCATCACCCTGGTACACAATGAAATATCATACATAGTAACCAGTGTACAAACCAAATCCCTCCTCCCCCCAAATGATAACTCAACAGAAATACAATCAATTAAAATACGCACTGGCAACAAATCCAACATAACCATCATAAACACATACATCCCTCCCCAAACATCCCCTACAGTACCAAATGAATACAGACCACACTTACAACACATCACAAACACCCCACACATCATCCTGGGTGGTGACTTCAACGCCAAGACGTCGGCCTGGTTTGTCGACAACCCCGACACAGACAGAGGGCTGGTACTACAAAACCAAACAGATAACCTCATCATCCTTAACGACATCCATCAACATACCCATATTCCTCACCAAGCCCTCTATAACCCATCATCTCCAGACATCACCTTTTGCTCCCCAGAACTCGCCCCCACAACATCCTGGAGGATGGTCAGAACCTTAGGCTCTGACCACCTCCCGATCATTATCACCACCAAAACCAGACTCACCCCAGCTAGCCACAAACACACATACACCAATTATAAAAGAGCTAACTGGGAAGCATTTACAAATGAGACAGAACAACACTTCACAACTCTAAACAGTACACCCATCACTAACATCAACAATGCTGTACACATACTCAATAAAACTATCCAAAACGCTGACAAGAAACACATTCCAAGAGGTAACAGAAAAAGACACAACCCCAACTTCACACCAGAAATTCAAAACCTCATCAGACAACGCGACACACTGAAACACTCCCCAGCACCCCACACACAAGACATCACACAACAAATTCAAGCAGTCAACACCCAAACTAACAACAAAATACAAGAACAACAAAAACTAAATTGGAATAACTTCCTACAAACACTTGATCACAAAACAAACCCCCAAAAAATCTACAAAACACTAAACAGCATCACACTTTCCAACAGCAACACAACTCAATCACATGCTGCAATCACAACAACAGACTCTACTCCTTCATGTAAACAACAAGCAAACACTCTCATCAATCACTTCTCACATGTCAGCCACCTAAAACCTCACAAAGGCGACCGACGTGTCATCCAACGTAAGAGACAATTCCCCACAGACCCTGACTATACACCCTTCACCAATCACCAGACAAAGCATATCATCAACAATCTCAAGCACTCACCCGCCTGTGGCCTAGACAACATAAGCAACATACACCTCAGACACCTGGGACCACAAGGCATACAAGCACTCACTAACATATCAAACTACAGCTATTCACACAACACAATACCAGACATTTGGAAGCATGGTATCATCATCACATTCCCCAAACCCAACAAAGACCCCACGCTACCCTCCTCGCACCGCCCCATCACACTCCTTTGCTCCCCCTCCAAAGTCATGGAACGCCTAGTATTACAACTAATTACACCCGACCTACCCCTAGCTCCAACACAACATGGCTTTAGGCCACTGCACTCCACAAACACTCTTCTCACAGACCTTACACAAAGAGCTTTTGACGGCATCAACTCAGCTAGACCACCAAACAGATCACTATTAGCCACACTCGACAACTTCCTAGCAGGCAGATGTGCACACGTATCTTTTGCCGGTCAGTCATCTAAAATCAGAAACTTTCCAAACGGAGTCCCACAAGGATCCGTCCTATCGCCCGCACTCTTCAATCTGTACATGCACGATATAACTACACCCAATACGCCCCAAATAAACTTAGCCTCCTATGCAGATGACATAACACTCACATGCACACACCATGACCCAAGAAGAGCAACAGATCTCCTTCAACCCTATCTCAACACACTACATGGCTGGTGCACTACAAACAGACTTAATCTAGCCCCAGCCAAATCCACCGCAACCCTGCTCACAAGCTGGACAGGTGAACACGAATACATCCCTCAACTCACCATAAACAACACACCCCTAACACATACACACACACCCAAAATCCTAGGAGTAACATATGATACTCATATGACATTCAAACAGCACACCACAAACATTAAAAAGAAACTGACACCCAGACTTAACGCCCTCAGGTCACTTGCTCACACAAAATTTGGACTAATAATAATAATAATAATAATAGTTCTTAAAGCTAGCACATGCTAAGCTAGCTAAGGATAGCTCAATAAGGCCGATTAGGCGTATTTCCATTGGGGTCCTGTACTACTACCCCATCCCTTTGCTCATGAGGGATGGTAACGACTCAGTGCTTGTGAAAAATCTTTAATGCGCCGAGCGTGGGCGCGAACCCGGGCCTTCTGGGTGGAAGTCCGAGACGCTAGTCACTACACCAAGCGAGCCGCTTGGTGTAGTGACTAGCATAAGATCAGTGATGGAATACGCAAGCCCAGCCTGGGCTTCTAACCTAGCTGAAACACATCATAAGACCTTACAGACTATTCAAAACAAAGCCCTGAAGATCATTACAGGCTGCACAGCTACTGCACCCACAGATCACCTACATCAAGAAACCAAAATCCTCAAAGTCAAAGACCATCTGGACATGAGAGGCACTCAATTCCTGGCAGCAGCCTCCACGAACCAAGACCACCCACTAAACTACATGGCAACACACCCACAGACACCAAGAAATATCAAAACAACACCCAGCACACGGTATCACACACAATTATTGTCCTCTCTCCCTCCCTGCCCACCCCGAACCAACTTCCAGAAGCACATCCATACTCATATCTCTCGCCAATCCATCCACTCGCTCACAGACAACACGCAGCTACATGCACGACCTCCCGAAATCCATCCTTCCGAATCCTCCCTCCCTCGCGAGGACAGAGTCCACCTGGCCAGGCTGAGATGCGGACATCATCCAGCTCTCCTGAGCTATCAGAAGAGACTGGATGACTCCGTTGTCGACGCCTGCCCGGGATGTAACACAGCACCCCATACCATTAAACACATCATAGAAGACTGCATTTCACACAACCACTTACGCCAACAACATAATCTACACTCAATGAGAGCTCTGTGGGAAAGCCCGATCGTGGCCATGGCCTTCCTCAGGGACTCGGGGCTGTTCGGCCAGGCAGCTTAGGGAACAACAACAACAACAACAACTTTAAGCTTTTTTATGCTATGATTAGAATTACATATGTATAAATGAAAACTGATTTGTTTTTATCTTCTAATTAATTACTTCAATTCACAGGTTGAGTATGACTTTAATTTTGGGTATTAATTAACAAGTACCGGTAATAGCAGAGAACAACCAATAGTTTGTAAATAAATGTTAATCATGGTGAATTATATAGTGTCTGAGAGCAATAGTAGATGGTTCCCGGACACCTCAACCAGTAGACCATTTCAACCTGTAGATCTGAACCAGTGAAAAATCAACCAGGGAAAACGAAACTAGTAGGCTATTGGTTGAGTTGTCACTGGTTGAGAGCTACTGGTTGAAATGGTCCGGTCACCATAGTAGATGCAAACAAATATATATATATTAATAATAATAATAATAATAATAATACATTTTTTATTAATTTTGTTCTAAGTACCAGGAATACGAAGCCTGGTACCAATATTCCTGGAATTGTTTGCGACCAGCAAACCCTTATATATGTCAAAGGTAATTTGCTATAACTGTGTAAACTGTTTCTATCAAGCGTGTAACCACCTACCTTAAAAACGCTTTACATCACCTGTGCCACATATTGATACGTGTTGCTTAACCCTTTCCCTGCGGGTGACGATCCGGAACGTATAGGCAATTTACAGCAATTTCCAGGCTTTAAAAGCCTGTAACAGCCGTAGAAATCGAGTGTCAGTGGGCGGGAGCATAAAGGACCCACCTCCGACCCTCAGAGCAGCCAGCCGCTCACTGAGGGAGACTGTGTCTCACGCGGGTGTTTCATAACAGTGTTGCCGAGCGAGCGAGCGATAATAATTAGCGAGTTTTCCCGAATGTCTATGGCAACGCTGCGGGTGAACCCCGCCACCTACGAAGCTCGTTCTGGTCTCATTTTGAAGCTATTTTCACCTAGTTTTCGGCAGAATACAGTTAATTTAATGCAGATGCTTGATTAATCATTCAGGAGTGCCTGAATATGCACTAAATAGCGCAAATATAGCCGCAGCCAAGGTGTTAAGGGGGGATGGGCGTATTTATTTTCTCATTTGTATATCTGTTTATAATTTGTTTGGTTTCCTCCCTAGACCTCCATCAAGCTTGAAAAAACACCCCTAAGACCCTCCTTCAAGATAAGTTTGTACATTTTTCAATAGAAAAATTTCCTGGCCGAAGGTTTGTTCCTCTTAAATTATTGGCTCGATATTGCTCGCCAGGAAAAAAATCAACACCTAAATGACACGAAAAGTCTTAATCTTGACAAAGAAATTGAGCGAAAGGTCTTAAAATCGCCAAAGTAATAAGCCAAACGTCATAAAATCTGAAAATGAATGGGGCTAAACATGAGGAAGAAGGAGGACCAGAAAAACGGCCCATTTCCTCTTAACCTGTGTTTTAAATATTACCTGTTTCACCTATGCTTCCAAAACCTAGCCTTACCTGTGACACAAGCTATCACTTACCTTGCCAGCACTGCGTTAAATGTGTGCTGCATACTCCTGTCCATTACATTACTGTTTCTTTCACACTAGGGTTTCCTTCCTGGGATCTCGGGCCAAAATTGTCAAGATATATAGACTATATAGTCTATAAATCTTGAAAATGGTCATGTATTTTTTCTCAGAATCCCGGGATGCTGAGAATCCCTCAAAACAGGAAACCCTATTCCACACACTTACCGTGCTGTCAATGTATACAACAGGTATCTTACTATAGACTTTTTGTCTTACCTGTCTATTGCTTTGTCCCCATCTTCATTGCTCAACAATTTCAATTTGTATAGCTAAATGAGAAGTCATGGTAGTAATAGGATACTGAGAGAGAAATTCCTCATTATTATTATGTGTATTACTTTCATAACATATTTTTTTTAAATTATCTGCTAAAGGACTAAAGTTTCCACCAGGTGAAAACACGAGAATATTGCTTCATATAGACTTCTGCTGCATGCAAGTGCTACATATGGGCAACTATTCCCCTATATATAACACTTTGTTACGTGTTGTCGAACATATGGTGATGAGCCAATGACCTTTTGAACACGTATGGACTGTATCTTACAACCATCCGTCACAAATACAGCCACCTGCTTCACATACAACCACCTGCCTCACATACAACCACCTGCCTCACATATAACCACCTGCCACATACACACACACACTACTTTACATACAACCATCTGCAACATACACACCAAATACAACCACCTGCCACACAAACACAGCATGCAACCGCCTGCCTCACACAGACACACTACATAAAACATAAAACCATCTGCATCACACACATCACACACAACCACCTGCCTCACATACAACCACCTACCTCACATACAACCACCTGCCTCACATACAACCACCTGCCTCACATACAACCACCTGCCTCACATACAACCACCTTCCTCACATACAACCACCTGTCTCACATACAACCACCTGCCTCACATGCAACCACCTGCCTAACATACAACCACTTTCCTCACATACAACCACCTGCCTAACATACAACCACCTGCCTCACATACAACCACCTGCCTCACATATAACCACCTGTCTCACATACAACCACCTACCTCACATACAACCATCTGCCTCACATATAACCACCTGCCTCACATACAACCACCTGCCTCACATACAACCACCTGCCTCACATACAACCATCTGTCTTACATACAACCACCTTCCTCACATACAACCATCTGCCTCACATACATTCACCTGTCTCACATACAACCATCTGCCTCACATACAACCACCTGGCTCACATACAACCACCTGTCTCACATACAACCATCTGCCTCACATACAACCATCTGCCTCACATACAACCACCTGCCTCACATACAACCATCTGCATCACATATAACCACCTGCCTCACATATAACCACCTACCTCACATATACCCATCTGCCTCACACACAACCACCTGTCTCACATATAACCACCTGTCTCACATATAACCACCTGCCTCATATATAACCACCTGCCTCACATATAACCATCTGCCTCACATATAACCACCTGTCTCACATACTACCACCTGCCTCACATATAACCACCTGCCTCACATACAACCATCTGCCTCACATATAGCCACCTGACTCACACATAACCACCTGACTCACATACAACCATCTGCCTCACATATAACCACCTGACTCACATATAACCGCCTGCCTCACATACAACCATCTACCTCACATATAACCACCTGCTTCACATATAACCACCTTCCTCACATACAACCATCTGCCTCACATATAATCACCTGCCTCACATATAACCACCTGACTCACATACAACCACCTGACTCACATACAACCACCTGCCTCACATATAACCACCATCCTCACATACAACCATCTGCCTCACATACACCCACCTGCCTCACATACAACAACCTGCCTCACATACAACCACCTGCCTCACATATAACCACTTACCTCACATACAACCATCTGTCTCACATACAACCACCTGCCTCACATACAACCACCTACCTCACATACAACCATATGTCTCACATACAACCACCTGCCTCACATACAACCACCTTCCTCACATACAACCGTCTGTCTTACATACAACCACCTGCCTCACATACAATTATCTTCCTCACATACAACCACCTGCCTCACATACAACCGTCGGTCTTACATACAACCACCTGACTCACATACAACCATCTGTCTTACATACACCCACCTGCCTCACATACAACCACCTGCCTCACATACAACCACCTGCCTCACATACAACCGTCTGTCTTACATACAACCACCTGCCTCACATACAACCATCTGTCTTACATACACCCACCTGCCTCACATACAACCACCTGACTCACATACAACCGTCTGTCTTACATACACCCACCTGCCTCACATACAACTATCTGCCTCACATATAACAACCTGCCTCACATACAACCACCTGCCTCACATACAACTATCTGCCTCACATACAACCATCTGTCTTACATACAACTATCTGCCTCACATACAACCACCTGCCTCACATACAACCACCTTCCTCACATACAACTATTTGCCTCACATACAACCATCTGTCTTACATACAACCACCTGCCTCACATACAACCACCTGCCTCACATACAACCACCTGCCTCACATGCAACCATCTGTCTTACATACAAACACCTGCCTCACATACAACCACCTGCCTCACATACAACCACCTGCCTCACATACAACCATCTGTCTTACATACAAACACCTGCCTCACATACAACCACCTGCCTCACATACAACCACCTGCCTCACATACAACCATCTGTCTTACATACAAACACCTGCCTCACATACAACTATCTGCCTCACATATAACCACGTATATTGACAACACATATGGTTATCCCTGCACAATGTATAATAGGCAACATTAGTTCGTAAGCACTCAATGATTTAATGTATGTAAGTAAATAATAATATGATTGAAAAACAAGCGTAATTTACTGAGTAGTAGTTCATTCATATTATCAATTGACATTTTTAGAAGTAATTACTCCATGCAAGCTAATCATAATGTGTTTATTCTCATAAATGATATTACGGAGTGAGTACGAACCTATGTGGGCAACTATACAACTTACTGCTTTGTATTCTACCACCTGCCTATACATTCATTCACCTGACACACATACAGTGCATGTAGCCACCTAATGTGTACAATCGGCCTAATAAGTGATGTCTCGGCACCAATTATGTTTTGATCGATAATTCGTATCAGCATATTTACACATGATTTATTCTATTTGAGTGAGATATATAAACATGTTCCTACACTTACCCAACCCATTCAACATCTGACAGACATTAATACAGCACTGATTGAGCCAAACGTAATGACAGCCGAGACATGACTTATTAGCGCCACGTATCTACATCACATACAATGCCTGCTTCACCTATGCATGCAACCACCTGCCTTTTATCCTGCCACCTGCCTCACATTCACCTGACTCCCATACAATTACCCGTATGGTCTTTATAACTTTCCTTATCTGTAGTCACCTGCCTCACACACATATATACAACAAGCGTTATAGAGCACCGAAGACTCCGTCGAA
Organism: Paralithodes platypus; assembly: GCA_032716605.1. Classification (NCBI taxonomy): domain Eukaryota; kingdom Metazoa; phylum Arthropoda; class Malacostraca; order Decapoda; family Lithodidae; genus Paralithodes; species Paralithodes platypus. The sequence goes on along the minus strand of CM064519.1, from coordinate 17,985,267 downwards.
TGTTGTCAATTACCCAGCCGTGCTATCCCCTTCTCTTTTCTAGTTCCCCCCCCCCCGATCCAATCCAAGAAGAGTGAGCCTAGCAGTCGGTTCCCGGCGGAGACAAAAACCTGTCACAACCACACATACAACCACCTGCAAGGCTGCAACACCCATCCACCTTTACCTCTTACAACTACTTGTCTCTCATGCAACCAACTGCCTCAAACGCAACCATCTGCATCACATACATAGACAAAAAAATACAACCACCTGCCTCACCTACACATGCAACAACCTGCCTTAGGCTATATCCTACCTCCTGCCTCACATCCACCCCTTTACACCTACGTACAGTACAACCACCTTCCTGTCATACAACCACCTGCCTTACCTGCCATATGTGAGGTTGTCACGAGGTTGTCATTAGGAAGATCCATCCCACCCCAGCACACCACCTCTCTCCTGCTTCTTACAGTCCAAAAGGCACGCGGCTTTCCATATGCGCTAGTTATTTATCAATTGAGGGCATTTGGAAGTGGCAATCTCACTGAAATTTGGGATAATCGAACATTAGCTTGGTATGGTGAGTGAAGATTAGTCTGTTGATATGCCTTTTAGTTGAGCATCATTGACCAATATATATTTTATATATGCCTTGTGGACTTTTATATACCGTCTAATTATGGGCATAGTATGTAATTCAACAAACTACGCCACAGTTTTGCATGTAGTTGCATTTGAAAATGTAAGTAGTGTAAAAGATGGCAATTATTTAATCATACTGCCTGTTAGATCCCTCCCTTCCCCTGTACTGTCTATTGGAGTCTATGAATATGATGACATCCCTACAACCATCTGACACCTTCACGCAAGCCATCACACAGTCACCTGTTCACAAGCCGAACTGTATCATCTGGCTGGGAAGTATATAACTAAAGGGTTTAATTTGATACTCGTGAGACAAATAAAACACATGTAATGAATAACTACACTAGTGTTAAGGGTATGGCTGTAATTGGAAAAATGCACAAAATACCGAAGTTTCTTATAGCAGTCATGAAGTACTAGATAAAATCATAATACCTGTGACTCTCAGGAAGTTATGTATTATCAAGTGACAGCCCACTGCCATATCTCCATACGTATAAGCAGGACAAAAGGCGGCCACAACCAAAATGGACACAGTCCTAGGACTAAGCACTCTAATTTTCGTACTCTAATTTTCGTTAGGTTAGGGTCTTGCTAGGTTAGCTTAGATTTGGTAAGGCCAGGTTAGATTTTTTAGGTCAGAATATAATAGATGACTTATCGTTTTGTTTATGGCTTTATAGGAGTGTGGCTGTTTATACTTCAAACCTCAGACATGATACGTAGCGCGTGCTGACTGTAATTGGTAGGGGTATGGTACTATGATCAACACATTAACACAAATTTATATCTGATCATTACCTCAGTCTAGACTTGGCCAAGCTTGGCGAGCTTAGACACACTCACAGCGCCACCTTATACCACCTATGTCTATTTCCAACAATATAAGTTAGTTTGAAGTTTGTTTGTTAGTTCACAGATCAGCATATGCATTACTAGGCACATGCGCACGTCCATTTTTCGCTATATACGAGCCACCCATGGCGAAAAATGTCAACTCAAGGTGCCGCCAGAAGTGTATCGTAGATGTAAAGTGCCACTGTTGTTACTAGAAACTGCTGTGTGGAGGCGGTGGTGGTGGTGATGTTGTTGGCGGAGTGTTCAGATGCCGCAGGACTAAAACAGAACGAAATAAAATAATGCCACACCAGCCCGACTCTCCTAGTATACCATTCCCCTCCCTATAGACCAATTTTCTTGTCACTTCCAAAGCCGACGTTTTCGCAAGCGGGATCACCTAAACCAAACAATTATTACGTTTGTGTACTAATGTTGGATGCTTTCGTTAGTTTGTGTGCCAACGCCTGCCTACCTCCCTCCCCCCATAGCCCCCCGACATTGTTTTTGGGAGAGTGCCCATCCTCCGCCTTCCTCTTTACCACAAAGTTATGCAAGTATACATGGTAATACACGAGCGTTTTTCCCTTACCATTTATCGTCAACATTGGTCTGGCAACTTATGAGGTCAACTTATTTTTATGTATGTCACTTACATTATCTGTTTTCAATCTAATTTCCGAAACCAGTGTAATATACTATCAAACTGTTGCCACAATGAAGTTACGGATATAAAGTTGACGATAAAAGTTCTCGTATGATACCCTCTTAACTCCATCGGCCTACATTCATTTGTTTCCTAATTACATAATCCCAAGGAGAATAGAGACTTTCATAACAGCCATGGGTGACTTTTAGACGATCAGTTGTCAGCCCATCACTTTACGATTCTAACAGGCACGTGTTGCATTTATTTATATATTTTGCATTGCGAGTCCACACGATTAAATTAATGTGCATTATGATGTATTATGGTGGCGCCAACCTCGCCTATTTGTATTGGTTTACCCTTTTATGATGTGAAGACGCCTGTCTTGCTTTTATTTTCACTCCCTAAACGGTTTATAATGGAAAGTGGCAGTAAAACGGTTAATTGAGATTGGCATTACCCCTTCGGTTTTTAAAGGGTCTTCCAACCCTGAGTATAGTTGTCTAATATTAGCCAGCATAAAGTGAAAAAGCGCCATCGAATACTGAACAGGTTAAGCCCAGTACACACTGCCACTTATCACAGCTGGCCCTTGACAACGAGGATCACCATCGTACAATGCTGTTGCCATTGTGTCTACAATACATGGCCATGCAGCTTAGTAATGTATTATATATATATATATATATATATATATATATATATCTATATATATATATATATATATATATATATATATATATATATATATATATATATATATATATATATATATATATATATATATATATATATATATATATATATATATATATATATATATAATATATATACAGTATATATACTGTATATATATATATATATATATATATATATATATATATATATATATATATACAGTATATAATATATGTATATATAATTATACCGGTACTGTATAATATATAGACCTATTTTATTTTTTTATTTTTTTTATTTTTTTAAATAGCTACCTCCGGACATAGGGTTAAGGCCTGTAGATTCGATTGCTCAACACATGAAATCCGAAGGTCGTATTCCAGATGGCGAGTGAGACGAGACAGGAATGTTGCAATCGACTTATTCATAGTCTTATCTTCATTGATCTAGAACCCTTCAGCATGCCTACAACCCTGTCCCGCACTTCATCCTCCATACCCCAATCTTTACCTATCACACTGCCCAAAAACTTGAAATAGCTGACATTCTCCATAACCTGACCATTCAACTTCACCTCACACTTGGTGACTGCACCCCTTTCAAAGACCATATTCACATCCTTCCCCACATCTTCCTTCAGGTTCTGTTCCTCATACACCATACACAGTTCCAAACACATTCACCATGCCCAACACCCACTCATTATCACTCATACAAAACTGTATTGTCAGCAAACAGCAGTACAGGCAGCTTCCACTCACTCCCTTCCCTCATAAGGGGTACAAAATCATCCACTGCTCTTCCTTGTAGTTCTTTCATGACTCCATCCATATTTATACTGAACAACCATGGGGACATCACACACCCTTGCTTTAATCCAACATTCAGATCTAAGAAGTGGCTTTGTTCATTCTCCACTTGCACTGCTGCCCTTGCAACCCCATACATGCTTTTCACTGCTTCCAGCAACTTATCAACTACTCCATATATTTTCAATACTTTTGTTCGCATCTGCAAGGGTATTTTTATGGTATGTTTGTGGGTTTATTATGACATCCTGAAACCAATGATAGCATGAACTGCTTCCCAATATGATGATGGTGATTAAAGTGATGTATTTTTATAGTAGTCTACAGAGCCTGAGCTTATAGTTATTAGGCTAACGACTGCTTCCCAATAACATCTCCCCTGGATATACCGGGAATGGAATCAGACTCGTTAGGATTACCTACATGCTCAGTGCTTTCTCCACCCAGCTACTTCTCTTTGAATACGGAAGCCCTTTTCTAAAAGCAATGCAAATGTTTACAGTAAGCCAGCATACACGCTATCAGAGCATAAACATAAGCTGGATAATTTACTCGAGGTAGTTTAAAACTTCTTGACCACAACGTGGGTTTCCTAATCTGAGCAATGTGTCTCATGTTAGCCAGATTAAAACAGGAAATGAAGAGAACAAAGAAAGAAAGTCAACAAGATATTGGTGGGCATCAAATTATCTTTAAATAAATCATCACTAAGTTTATTTTATTAACCCATTCAGTACCGGTGACATACTTTACATTCAAAATATCCTGGCAACTATTAGACGATTTTACTCATCTTAGGAAGGACGTCTAGGAGGAACCGTCTTTAGGCCAGCTCATTTTTCTACCGAAACATTTACGAATATATCTAGAAGGGGGATCTTGGGATGTTTTTTCAAGCTTGATAGAGGTCTAGGGAGGAAACTAATATACTGTATATACAGTATATATATGAATAAATATATCGATAATTATGTACACCTTTCCCCCTTAAAGCAACACATTACCGTCTGATTTAGGCAAAAGGTGTAATAGATGTTGGATAGTGTGATGCGAATTAATGAGTCTCGAGGCTTCGGAACATTTGTTTATTGCGATTGTTACTCATAGTGTGTTACTGCAATAACTATAACACTCCCGCCGTAATATATATAATCATGTGAAATGTTGGCTATCTTTAATATTGTTGTGAAGTTGTGAGCTACATTAAGACTTAGTATCCTCCTATTTGAATATCTGAACCTTTATAGCCATGGTGTGAAACTTCATGGATAGCCTATAACTTAATATTAAAATATCTTGTTTGAGATCGATAGGTTAGATTCGTAGGGCTGCGTAGGTATTATAACTGACAACTTGACACCTCATATAATTTACTATTCAAATATATAATTAACTTTATTTTCTCAGTGACTCAGTCCCTCTGCTACACGCATTTGGGAGTTGGTCATGTGTCGAAGCAACGTTACCATAGTAACCCCCGATGCATTGATAGTTTGATACACGAAAGAAGTTTAAATTATTTTAAATCTTTAAGAAACTTGGTGATATCAAGTGCTTTGTTCATAAAATAGCTGTCAGTTCAGTAGCCTTTGCTCAATGTGTTACAGACAACGCCCTTTCCAATGTTTTTGAATGCACCCATATTAGTAAGCGTACAATAGTAATGCCCTATGTCTTGATGAATATAGATAATGACTAATGTATGGTTATTTTTTCAGGAAATGTGGTATCAAACTCTCTTTTACATGATCACACTTCCTCATTAGTGTTCGATATGTTTAACCAGCGCGCCACATGGTTCACCAAAGATACAACTTAATCTGGAACTTATTATCTCCAGATATTGTTACCGGGATAGTGTTGATCAGCCAGTGGAGTGCGGTAGCGTTTACGTGTTTTTCCATAGTTCATCTTACTTTGATGCGTTGGCCATTATATGCTGGGGCATCAAACACAAGTGCAATATCACAATACTATTAAGAATGTGTATAGACCATTACAAACTAAAGGAAGAGTGCCTACTAGTGGTTCGCTGTGTTTACGTGTGATTCTGACCTAGGCAGCTAACGCCCTCACAAGGTCGTCCGCAGCGCTAATCATAGTGAAGGTAGGACTAGGATTATCACACTTACAGTAACTACAGCCTATTCATTGCCCCTCTCTCTGTGCACAGTAACATTCTAGATCCGGTTTCACAACGAATTTTAGCGTTTAAAGTACCCTAGGCCTATTACCCTGAAGTGTAAAATGTAAACAAAGCGATCGACCGACTCATCTTTATATTTCGTCTAGGCCTAATTTTAAAATTATTCGACTGTCCCAATTACCTTTTGGGTGTTTCGTATACCAGAAAAGGGTGTAGCTTGGTGTAGGATACGTGGAAACCTAAAACAAAATGTTCTAATAGCTAAGTTTGGGGTGGTAGCATACTTGTAAAGTACGTACCTGAATTTTGATATTTCGGTTTAATGTTGGCAATTGCGCTGCCTGTCCTGTGACCGTAACAACTGCGGAGTAATTTCGGTTATACTGATGTTTTGGACCGACAGTTAGCCCATCGATCTGTTTAGGCCTAATAGGTCCGGTAGAGCATATACATCATTGCTATATATGGCATTAAGAGCTGAAATGTATTATAAGGGAGAACAAAACAAAAAAGCTAAAATACATGTATAGGCCTAGGCTACTGTAACACAATAAGTTTTTCAGCCAGTACTCAACCAGCCGGGGTGTGGGGGCGGCAGCCCCCACCCATATACTAGGTTAGGTTAAGTTAGGCTAATAGCCTAGCACATAAAAAAAAAAAAAAAAAAAACAAAAAAAACTAACCCAACCAGCGGGGGTGTGGGGGCAGCAGCCCCCACCCATATACTAGGTTAGGTTAGGTAAGGTTGTTAGGTTAGGCTAATAGCCTAGAACATTAAAAAAAAAAAAAAAAAAAATCTAACCCAACCAGCGGGGGTGTGGGGGCGGCAGCCCCCACCCATAATACTAGGATAGGTTAGGTAAGGTTGTTAGGTTAGGCTAATGTCTTCCCAAAGTTGACTATTTTTATAACATGAAATATTAGGCTACCCACTCCACCCCGTGAAATCCGAGCCAGCTTTCGTCAAAAGTTGGCTCGGGTATCCACAAAATTGGGTTGTATGGGTTTGCAATTTGGGAAAACCCGAGCCAAGTTTTGATACAAAACGCTATATTATTGTATTTTTACGCTTTTAACCCCTCATTTTCCCTGAACTTCATAGCCCTCCCCACTAGTGGGGGGCGTGTTTTTAGATTGTTGGATAATGGGTAAATACTCATTTCCGCTCCTCTTCAGTATAAAACAACACTATATCTGAAGGAAAAATTACAAAAAACAAAATAAAACTTACTGAAATCGCTGTCGGTCCAAAAAGTCAGGTTTACCGTAATTTCAATAATATTCAAGATCTCTTTCGCCGCCCTATTAGAAATAATTTATTAGGGAAAATAGCCTAGGGACCTAGGCTATAGACTCGCCATATTTTTCTCATTAGCCTATAGTCCGCATGGAGGAATTTCGGGTATAATCTTGTGTAGCGGGAGTACCTGTACGTATATCTCATTAATTTGCTAATGTTACAATATATTTTTACATTTTACATTCTTAAATAGTCGGCTAATATACTAGGTTAGGTTAGGTTAGGTTAGGTTTTGGTTAGGTTTTGGTTAGGTTAGGTTAGGTATATTTTTCAATGTTTCTTAGTAAATAGGCATCTGAAAAAAGTTCCTCCCGCTACACAGGATCTTACCGAATTTCGTTATCGACGCTTGAAAAAACCCGATTACATCGAAAAATAACCCCAAAATAATAAGTCCCGACCGTAAACATAGCATTGCGCACAATGAATCTTTCAACCTGACTCTCCTTCTTGTTTTGAACGATGGGGTGGGTGCAGGTTGTTAGGTTAGGCTAATATTACCCCTTATTTTCGTCTTTTACCCCGCAATTTCCCTGTTCTTCATAGCCCTCCCCACTAGTGGGGGTCGTGTTTTTAGATTGTTGCATAATGGGTAAATAAATACTATCCTAATTTCCGCCAGTCCTTAGTATAAAACAACACTGTATAATGTATATTAAAGACAACTGAGAAAAATAAGAACACAAAACGCTAAATTCGCTGTGAAACCGGATCTAGAATTTTACCTTACCATAATATTCAAGAACTCTTTCGCCGCCCTATTAGAAATAATTTATTAGGGAAAATAGGGGAATTATTCTATAATTGCACCTATACGAGCTAAACAAAATATTATTGTATTTAACAGGAAGGTACGACGAGGTAAGTGATGTGGTATAGGTGGTAATATGCGGAAATAGAGTATAAAGGCATTCCGCCCCCTCTGACCCCCTTACAAAAATCTACGGTTACTCACTCCACCCCAACTGGATTTCTACCGGTTTACCCAGCCAGCGGGGGTGTGGGGGCGGCAGCCCCCACCCATAATACTAGGATAGGTTAGGTAAGGTTGTTAGGGTAGGCTAATGTCTCTCTGAAACATTGTAAAATCTGTGTCACATCTAGATTGATAGGCTTTTGTCAGAGGGGGCGGAATGCCCTTATAGTCCATTTCCGCATATTGCCACCTATGCCACATCACTCGCCTCATCGCACCTTCCTGTTAACTCCACGGATCCGGGGGCTCTCATATGAGGCGATCGTCGTGTCCGGGGTATTCCTGAAAAATGGCTATCTTCATAATTCGATATCTACTGATTGAGAACACCTAGAGCAGTCAACTAAATTGTATAGTGTAGAACAAATCTTCGTCTGTAGAATGGCGTTGAGTTGACATCGCTACGATAAGTGGTTGCGGAGATATAATGATGGGAATGGAGGTAATTTTCCGCGTATTTTCGCCTGTGTCCGAACGCTTCGCCGCGGCCCTGGCTAGCACGCACTAAGTCACTCGTCGCTCCCGTGGCTTTTGTTCCGGGTACACGGTATTATGTTTGGTAGCATTCAAGGAGACTACTGCAGGACTCTTCTTCTTCTTACCTCTGACCGGGTATAGGCTATCCTAGTGTTTACTAGCCTATACCCCTTTGAAAGGACATTAGCCTAACCTAACAACCTTACCTAACCTATCCTAGTAGTATAGGTGGGGGCGGCAGCTTTGACTTAGATTTTTGGTGTATTTGTCTGTGAAGTGGGTATTTTTCAATTTGTTGATAACGAAAATCCTCCATGAAGACTACTGTATATGGAGAAAAATATGGCGAATCTATTGGTGCCTATTTTCTCTCATAAATTGTTTCTCATAACGTCGCACTAGTGTCCTTGAATATTATCTTGTTTTTATGGAGATAATGTGATATTATTGTGTAATTTATGATAATATTCAAGGACAGTAGTGCGACGTTATGAGAAACAATTTATTAGGGAAAATAGGTACCAATAGATTCGTCATATTTTTCTCCATATAGTCCACATGGAGGATTTTCGTTATCAACAAATTGAAAAATACCCACTTCACAGACAAATGCACCAAAAATCTAAGTCAAAGCGGGGGTGTGGGGGCGGCAGCCCCCACCTATAATACTAAGTTAGGTTAGGTAAGGTTGTTAGGTTAGGCTAATGTCCTTTCAAAGGGGTATAGGCTAGTAAACACTAGGATATCCTATACCCAGTCAGAGGTAAGAAGAAGAAGAAGAGTCCTGCAGTAGTCTCCTTGAATGTTACCTAATTTATTACTTGTTCAACCATTATTTGATTTATATGAAACTTTATATAACATATTTTCGGCGCTTTCACTGTTATTGTAATATCATTGTGTCACTTTCACTTTTATTGTAATAGTATTGTGTCACTTTCACTTTTATTACTCTTCTTGCTACGAATTATTGTCACTCTGACTGTTATTATTGAGTTATTATTACCTGTTATACATTTTGTGTCACTTTCACTTACTAGGTTAGAGGCTAGGCTACGCAAGCGTACAGTACCGTACGGTATCGTATTTGACACTTGTAATTATTACATTTGGTTGTTTCTTTGGTAATTTTCTTGAAAAGACTCGCAGCCTTATTTGAGAGTTTTTTTGGCCAATTTTTTTTGGCAATGGTAGTTTTGATGCTATTAGTTATAATTCCACTGTGGGAGAAACCCTATATAACCCCATTATCCAACAATCTTAAGATAACTCCCCCCGATAGTGGGGAGGGCTATGAAGATCAGGGAAAATGTGGGGTTAAAGTAATATAGTAAAATAATTAAGAATAGGAATGTGTGAAATGCCAAAAATGCCACTTTTCCGAAATCCGAGCCAAGTTTTGTCGAAACTTGGCTCGGATTTTCAATAATTTCAGACACTGAAAAGAGCATTTTCTAAAAATCCGAGCCAAGTTTGGTCGAAAGTTGGCTCGGATTTTGCATAATTTCAGACACTGAAAAGAGCATTTTCTAAAAATCCGAGCCAAGTTTTGTCGAAAGTTGGCTCGGATTTTCAATAATTTCAGAGACTCAAAAGAGCATTTTCTAAAAATCCGAGCCAAGTTTTGTCGAAACTTGGCTCTGATTTTGCATAATTTCAGACACTCAAAAGAGCATTTTCTAAAAATCCGAGCCAAGTTTTGTCGAAAGTTGGCTCGGATTGTCCATAATTTCAGAGACTCAAAAGAGCATTTTCTAAAAATCCGAGCCAAGTTGTGTCCAAAGTTGGCTCGGAGTTTCCATAATTTCATAGACACAAAAGGTAACTTTGAAAATATGCAAGCAAAGTTTTGTCCAAAGTTGGCTCGGATTTTGCATTAATATCAGAGACACAAAGGGTCACTTTTTATGGTAACATTCAAGGAGATTACACCAGGACTCTTCTTCTTCCCTCTGACCAGGTATAGGCTATCCTAGTGTTTACTATCGTATACCCCTTTGAAAGGACATTAGCCTAACCTAACAACCTTACCTAACCTAACCTAGTATTATGGGTGCCTATACCTCTTTGAAAGGACATTAGCCTAACCTAACAACCTTACCTAACCTAACCTAGTATTATGGGTGCCTATAGCCCTTTGAAAGGACATTAGCCTAACCTGACAACCTTACCTAACCTAACCTAGTATTATGGGTGCCTATACCCCTTTGAAAGGACATTAGCCTAACCTAACAACCTTACCTAACCTAACCTAGTATTATGGGTGCCTATAGCCCTTTGAAAGGACATTAGCCTAACCTAACAACCTTACCTAACCTAACCTAGTATTATGGGTGCCTATACCCCTTTGAAAGGACATTAGCCTAACCTAACAACCTTACCTAACCTAACCTAGTATTATGGGTGCCTATACCCCTTTGAAAGGACATTAGCCTAACCTAACAACCTTACCTAACCTAACCTAGTATTATGGGTGGGGGCTGCCGCCCCCACACCCCCGCTTTTTGACATCTTTTTGGTATTATGGGTGCCTATACCCCTTTGAAAGGACATTAGCCTAACCTAACAACCTTACCTAACCTAACCTAGTATTATGAGTGGGGGCTGCCGCCCCCACACCCCCGCTATTTGACATCTTTAGACATATTTTTGGTGTATTAATACCAGTCAACTAACGTACTGAGGCCAACATCGCACTGAAGGACTACATCTTGATAAGGTAATTTGTTTATGCAGAACCAATACACAATATTGAGGACTTTGGGGATGTGGGCATTTTCAAAGAATGTGTCTTTCACAGCACTAACATTATAACTACATCGTGATTCCCTGAGTGCATGGTGAACGTATTCTTTATTCTGTTTGTCACATCTAAACTTCTTTTGTTGTCTATTTTCACTCACTTGCAATTCACTGCCACATGTACTACACTTACCAGTTGCCAAGACTAACTTATGCTGAACAAGAAAATCCCATGTAGCTTCCTTGGTTCGCAAAATGTCCCCCAATTTCTGACAGGAGAGACTACAACCTGCACAAGCGGCCATGACAGTTACAAATCTGCCGGGCTGTTTGACGTTTCTGTCAGCTGAGAGAAGGAATGGCAACAATATGCGCCGATTCGTGCGCAAGAGCAAATATATGTAATAATACTAAAACTACAAGGGAAATGGGAAAGAAAAATGCCAGAAAGGATTGAACAAATACCGGGAAAACTATGAAACATATATACAAGCACAATGTAATGTTGCAAATGTGTATATTAGACATACAGTAACATCTTTGTAAAACATAACACTTTACCGTAGCGAGTGTACTCCATTGCGAACACGTCCGTAGCGGAGCTCTCAAGATTGAGGGAGTGAAGAAGAAGAGTTTGTTTACGCGCGGGACTCTATTTTTATGGACATAATCGAGAGTTACAAAACTTATCAAAACTATTCTACCACAACGGAATCTATGCGAGTATATTATAAGGATTCCATAGAGCTTCACTTTCCCTAATAAATTATGTATAATAACGCTGCGAGTCTATTCGGGATAATTATCGTTTCTTTCACTTAGACATATTGTTATATTGTTTTTAGTGTCACTTTCACTTATTACAGGTTTCACTTATAAATACTTATTGAGGTAACATTCAAGGAGACTACTGCAGGACTCTTTTTCTTCTTCTTACCTCTGACTGGGTATAGGCTATCCTAGTGTTTACTAGCCTATACCCCTTTGAAAGGACATTAGCCTAACCTGACAACCTTACCTAACCTATCCTAGTATTATAGGTGGGGGCTGCCGCCCCCACACCCCCGCTTTGACTTAGATTTTTGGTGTATATGTCTGAAGTGGGTATTTTTCAATTTGTTGATAACGAAAATCCTCCATGCGGACTATATGGAGAAAAATATGACTAATCTATTGGTGCCTATTTTCCCTAATAAATTGTTTCTCATAACGTCGCACTAGTGTCCTTGAATATTATCCTTATTTTTTTTTTTTTTTTTTTTTTTTATTTTTTTTTTTTTTTTCTATATTCCAACTACTCCCTCTCGGGCATAGGCTGAGAGCCTGTACATTCCACCGCTCAACACGGTGAAGCCCGTGAGGTCTTGTTCCAGTCTGGGGAGTGAGACATGCGAAGCAACCATCATGGCTCGAAGCAGCTCCATCTCTGAAGCGTCCGGTTGCTTCGCCCAAGTGCTTCACCGTCTCACCCTCCAGACTCAGACCCTCACTCTCAGAACGCCACCTATTGAGCAGTGAACTCACTAGGCATTGTCCCCCTGTAACATATTTTGAATATGGGAATATTCATACAGTGTTATTTAATCAGGGAACAATGAGGGTATTTTTTTGGCATTTCGGTGGGCTTTGTGGTAATGCACTGATACTAGGTACAGCACAAATTCAATCCCAATAATATCTTCCCATTGACATATCGGGATTTGAACCCGGGTCCATTGGATTACCAATCCAGTGGCATGACCACTCCACCACACCTCCCCTAATAGTTACTCTAATATATAGTTGTTGTGTCTCTTTCACTTGCACATATTGTTACCGGTATATTGTTTTTAGTGTCACTTTCACTTATTACAGGTTTCACTTATAAATACTTATTGAATAGTTACTCTAATATATAGTTGTTGTCTCTTTCACTTGCACATACTGTTGTATTGTTTTTAGTGTCACTTTCACTTGCACAAAGTGTTTTATTGTTTTTGTGTCACTTTCACTAGTGTTCTCAGGGTCAGTGCCACTTGGAAGTTTACCAGGATGTGGAAATCATCGTGGCAAGGCGTGATGCACAGTGCTACCTGACATTCCTGGCACTGATATAAGGTTTTGGTGTTTGTCTGGGGTCTTCGGGTGGTGTGGCTGCAGACATGGCACTGTTTCTGGGTCTTGCGACCAGCAGCTACTGGAAGGCCGACGATCCTGTGCTTCTTGTGGTGTTCGGAAGCGTATGTGCGGTCCATGGTGCCAGCTCCTGGCATATGTTGAGCTCGTGGGGAATCCTCAGGCAGGGCATATTCCCCAATGAGATCCAGAATGAGCTGTTTCTGGAATCTCCGAAGGTTGGTGTACTTCCTGGGCATTGTGGGGTTCATCAGCTTGTACAGGTTGTACGAGTTCAGCACAGACACATCCATCATGTGCAGGAAGAACTTCTTATACCACCTTCAGGAGGTCCGCAGGCAGTCGATGAAGCCGACCTGCATGTCTGACTTGTCAACCAGACGCATGTTTATGTTGTAGTCCATAACTGCGTCTGGCATCATGATGGGTTCCCTGGTCCTGTGGTTGACTTTGCCAGTCAACCAGGTTGCCCTTGAGGATGGTGCTGATCATGTTGACCTTCCTTTGGTTGTGCCAAGGGATTGCCAGCATCGGACCATGATCATGTCGTAGAATCCCCTTATCTTCCACAGGCGGTCTGTTTTGTGTACATTGGTGTTGGTAACGAAGTGCAGGTTACCAAGTATGGCGAAGTAGCGGTCCCGGGACATAAGTTTGCCAAAAGCAGGTGTGGCAATTATGTCGCCTGTGATCCAGTAGTCTGCCAGCCGATGCTTCTTCACATGTGCCATGAGCATGGTCAGTGCTATGAACACATACATTTGGGCAATGGTGACAGGCTTCCAGGCCTTCATGTGGGAACTATGGGTCTTGCCGCTGAGGTGGTCACTGAGGGCCTGCTGCTTATTGGTCTCATCGACAACATATGACATGACATCATTGTCAAAAAAGGCCTTGAATAGCTCGGCAGGTGTTGAGTTGGGCCCCCCTGGGAAAGATGGATCAATCCCTGCGGCATGTTGGGCGTCATCGAATGTGGCATCTTGTGGCTGAAAGGTGGCCCCATCCTCCCACGTCCAGACATCAGCATGCCTGGCACGGGGACGGGGACGGGCAGTAGGGGCGTCGGCAGCAGCAGGGGCGGCCTGGCCACGGCCACAGCCACGCCCACGCTGACCAGCAGGGCCCCTGGCACGGCCACGTCCACATCCAAGGGCACGGCCACCCCGAGCACGGGGACGTCCACGGCCACGCCGGGGTGCTGGGTCGTCCACCCACTCAGCTTCGTCCACAACAGGGTCGTCTGGCAGGTCATAATTATCATCCCCAGAATCTGCACCGTGGTCGTCCATATATCTTGAAGGGCGGCCATATTCGTGGGTATCTTCAGGGTCATAGGTGGGATCCTGGTAGTCAGTTGGTGGTGATACATCAGGTGGCAACTGCTGGCGTGGGCGGCTAGTGGGTGGTGAAGGTGAGCTAGTTGGCTCTGAAGTTTTTAGGCGACGACGAGAGTGTTTTTGGGGCAGCTTAGGGCCTGAGGTGCTGCTTTGTGCCCCCCCCCGTGTGGCCATGAACAAGACCCTTCTGGAGGTGCGTTGACCACTTGCACCACTTGCACCACTTGTTGATGGCTGTGGGTCATGCTGGGACAAGACCGCACCACTTGCACCACTTGTTGATGGCTGTGGGTCATTTGGGTACAATACCGCACCACTTGCACCACTTGATGGCTGTGGGTCATGCGGGGTCAATGGGGTCAATGCCGCGGGTGACGAGGGCCCGGGAGACAAAGGAATAGGCCTACCCACGCTCAACTCTTCACTCTCATCCTCACTATCAGCATCTTCACCTCTTTCCCTTTCGGCCGCCTCCCGTGCCTGCTTCCTTGCACTATCTAGCACAGCCCTCCTATAAAAGTAGCTGGCTATTTTTGCCGGGGAAGGAGTCCCCACAGCCGACGCCGGGGTCGCAAGCGTGTGCGTCGTGTCACGTTGACGTGATGCGGGTAGAACACTTCCCATTTCACTAACATTTTCATCACCTTCATGATGTTCACCGCATCCAACATTGTCATCAATATCATCGTCACTATCGTCATCATCAGTGCTATGAAAGCCCTGGAATTCTTCGCCATCTTCCACTAAATCAACATCTTCACTAACCACATGCTCTTCGTCAAAATCACTCGCAATCTCAATCTCACTAAGTTCATCACTATCGTCACTTAACTCTTTTAGTACACGTGCAACATCACCGGGACTTAGCAATGGTTTCTTGGTCCTTTTAGCCTTGCCTTTCTTAGGTTTACGGGTCACAGCGGCGGGCGGCGATTCGGACACAGCGATTTTTTTCGGGTTAACTCCAGCCATCATGGATGCGAGATAAGAACTGATGCTGCCTGGTAGTTTGTGTTTGGTGGCGCTGCGGTCGCCCACGCACAAACAAAAATCCGCCCGCGCAATTTGAACGCTTTGATTTTGCCTCATATGAGGCCTCCCGGACTCTTAACCAAAATACGTTTTGCCTCATATGAGGCCTCCCGGATTCCAAGGGTTAAATGCAATAATAATTTGTTTAGTTCGTATAGGTGCAATTATAGAAATTTACCAAAATAAGGACCTATAGACTCGCCATATTTTTCTCATAGTCCGCATGGAGGAATTTCGTTATCGACGCTTGAAAAAACCCGATTACATCGAAAAATAACACCAAAATAATAAGTCCCGACCGTAAACATAGCATTGCGCACAATGAATCTTTCGACCTGACTCTCCTTCTTCTTGTTTTGAACGATGGGGTGGGTGCGATTCACCCAATAAATGGCGTGGGCGTTACTAAAAAACGAAATACCGGCAACCTGTTTTTGCCCCCTTACTGATCTACATATATGAGGATGACGATAAATCAAGGGGGGGTGAGGGGGGCAACGCCCCCCTCACTGACTACTGACTACTGACAGCGTGAACACAAATCACAAGTGACAAGAGGGGTGGTGACAGTGGAATGATGACAGATTGAACACAGAATGCTGGTGATACAGGAGAACAGTGTGAAAGTAGAACACAGGGAGGGTGACAAAAGAGGAGGGGATGAACACAAACACAGAGGATGAGGAGCTGGCAGGGAAAGGCAGAGAGAACTAATATGCAATAAGTAAGAATAGCCAGTATCACTGCAATCCAAGTTCTTGAACAACAAGGATGTAAGTCCCCACTGACACCCGCCTCAACGCACCCTTCTCACCTGGAACGTCCCCCACCCCAGCATCACCTCCAGCAGTATGGCTACTACCAAGTACCAACCCCCCAAGAAGTCAGCACAGCACACAAGCCCTTCTTACCCTCAACACCACCAATGCAGGGATAGCAGCAAAAAGAGACACTACCCTAGCCACCTTGAACAAAGTACTGTATCGAACATTTTCGGAGCAATCCATTAATTGGTCATAGAGCTAGGCTTGATGCTGCCCAAACAACTAGGCTCGAAGCTAGTACAGGTATGCTCGATGCTACCAACTCCCAAGTTAAGATGGAGGCTGATAAAGGTAGGCTTGACGCTGCCAAAACACAAGCTGGGCTCGAAGCCAGAAGTAGTAGGCTTGACACTACTCAACTTAAAGGATGCGGTTTGGAACTTTCCACAACGCCCAAGACTATCCAGACTCCAGCCAGAGAAAACACACTTACGTCCCCCCTAAAATCCCCATCAGTTGGAGAATCACTGAGTCCTCCCCCGACCCCCAGAAAATCACTAACGAATACTTAAAAGTAATTCTCGTCTTGCTTTTTGAGTCCCTTTTTGCTACAAGTTCTATTTCCACTTGGGAAAACAAGACACATCCTACTATCCTTGATTTCTTTTATTAAATAGGTACAAGTTATTATCGTTGGTTGTTCTATGATTGACATAATGAAACATTTAATATCAGAACTAACTTTACACCCTCCAATACGCCGTCTTACACTCTATCCATGATTTTTTTACGTAGTTACGCCTACATAGCACCGTAGAAAACCATACGCGGTTGTCATAGAAAAAGAGCATTCTATTGTCAGTGATCCAAGTTCGTGGGCAGACGGAGTCAATTAGCTTAACATTCACTCGCCAATAACTTAATTTTCCTGTGAACCAGTAAGACCATTAATTTTCCATTGATATAATTTAACCGCTATATCAACATATAAATTGTAATATTTGTTTCTAAAAGAAATGAGAGTCTGAGGTAAGACAGTAACAAATAGTTCCATACTCTGTACTTACATAGTTATCATTGTGTATTATGCGCTAATTACTGTATTTCCTAGTGTCCTTCTCTATATTAGAGATGTATATTCAGTATCTGTATATACATAAAACCAGTGTAGGCTACTGTCTTTGATTGTATAATTTACCTTGTTCTTGTATTGTGTATGTGTATTGAATATATTGTTTCTTCTCCTTTAGTGAATCCCACACAACCTGTTTTGTCTAGCGTAACAAGAGCACAAATTACAGAACGATGATGGCAGAGTGAACACAAAACATAAATGCCAGAATGAACACCGAGGCAGAACAAAGCGAACACAGAACACAAAGTAAAGGGGTGTGTATGCTGGCAGGGTAACAAACACTCAGTATATATAGCTGGCGCCACTACAACTAGCCTACCTCCCTACCATTGGCACCTCTCCCCTACCACTACTCCCCTACCACACACATTCACCAAGGGCAACGCTCGCACAGTAGGAACACAGGGGTAGCGCAGTATTACTCAACTTGACTTACCTTGACTTTGGTTTTCGAAGATTAGTTTTGGATATGTTAGGTTACCTGAACTTATAACATTAGGGTAGGTTAGATTTCGTTAGGTAGAATTAGTATTTATATTATCCCTGACAGAAGGAGACAAAAGGCGAGACCGGTTGCAGCTAGTATGGTATGTTTTTAGTGACAGCAAGACACACACAGATATGTTGAAGTCTAAATGCTTGGATACACGGAGTTTAAAGGAGTTAAGGGGAGATGGGCTGGGTTTTCTGGTCCCCCTTCCTCATGTGTAGCCCCATTAGTTTGGCAATTTTAAGACCTTTCGCCCCATTTCTTTATCAATATTATGAATTTTCGTGTCATTTATGTGTCGATTTTTTCCTGGCGAGCGATAGCGAGCCTGTAATTTAAGAGGAATTTTTCTATCGAAAAATGTACAAATTTATCTTGAAGGAGGGTCTTAGGACGGTATTTTTAAAAGCTTGATTAATGTCTAGGGATGAAACTAAAAAAAATAATTAGAATATCCATAAATGAGCAAATCAATACGCCCATCTCCCCTTAAAGTGATAGGAAGGGGGAAGTAGACTGTGGAAGAGCGTTTCATAGTTTACTTGTGGTGTGACAAACTGTGTATATGGGTTCATTCTTGGGTTAGAGAGTTGGGACAGAATCGGGGTAGGAGTGGGTTGAAAGGTGGATGCCGCCTACTCTCCGAAAAGGGGCGAAGTATACACAGATAGCTCTGAAGAAGTTTTTGTTATAATAGAGAGAGAGAGAGAGATATATTCAACATTATGGTATGCATATACTGTACCGGTATTTATATTTATCAATATTTTCTTGCTTATTCATGTATTTAATTTTATATTTCTTTTCCTTTTCAGACGAACGACGCAGTGGCCAGAAACTTGAGGACCAGTGAGTACAGTAACTTTTAACCCTTTCAAGATTATAAAGCATTTTGACGCATTTATTAACTTCCTTTATTTCCTTCCTTCACTTCCTTCGTCCCTTCCCCACTTTATTTACCCTAGTTAACCCTCTGAAGATTATGACGCATATTGACAGTTTATTCTGGCTATCATTAGGCAATTTTACTCAGCTTAGGAGGATCTGTGGGAATTATTAGAGCTTAGACTCAGGGTGTCAAACGAAAGCAGACTCCATTCTGTTTAGTCTTTATTATTATATATCATGATTTATAATTCAAATTATGTCTTTGGAAATTGTACCATGGCCAAAGCAATGCTATTTCATGTTAACTTTCCTGTATTTCGTCTCATATTCGTTCTAGTCTTCAAACAAAATTGCTCCGCTTTGAAGACTATCTCAATTATTCCTCTGACTTCCATATACCATTTCTATGTCTGAATAATATTGTTTAATTATAGCCAGAGAACATAAAAGAAATGCGTAATCGGATCTTGAAAGGGTCAAGTGTTATGAATGAATGACAGGATTCTTTGTTGTCATAGGTTTATAAGTAATTTGAAAGGGAGTTCATGAGTTTTCCTTTTTGTGATACGGTACTGTACTGTTGTTTGAAGTGGGTAAGACCATTCTCCCATTAATACTTTGCATTAACCAGCGAGTTTTGGCTAAATACGGCCAGCTCTCCTCATCATTTGTAATTTTGTACCAGGTTCATATCTCGGCAACCTTACATTAGTTTCCTCTATTCCTCTAGTAGTTAACGTTGCTTTATACTCTTCTCCTTCTTACCACTTAATTTCATCTGTAAATATAATATGCAATGTTTTGTGTAATTAATGTGTGCTACGCTTTATACGATGACAGTCAGGTAGATTCTTGCTCCGAAATCTACCTTCAATATACCGATGTTTTGTATGTTCCTGTTTAATGAACTCTCCTCTCTCTCTCTCTCTCTCTCTCTCTCTCTCTCTCTCTCTCTCTCTCTCTCTCTCTCTCTCTCTCTCTCTCTCTCTCTCTCTCTCTCTCTCCCTCTCTCTCCCTCTCTCTCCCTCTCTCTCTCTCTCTCTCTCTCTCTCTCTCTCTCTCTCTCTCTCTCTCTCTCTCTCTCTCTCTCTCTCTCTCTCTCTCTCTCTCTCTCTCCACACTTGTCTTTCACCCTGTACGCGAATATATTAAGTATAGCCGATATGGAACAGCCCACCTTGCACAGTATCATGGCAACACCGAACCTAACCTATTGGTGAGCAAGATTTTCGACGAATTATTGATTTTTACTGTACATGTGGCAATAATTCTTCACGTCTACTTGCATTTCTTACATACACATCATATAATGGGTGTGTGTGTGTGTGTGTGTGTGTGTGTGTGTGTGTGTGTGTGTGTGTGTGTGTTACTCAGTTGCTTGTTCGTCAAGGGGAATCCACGCAATGCGAGCTAAGCTTATTATTATCGCGCCTCCTTAACTGGGAATGTATTGCGTGAAATGCATGTTAAGTGTTTTATGTACTGTTGGAATGGCTGTGGATGTGTGTGTAGTCTGTATTTTAGCCAATTGGCGACATCGGAAACGAAGGCTTAGGGTGGATCTGTATGGTACCATTCTCACTATAGATGGTACCGTCTCGCCCGAAGGCTTAGGTAGCCATCAGCTTAGGAACCTTAGGTGAACCATATGATACCCATCTCGCCTTGTACCATTTTTGCCAACCCCAGATGGGACGTCACAACGTCGTCCACTTATTCCAGGTACCTATTTACAGCTAGGTGAACTGAGGCTAACACATGAAAGGAAACAAGCCCAATTTGTCTCCACCCGGCCGGGGATTGAACCCCCGACCCCTCGTGTGTGAGACGAGAGCTCTACCTACTAGGCTACGGGCTGTGTTAGGCTACGGGTGTGTGTGTGTGTGTGTGTGTGTGTGTGTGTGTGTGTGTGTGTGTGTGTGTGTGTGTTACTCATTTACTCAGTTACTTGTTCGTCAAGGGGAATCCACGCAATGCGAGCTAAAGTTCATTATTATCGCGCCTCCTTAACTGGGAATGTATTGCGTGAAATGCATGTTAAGTGTTTTATGTACTGTTGGAATGGCTGTGGATGTGTGTGTAGTCTGTATTTAGCCAATTGGCGACATAGGAAACGAAGGCTTAGGGTGGATCTGTATGGTACCATTCTCACTATAGACGGTACCGTCTCGCCCGAAGGCTTAGGTAGCCATCAGCTTAGGTGAACCATATGATACCCATCTCGCCTTGTACCATTTTTGCCAACCCCAGATGGGACGTCACAACGTCGTCCACTTATTCCAGGTACCTATTTACAGCTAGGTGAATTGAGGCTAACACATGAAAGGAGACAAGCCCAATTTGTCTCCGCCCGGCCGGGGATTGAACCCCCGACCCCTCGTGTGTGAGACGAGAGCTCTACCTACTAGGCTACGGGCTGTGTGTGTGTGTTTCTTTATAAACGTTTTGTATTATACAGTATGTTATAAATAAAGTGTAATAGAGTGGATCTTATCGGGTAGGAAATTCCCGTATCCTTAAGAGGGATTATTGAGGTTGCATTTACCCACTCGAGTACGGTACTAGAGGCATGGCATTAGCTAAAGGAAATCGTCTTATGGTAACTAGAATAGGTTGAAAATTGCGTAATGGTGGTCAAGGGGTAAATGTCCATCTCCCTATAATTCACACACAATATCAAGGTTTTCGACGGACTTGATTTTGACTGTACTAACCGGTTTTTCTCGGTTGCATATAAGACTAGCCCTATCTCTCCCCCGGTCCATCCTTTCTCCTGCAAACCCCCCCCCCCCCCCGTCCTTCCTTCCTCCTGCTCCCCTCTCCGGCCTTCCTTCCTCCTTTTCCTCCTCCCTCCCCCCCCCCTCCCATCCTTCCTCCCCTTCCCCCACCAATCCCATCATTTTTTCCTACCCCTCCCCACGTCCTTACATCCCCCTTCTCCCTGCCCCCCGCTCCCCCTTCCTTACTCCTGTTCCCCCTCCCCACCTCCTCCTGGTACCGACAGTAATATCCCGCGTACCGAGAGAGCTGTTATATTCCGGGGGGACCATTATTACTCGTAAGGGCTGTCAACAAAGCGATGCGGACACGGTGACAGCCGCTCACTAGTTATACCGGCACACCTGTATCTCGTGTTTATTTAGTTGATATTAATTATATTTATTTATTTATTTATTAATGTACCGGTAGTTATTTATTTATTTATTATTCTTATTTGTTGTGCCAATAATTTCAAGCAGGATTCTTATGGTACTCAGCTGGAGAATGAGAACCATAGATAATGTATACATATAAACTTTATTTGTACGTAAGGTTACTGATGCAGACAGA
>CM064519.1:17705092-17962829 GCA_032716605.1 Paralithodes platypus | reverse complement strand
TACTGGATAGACTATAGTGTTTTTCTGATGAGGTAATATGAGGATTCATAAGGCAGTGTGACAGGGCACGTTTAACTTAGTGTTTTTTATATATAACAGTATATTATTATCGATTCTGGCTGTCAAAGTGTTTACGGATTTTTTGCTCTCATGATCAAAAAGGGATTCATAAATAATTATCATAATTTTCAACTGATTTTACTTTTCTTACCAGATTTATATAAAATCATAATTTTCACTTGATTTGCTTGCATTGACTAGATTGATATATAATTTATCATCAAACTCCAGATATTAAAGATAAATTACTAGAGTAAAATGATAGACCTTTTTGTGGTCTACGGTTAATTTGCAATTTAAATTATCATCAACTTCAGATACTAAATTACTAGTAGAGTAAATCGCAATTGACCTTGTGTGATAGAATTTGGAATTAAAATGATCATCAAATCCAGATAATAAGTTAATACTAGAGTAAATTAATCTACCTTTCAGATTAAATGTGGAATTTAAAATTATCAACTCAAGATAATAAGGTTAATATTAGAGTAAGTTAATCAACCTTTCTGAGTGAATTTGAAATTAATATTATCAGACTAAGTTAATACTAGAGTAAATTAATCGACCTTTGTGAATTGGAATTGTAATTATTTTTATCCAAGAATGGACATGTCAGAATCGGTTATAGCTTAGTATAAAAACACGTCTTTAACCCCTTACTGTACCGGTGACGTATTTAACCCCTTACTGTACCGGGGGACGTATTTTTAGTTTTTATTCTTGCTAACATTTTAGACGATTTTGTGTAGCTTAGGAAGGATATATGGGTAGCTCTAAGGGGTAATGGTAGATAGTCTATAGCTTTGAAGGATATGTGATAGCTCAAGGATTAATTGAGATAGTCTCTAGCTTTTTAATGGGTAGATGTCATTCCTAAGCTGAACAGAAATCTTCTAATAGTAGCCAAAATAAGCGGCTCCTTTTAGACGATTTTATGTCGGATTAGGACGGATCTGTGGGTAGTTAAAAGGATTGAATGAGATAGTCGGTAGACGTCCTTCTTAAGCTGAACAGAATTGTCTAATCGTAGCCACAATAAGCGGCTTCCTTTAATCGATTTTGTGTTAGCTTAGGAAGGATGTCATGGGTAGCTAAAAGGATTAATTTAAGGTAGTCTATAGCTTTTTTAATGGGTAGATATCCTTCCTAAGCTGGAAACAAAATCGTTCTAATAAGTAGCAAGAATAAAATAAAAAATACGTCGCCGGTAACAGAATGGCCATGTTACACTGCTTTTTTCTGACCATGATCTTAGGAGGTATCACACGAGAGCTTGTTTCCATCTAACATTTATCCTCAACACTGGTCTGGCAGCATATGAGGTCAACATTTGATATATTTCGGTTACCTAAATTAAAGTTATTGATACAATGTGCAAAAATACGCCAGAAATGCTGATTATAAAAGCTCTCGTGTCATACCGTCTTTAGGAGGCCTGGGGCCTGTATTCATAACATACAGACCTACAGTAACACTTCAGTTAATCCGAAGGGCAAGCGGAAACGGCTCTCGTCTCCGGATTAGGGGAGTTTTCGGATTATCGGACTTTACCCCTAGGGAACCGGTGTATGACGAAAACATTGAGACATTAGCCCAACCAAATGACACAATGGTGCACACACACATATCATATGTTCATGAATCCACTTCAAAAGTTTTACCAGTGTAATTGTAGCCTATTAACTACTTCAAAACATTCAGATATAATGGCCAAAGGAATCTGCTGCTATAAACGTCTTCTTCTTCTTCCGTCTACTAGCGAGTTGGTCTTGCTCTTGAAGATCAGAATGTGGTTCGGGAAGTAACGCCTTATTACAACGGCATATTTCCCTGTGAGGTTCTTGTAATTTTCCTTTTGTGATTTGCCTTTTGTGACGTGCTCTGTTATATTATCTTGTATTGAAAGCACCCTTGTCTTGTTGTCTTGAAAAGCACCCTTGGGATGCTCCGATCACTGAAACTATAAATAGTAGCGTATCGGAACATCCAAAGGTGCGTTTTCCAGCTCCAGACTAATACGTCCAAAGGTGCATTTTCAAGCTCACAGAGGAATGCGCTTGCAGAACATGCGGTGCAAGCCAGTAGCGCATCGGAGCGTCCCAAGGATGCGTTCAAGAGCAAACAAAACTCTCTAGCAGACGATGTGGAAGAAGAAGAAGACGAAGGTGTTTACGATTATATCAGTAGCTTCCTTTGACCCTTAATCTGGAATGTTTTGAAGTAGATCATAGGCTACAATGACAATGGTAAACTTTTAAAAGTGAATTCAGGAAAACATATGATGTGTTTGTGCTTCTGTCAGTTATGTGTCATTGAGTGGCCTAATGCCTCAAAAATGGGACTTTGGGACTTCTTGAAAGGTTGCCCGTTTTCAAGCTCAAGACTGAATGCGGCTTGCAGACAATGCGGTTAGCAAGCCAGTGCTAGCGCATCGGAGCGTCCCTACGGATGCGTTCAAGAGCAAAAACAAAAATCTCTAGCAGACGCTGTGGAAGAAGAAGACGACGGAAAGGTGTTACCGATTATATTCAGTAGCTTCCTTTGACCATTAATCTGAATGTTTTGAAGTAGATAATAGGCTACAATGACAATGGTAAACTTTTAAAGTGAATTCATGAACATATGATATGTGTGTGCTCCATTATGTGTCATTTGAGTGGCCTAATGCCTCAAAAAGGGGACTTTGGGACTTCTTGAAATCGGGACCATTTAGGTGTGAATTCGGATTTGGCCTCAAATTGAAAAATTCGGACTATTGGGAGATTCGAATCATCGGTCGTCGGATTAACGGACTTTTACTGTATTTCTATAATTTGTCCTGATCAAAGGAAGTTGGAGCTGTATAGACATTATTATCAGATGGAATACGAATGTAGTGCATAGATACACAAAATTAATTTAGCAATCAAGATTTTGTTTAGTGTTGGATTTTCGATAGTTTTTAAATGAGTTAGTTATATTAATTTGAACAGTAACTTTTTTGTATTTTAACTAGCATAATGTTTGTAATTCTGTTAAATATCGACGTCTATAACTCAAACTTCCTTATAGATCAAAACTCACAAGTGATGTTCAGGACAAATTATAGGAATAGTTCTAAGTTTATGAATATTGGTCCCTGAAGTGTTGGGTTGGTGACTAAATTAGACTACTGTTTATGTAAGACCACATTAACTTATATACTTTAGAGGGTCCTTTAAAAAAAAATTGGGCATAGGTCCTTTGTTAAATGGTAGCTTTGTTTATTTTTTTTTACTTCAAAGAGCGTCCCTTAAACAACCACATTATAAAAAAAAATCCCAATGCATAATTATTTTGACCAGTTCTTAAAAATTGTATATGTATAAAAAGGTAATAAAAACTTTGAAAAATCATGGCAATTTTCTTTATTTATACTTCAAAGAGCGTCCCACAACCACATACATATCTATTTTTTTTTTTATTAAAAAAAAAAGAAAAAAAAATTCAAAGGTTGAGAACGAGGGGTTCCTTTTATCTTATGTTGAAGATAAAGACTTAAAAACATTAGATCAGATTATAGGGGTAGAGCACAGGCTCCACCCAGGGACGGTCTCGTAAAGTACAGGGCGAAGTAGAAGTCCTCGGCGATGGATGATGGCAGCCGTAGAACTTCCTCGTAGGGTGGAGGAGGGCAGGGGAGGTCTCTGAGGGCAATGGTAGTTGAGAACTTCATTTGAGGGTCCTGGAGTCTCAGGGGAGGTCTCAGAGGGCAGGGATTGTCGAGGACTTCATTGGAGGAGAGGTCTCAGGGCAGTGGTTGTTTAGGACTTCATTTCAGGAGAGATCTCAAAGGGCAGTGGCTTTTGAGGATTTCATTGCAGGGGAAGTCTCAGAGGGGTGTGGTTAAACAGTTTGGATGGCGGACTGTGGTCGTTGCAAGTGAGTGGGCAGCGTCCAGAGTTCTTATTTGGGAGTCCGGAGATGTTGCGTCTGCACCCCACTGGAAAGGTCGCTCTATTTCAGGAATTTACTTGTGGCAGTGGTTGTGGAAGACTTCATTGTAGGTGAGGTCTCAAGAGGGCAGTGGTTAAACAGTTTGATTGGAAGACGGTGGTCGTTGAAAGTTTGCAGGGGAGTGAGCAGCGTCAACAGTGCTTTTTGGGGAGTCGGCAAGTGATTCAGGAATTTTCTTGGTGGTCGTGAATCATTAATTTTAGTCAACAGGATTTTTCAAGTTGAGCTAACAGGTAACAAAGAGATATTGGTAGTTTTGCTAGAAATGCCTTTGTATTCTTTGAGCGCATTTAAGTTGGTTCTGGTGAATATCTGCAGTCCATTTTGCTCGCCCTCAATCTGTCTTGTTCGGTCTGTCTTGCTCTCGCCCGTAATCGGTCTGTCTTGCTCTCGCCCGTAATCGGTCTGTCTTGCTCTCGCCCGTAATCGGTTTGTCTTGCTCTCGCCTGTAATCGGTCAGTTTTGCTTGCTCTCTTCTCGCCCTCTATCAGTTTTGCTTGCTCTCGCCCTCGATCAGTTTTGCTTGCTCGGTCTCGCCCTCGATCAGTTTTGCTTGCTCGGTCTCGCCCTCGATCGGTTTTGCTTGCTCGGTCTCGCCCTCGATCGGTTTTGCTTGCTCGGTCTCGCCCTCGATCGGTTTTGCTTGCTCTCGCCTCGATCTCGCCCTCGATCGGTTTTGCTTGCTCGGTCTCGCCCTCGATCGGTTTTGCTTGCTCGGTCTCGCCCTCGATCGGTTTTGCTTGCTCGGTCTTGCCCTCTATCGGTTTTGCTTGCTCGGTCTCGCCATCGGTTTTGCTTGCTCGGTCTCGCCCTCTATCGGTTTTGCTTGCTCGGTCTCTCCCTCTATCGGTTTTGCTTGCTCGGTCTCTCCCTCGATCGGTCTTCCATCCAAGTCGGCTTCCCATCTTCTATTATGACGCCAGCCAGGATAGTGTCTCAGTGGTATTTGGCTATCAGCCCGAGAACACTGCAGCCTATTTTGGGGTTCCTCTCGTTGTCTTCAATTCTTCCGTCAAAGCACTCCTGACCATCAGCCCTTGTGAGAAGGTTTGGTTCCCTCATCCTCGTCTCTATCATTGCCTCGCTTTGTCAGTCTGCTGGGAGTTATTGGTTGGTGGTTGTTGTGGTTGGTTTGTTAGTTGGTGGTGGTTCTGAGTTGTTGTTGTTCCCTCACCTCTCCATCGAGTTCCGCGAGTCTTGCTGTCCTAGTGCGGTCCCTATTCCTCAAGTCCCGTGGTAATGCAGTCCCGTATTGACCCTCAGATTTCAGCCCTCCACAAGTCAGGGTATATGATGAATTCTTCAACAAGTCAGGGTGTATGATGCATGCTGAATTCTTCAACCAATGTAGTCTTCTAGGTTCATCACCCCAAGAACAAATCTGTAAAGAAAAGAACAAATATTTAGCTACTATTTTCTGTAACTGTCCAAGGCTTTTAACTTCATTCCCGCCATTAGATTATTTTATTAATTTTAAAAATTGAACCTCCAGCAATAGACAGGCTTCGAACGATCTCTCAACCATTTGTACTACCACAGATCCTTCTTAAACTGCACAAAATCATCTAAATATAACTAGACTATTAAAAAGACGTCACCGGTACCGAAGGGATTAACCCTCTGTTCCCGGAAGGGCTCTTGAACGCCCATAAAAAAGCATACACGAGCTACCCGGAAGGGCTCTTAAACACCCATGACGTCAAAGCCTGTGAGCTTGGTGTGCGAGGCGTCGGTCCGACGCATGTAAACAACAGCCGGCAGGACCGACGCTCCGCATCTCCGGCCACAAGAAGGAGAGCGTCGCTTGTTCGTGTGTGCCTGTATGTTGTTGTTAAGTATCGAAAAGTGGTGTAAAGTGGCTGTTTTGGCCATAAAGTTATCTCCAATGAAATCATCATCACAGCTCAACCAGTTGACTTAGAGAGCTCTACTTAATGCCATTCTACAGGTAAATAACACAGCTACGCTTGGGGATGTGCGGGAATGCGGGAAGCAGTCTGATTAACGAATATTCGGGTACTACCAGATCCTTCTAAACTGCAAAAATCAATATAACTAGACTATTAAAAAGACGTCACCGGTACCGAAGGGATTAATAGACCTATCAATACTTTTCAAATCTGTTATTCAACCTTTAACTCTGTTGGTGGTGTAATGGTTCAGAGGCTTATGTTCTGGGTGTGGTGTCCCGAGTTCGAATCCCGGGAGGACCATATTCTTTCATTAGTTTATTAAAGTTCATTGGAGTTTGTAATTGATGATTTAATGTTAACAGTGAGTTACTTAACCCCTTATTGGCGGCGCTCAACTTAAGTCGTGCACCAATTTGCAGCAAGTTAGGAGCATTATTAAGGCTTTTAAAGGGTTAAAATCGAGTGCAAATGGCCGGGAGCACAGCGGGCCAGACAGCCGACTCCCAGGGCTTACCGCCGCCCATTAACTCATGTTCCCTGTGTTCTCGAGAGGCCGGCAGTGTAGCCAGTAGTGTGCATAGCTGGGAAAAATATACCAATATATGCTAAACTCCCATGTTCGTGGCATCACTGCAAGAGAACCACGAGTGCTACATAGCTCGTTCTGGTCTCATTTTGAAGTTTTTAGTGCCTAGTTTTTTGCTAAATAATTTTATTTTCATGCAGATGCTTGATTTATCATGCAGGAAGGCCTGAATATGCCCAAATGAGCCCAAAACACCCCGCTAGACAAGGGTTAATTAAATTATTCATAAAATAGGAAACTAATAAATTTTAGTTTATAATTCCTAATTAACTTTTATATGGGAGAGTAATAGGGAGGCTGACCCTTCCTCTGAGCCCAGACATCAAAATTTCGAATTATTGTGTTTTTGTTCTATAATGCTTCTTTCAACATAGGAGAATAGCATAGGAAGGAACAAAAAAACATATCTCATCCATAACCCCCCGGGCCGGGGGTTCGACCTCGACCCCCGAATTTTGTTTGTTTTTCTTTCAGCCACCCAATTTTTTGTTTTGGTGTCTGTAGTCTAAAAGGCTGCTGTAAGCAATAGAAATGATCATATGAGGGCATAAACACCCATATGATATCCCTAGGGCCCCCTTGGGGGGCCCCAAAATCATGGATTTTGGTAAAAATTCTCTTCATAAAATCAGTGAGGCCTACCCCTGACGAAAATTTTGTTTAGTTTACCATAAATCTCTATCTTCTATGTGCGCACTATGGTAGAAAACGGAGGGTAAGGAGGACTAACTATTTTATCTGCCCCAAAAATAATTTTGAGTGATTAAAATCTATGAATTTGTGTAGTTTGCTATCATTTTTTTGCACTTACGAGTGCCACTATATTTTTATGTATGGCTCAAATGCATTCCCCTTCTAAATAGAGTACATAGGGGTACATAGGAATGCCTGTAAGTTTAGATAAATTCCGTTTTGCCGAAAATTTCTGAGTTTTGACCATTTTGGTGTCAAATCAGCTGTAACCAAAAAAAAAAAATGTAATATATTTTTTCAGCACTTTCTATTATTCAATAGGGGTATATTTAAACGCTACGTTGTAGGGGATGCTTGTACGCTATGCCATGCAAAAATTGCGGTAAATTTGAACAATTTTGAGTGACTAGATGATTTTACGAAAGTGCAATGAATTTTGCGCTCGCGCGCGCACATAGAGATCTGATTTTTTCAGCGAGTTTTAGTATGACCATATGTAATAAGATGGTATAATGCCAGAAACACAATCTCTTATACAGGCTGACTTGGGGGTGTAAGGGACAGCCTCCCCTTTTAACCCTTGTCTAGCGGGGTGTTTTGGGCTCATTTGGGCATATTCAGGCCCTCCTGCATGATAAATCAAGCATCTGCATGAAAAAAAAAATATATTTAGCAAAAAACTAGGCACTAAAAGCTTCAAAATGAGACCAGAACGTGCTACGTAGCACTCGTGGTTCTCTTGCAGTGATGCCACGAACATGGGAGTTTAGTATATATCGGTATATTTTTCCCAGCTATGCTCACTACTGGCTACACTGCCGGCCTCTCGAGAACACAGGGAACATGAGTTAATGGGCGGCGGTAAGCCCTGGGAGTCGGCTGTCTGGCCCGCTGCTCTCCCGGCCATTTGCACTCGATTTTAACCCTTTAAAAGCCTTAATAATGCTCCTAACTTGCTGCAAATTGGTGCACGAAAAGTCGAGCGCCGCCAATAAGGGGTTAAACCACAGAACAAATTAGAGTCAAACCAACTTCAATTAAATTTCCTCTATGGTTAGTGCACTGAATTTCTGTGAGTATCCTAGGTTCAAATCCTTGGAGTACCACATGTAATCATTAGTTTCATAAATTTCATTAACCCGGGAACTGCGGGAAGACTCTTAAGAGTTCCCCCGGCGGACTGCGAGAAGACTCTTAAGAGTCAGAGAAAAAAAAAAAAAAATTTAAACATCGAAAAAAAAAAAAAAAATGCCCTTGGGCCATGCAAAATATCAGTCCTCTACCTCCCCTCCTTCCCCACTTTCCTCCCCTCCTTCAGTTATCACCTATTTTCCGTGTTATTCCCTTATTCTGAGGTATATTTTCGTGCTAACATTAGCGAGTTGCAAGCAGGGCATTGTCATCACTGTTAGCAAGCGAGTGCAAGAGAGAGAGAGAGAGAGAGTATCGATCGACTGTGTCTCAGTGGCCTTGGGGGAAATTGGCGGGAAAGGAAGTTGCCTCACCCATACATTATGTAACTCGCGGCCTGTATCTCCGATTTTGACCATCCAAACGCTGTTTTCACTCGTTTTCACTCGTTTTATTGTTGTAACAGGTTAATACCTTTATAATCAACCTATAATAGGCGCATATGGATAAGTATTAATGCTATTTATGGTAAAATGAATATTTTAGTGATGGAAACAGCTCAAATACATGCGCACAGGCAGAGGTGTCTAATTACCCCCATGCGCACTTAAGAGGTTAATTACTGTAGGTAGATTTGAAAGTTAATTGGTGATAATGAACCAAATCAATTTTAGCATATAATTCCGTATTAACCCTTTTGTATGTACCGTCGACTATTCTGGATACTATTAGACTTTTATTCAGTTTAGGAACGACCTCTAACCATTAACCCTTAAAGAGCAGCGCTCGACTTAAGTCGTGCACCAATTTGCAGCAAGTTAGGAGCATT
Organism: Paralithodes platypus; assembly: GCA_032716605.1. Lineage (NCBI taxonomy): Eukaryota > Metazoa > Arthropoda > Malacostraca > Decapoda > Lithodidae > Paralithodes > Paralithodes platypus. Next base: position 17,953,642 of record CM064519.1, on the reverse strand, counting down.
ATTTAGGCTTTTAACGGGTTAAAATAGAGTGCAAATGGCCGGGAGTGCAGCAGGCCACACGTCCGACACCCAGGGCTTACCGCCACTCACCGACTCACGCTCCCTGTGTTCTCGAGAGGCCGGCAGTGTAGCCAGTAGTGAGCATAGCTGGGAAAAATATACCGCTATATGCTAAACTCCCATGTTGGTGGCACCACTGCATGAGAACCACGAGTGCTACGTAGCTCGTTCTGGTCTCATTTTGAAGCTTTTAGCGCCTAGTTTTTTGCTGAATAAATTTCTTTTCATGCAGATACTTGATTGATCATTCAGGAGGGCCTGAATATGCCCAAAACACCCCACTAGACAAGGGTTAAACAGCTACTAATTATCTATTAATCCTTTTAGCTACCATAGATCCTTTTTAAGCTGCACACAATCTTTTAAATATAGCTAGAATATAATTAAATAGACTTCGCCGGTATAGAAGGAGTTAAGGCTATTAATATACTTTTAACTTAACCATCTCAGTAGTCTAGCTCATTTAATTATATTCCGGCCACCATTAGGCGATTTTATTCAGCTAATGCGGAAAGTGGAGATATGCTAGACCTAACACGAATGGTAGCCCAAAAAACTCTCTAGCTATGCGAGGACGAGACAGAGGAAAAAGGCAAGGAGGGAAAGGGCAGATGAAGATGAAGAGACTGAGGGAGATGGAAGAGCACATAGAACACCTCGAGCACCTCCTGGCCTCCCAAGAGTGGCCAATACATCCCGAAGACTATTAGGTACACATAGTACTCCAAACAATCCCTCCCCAATCTTGTTTGCAAATATCCAAGGCCTAAAAAATAGAACCACGAACAAAGTACCATTTATTAGGGGCCTGCTAGAAGAAGGAAACGCTATATTTGCGGCTCTCACAGAAACTCACATTAAAGATCAGCAAGATAGTGAGGTATGGATTCCTGGTTACAACCTACATAGGGCGGACAGAATGCATAGATCACATGGAGGTGTAGCCTTGTACATACATGACTCACTGATATGTACTGAATTCCTAAATAACAGTAACGAAGTGGTGGAAATACTTGGAGTTAAAATAGAATCCCTAAATTTAGCAGTTATTGTTACATACAGGCCTCCAGACTCATCCCGAGAAGAATTCAAAACCCAGCTCAACAAAATAAAATCAGAAGTGGAAACCCTGGGGAACCCAACACCAAATATTATATGGTTAGGAGACTTTAACCTACCAAACATTAAATGGAGACAACTAGAAAACCAGTTAGTGGCAAATAACACCGGAGAAGCAAATACTAATACGAGAGAGCTTTTTGAACTTTGTGATTTTTTTAGTCTTACCCAACATATTGTTGAACCCACACAGGAAAACAATATCTTAGACCTGGTCTTCACTAACAACGACTCTCTAGTACACAGCATTAACATATCGGACACAACATACTCAGATCATAAATTAATTGAGATCAAAACAACCTTAGAAAGTGTACAGACAACCTCAGAATCGAGAACAAAAACCGGCCCCTTCAGTAAATTTAACTTCAATAACAAAAACATTAGGTGGGAAGAGGTAAATCAAGAAATGGAGGAAATAGACTGGGAAGATTTAATGGATAACCTGACACCAGCAGAATGTCTAGTCTTAATAACAGAAACCATGACCCAAATCTGTAGCCACCATATACCTGCAAGACAAACAAAACGAAGAAGCAAACAAGATCGGGAAAGGAGGAGGCTGTACAGAAGAAGAAATTACTCACACAAAGACGCACACATCAAAATCTACAGGATAGGCAAAAGGTCGAAATAGATAGAGAAATTGTGGAAATTGAACAAAGGCTAAGAATATCATATGAACTACAACATATGGAAGAGGAGAGGAAAGCTATTACAGGTATAAAGGAAAATTCCAAATACTTCTTTTCATACGCCAAACAAAAGGCTAAAACAACATCAAACATCGGCCCACTGAGCAAAGGGGACGGCTCTTTCACAGGGGACAAAAAGGAAATGAGCGAACTCTTAAGCAGGCAGTATGAAATGGCATTCAGTGAGCCTGATGAAACAAAAGTCATCAGAGACCAAAATATATTTTTCATGGAAACCTCCCCCACGGAAACCCCTCAGATGCTGGATATTGATTTCGGTCCAAAAGACATAGAAGAGGCCATTTCCAACATGCCATCCCACTCGGCACCAGGCCCGGACTCATGGAATTCGATCCTAATGAAGAAATGTAAGGAAAACCTCTCAAAACCCCTGGCTATAATGTGGAGAAGGAGTCTAGACACTGGTGACATACCAGATAGCTTGAAAAACGCAATAATTGCCCCACTGCATAAAGGAGGGAGTAAAGCACTACCAAAAAACTACCGCCTGGTAGCTCTAACCTCTCACATCATTAAAGTTTTCGAGCGAGTCCTGCGAAGCAAAATTTCAACATTCATGGAGACAAATGAACTACACAACACCGGTCAACATGGGTTCAGAGCGGGAAGATCATGTCTCTCACAACTTTTGGAACACTATGACAAAATTCTTAAAGCTCTAGAAGAAAAGAAAAACGTGGATGTGTCATTTACACCGATTTTGCTAAGGCATTTGATAAATGTGACCATGGTATAATAGCCCACAAACTGAAAGCAAAAGGTATAACTGGGAAAATCGGACGGTGGATATACAATTTCCTCGTAAACCGAAAACAATCAGTAGCAGTAAACCAAGTCACATCTGAGCCTTCGGATGTCAAAAGCTCAGTGCCGCAAGGAACAGTGCTAGCGCCCCTTCTGTTCCTCATACTAATTTGCGACATAGATACCAACACCAGACACAGTACGGTGTCGTCTTTTGCTGATGACACAAAATTAAGCAAGATAGTAAACACACAAGAGGACACAGGCCGACTGCAGGAAGACATGAATGTAGTGTTCCAGTGGACCAGGGAAAACAACATGCAATTCAATGACGAAAAATTCCAATTAACCCTCCAGCCCCGGCTATGTATTATATATATATTCCCCGAAACCCGGGTGTTTTGGCCGAAAAACGTCTAGGCTAGGCTACCGTATATTTGTTTATCTGACTGCTTCCCGCATTCCCGCGCATCCCCAAGCGTAGCTGTGTTATTTACCTGTAGAATGGCATTAAGTAGAGCTCTCTAAGTCAACTGGTTGAGCTGTGATGATGATTTCATTGGAGATAACTTTATGGCCAAAACAGCCACTTTACACTACTTTTGGATACTTAACAACAACATACAGGCACACACGAACAAGCGACGCTCTCCTTCTTGTGGCCGGAGATGCGGGGCGACGGTCCAGCCGGCTGTTGTTTACATGCGTCGGACCGACGCCTCGCACACGAAGCTCACAGGCTTTGACCTCATGGGTGTTTAAGAGCCCTTCCGGGCAGCTCGTGTATGCTTTTTTATGGGCGTTCAAGAGCCCTTCCGGGAACAGAGGGTTAATACGGTACGGAGATAATAATGGTGTTAAAGAAATTACAAATTACTTAACAGAATCTAACCACATAATAGAACGGAAAGACAGTGTGAAAGACCTTGGGGTATTAATGTCTGAAAATATGGGTTTCAAAGTACATAACCAGGTCAAAGTGGCGGCTGCGAAACGTCTAACGGGTTGGATTCTGCGTACTTTTAAAACACGCGGTGAATTGCCTATGATAACGCTCTTCAAATCTCTAGTGCTACCGCGGCTTGAATTCTGTAGCGTATTAACATCCCCATACAAAGCAGGTGAAATAAATGACGTAGAGAGTGTACAAAGAAATTTCACTTCGCATATAAGTTCGATAAAACATCTACACTATTGGGAGCGTTTAAGAGCACTGAATCTGTACTCACTGGAACGTAAAGAGAACGTTACCTAATAATATACACATGGAAAATCGCAGAGGGTTTAGTACCAAACCTACATACTCCGATAGTCATGAAATTCAGTGATAGGAGAGGCTGGGAATGCGAAATCCCCCGGATGAATAACAGGGGTACTATGGGCTCTCTGCGAGAGGGCTGGATATCACACAGAGGCCCACGTCTCTTCAACAAACTCCCACGGCGAGTAAGAGACATGAGGGACATCTCGTTAGACAACTTCAAGAGAGCCCTAGATGTCGAACTGCAAAAAGTGCCAGACAAGCCCATCCTCGCAAGGGAGCGAGCTGTCGCTTCAAACAGTCTACTGCACCAAATCACCACCCATAACGAGGGGCGTCGCGCTCCTTGGTGCCGCTAGAAGAGTGGCGAACACATCAAAAGGTAAGTGGCCGTTTGTTTGGTCTATTAATTAATTTATTCATATATTTGTTTAGTTTCCTCCCTAGACCTCCATCAAGCTTAGAAAAACACCCCTAGACCCCCCTTCAAAATAGATTTGTAAATTTTTCGGTAGAAAAATTTCTCGGCCAAAGGCCGATTCCTCTTAAAATTACAGGCTCGCTATCGCTCGCCAGGAAAAAATATTCACCTAAATGGCACAAAGGGTCCTAATATTGACAAAGAAATGGGATGAAAGATTATAAAGTCCCTAAACTAATGGAACCAACGTCTTAACCCTCTCACATCCTGACGCGATTTTTGAGCCTATTAGGGATACTTTAAATCCTTTGTTACCGTCAGGGGTATCTATAAACCTTTAGTTTGTTTACTTCAACCTCTGCAGTTGTCTTTGAGTTAGCTGTGGGCAGAAAACTAATTTTGGAGAGGTAATTATAACAGTGAGAGTAATCTATTTCTTATTGCTAATCTGGCAACCTCTGCGTCCTATGGTCGTGAGAGGGTTAAAATCTCAAAACTAGTGGGGCTAAACATCAGGGAGAAGGGGTTCCAGAAAAATGGTTAGTCTCCCCTTAAGGGCCTCTAGCAATCCAATTTTTTTTTTTTTTTTTTTTTTTTTCTATGTGATTGAGGGAGGCAAAAGGCATAACTGCCTATAGCGAGTGCCTCCCCCATAGTTGAAAGAGTGACAGGGCCAAAATCAAGGGACGTTCGAGCCAAAATGCCTGGACACACGGAGTTTGAAGCAATTTAAGTCATAGGAAGAGGGAAAGACTGATTCTGGGAGAGAGTTCCAGAGCTCAGCTGTTGAGTAGAAGAAAGTTTGAGAGTAACGTTTCACTCTTGGGTTGGAGAGTTGCACAGAGTAGGGGTGGGATTGAGTTGCAAGACGGGTACCACGTGCCCTACGTAAAGGAGGTGGTATGCACTGGGATAGCTCTGAGGAACACTGATTATTATAGTAGCGATAGAATAGCGAGAGAGATGCAACATTGCGGCGGAGAGAGAGAGATTGCAGAGAGTTGGTGAGTGGACGGGAGTTAATGATACGAAAGGCCTTCCTTTCAACTTTGTCTAGGAGAGCAGTGTGAGAGGAACCTCCCCACACATGTGAACAATACTCAATACAAGGGCCCTGTACAGAGCAAGAAGCTGTGCAGGGGAAAAGAACCCCCTAAGGCGGTTGAGCACACCCAGCTTCTGGGATGCTGCCTTAGCAAGACTGGTAATATGGTCCTTCCAAATGAGAGCAGAAGAAAAAGAGACACCAAGAATATTGAGAGAAGATGAAGGGTTGATTTTTGTATTGTTGAAGAATAAGGGATAGTCCGCTGGGAGATCCTGACGGGTAGATAGATGGAGAAATTGGGTTTTGGAAGCATTAAAGTTAACAAGGTTTTCTCTGCCCCAATTGGAAATAGTATTTAGATCAGAATTTAAGATTTCTATGGCTTCATTACGTTTGTCGTTGAGGGATTGCTGGCTGGGGCGTTCTGAAAAACTAATGGAGTAGTGCAAGGTTGAGTCGTCTGCGTATGAATGGATGGGAATTAAGGTACAGTTAAGGAGATCATTTATAAAAATTAGAAAGAGAATAGGAGATAGGACAGAGCCCTGAGGAACACCGGAGTTTTATAGAGTGAGGAAGTGAACAATGGCCGTCCACAACCGCGGCTATGGAACGGCCGGAAAGGAAATTAGAGACAAAGGCACAGATGGAGGGATAGAAACCGAAGGAGGGTAGTTTAGAAATTAAAGATTTATGCCAGACTCTATCGAAGGCTTTCGATATGTCTAGTGCAATAGAAAAAGTCTCACCGAAGTCCCGAAAGGAGGATGACCAAGAGTTAGTAAGATATGAAAGAAGATCACCAGTAGAGCGACCCTTAAGGAAGCCATACTGGCGATCTGAGAGCAGATTATGAGAAGAGAAATGCTTAAGAAATTTGGAAGCAAGAATAGTTTCAAAAACTTTAGAAAGACAAGAGATAAGAGCAATTGGACGATAGTTGGAGGGTTGAGAGCGGTCACCCTTCTTTGGGACAGGTTGAATGTGAGCAAACTTCCAGCATGAAGGGAAGACGTTAGAGGATAGACAGAGACGAAAGAGTTTGCCTAGGCAGGGAGTCAGCACGGAAGCACAGTTTTTGAGAACAACAGGAGGAACACCGTCCGGACCGTACGCCTTATTAGTGTTAAGCCCAGAGAGGGTAGAAAGTACATCTTTAGAAGAGATTAGGATATTAGGCATAAGTAAGAGAGAGGAGGGTGGAGAGGGAGGAATAGCACCGGAATCATCCAAGGTGGAGTTTCTAGCAAAAGTTTGAGCGAAGAGTTTAGCTTTGTCAGAGGAAGAAGTGATGGTTGTGCCATCAGAGTGGGAAAGGGGAGGGAAAGACGAGGAAGAGAAATTGTTGGAGAGGTTTTTGGCTAGATGCCAGAAAGCTTGGGAAGAGCTAGAGTTGGATAGTTCAGTGCATTTATTATTGATGAAAGAGTGTTTGGCAAGTCGAAGAACAGATTTGGCTTGATTCCGGGCAGAAACATATGAAGAATGAGAGTCTTGAGTTTTAAGGCGTCGGTACCGTTTGAATGCTTCCTCCTTATTGCGGACAGCAGTAGAACAGGCGTGAGTAAACCAAGATTTTTTAGCATTAGTCTGAGAGAAAGAGAATGGAATGTATGCTTCCATGCCCGATAGGATTACCTCGGTAATGCGTTCAGCACTCTCCGAGGGTCCTCGGCCATGGAAGCAGAAATCATTCCATGGGAAATCAAAGAAGTACTGCCGAAGAGCCTCCCAGTCGGCAGCGCCAAAGTGCCACAAGCGCCGCCGGCTAGGAGGATCGGGTGGCTGTACTGGAGAGATAGGACAGGTGACAGAGATAAGTTTATGGTCGGAGGAGCCCAAAGGAGAGAAAAGATCGACAGTATAAGAAGAAGGGTTAGAAGTTAGAAACAGGTCAAGAATGTTGGGACGATCTCCGATGCGATCCGGGATACGGGTGGGTTGCTGAACTAACTGCTCTAGGTCATTTAGGATAGAAAAGACGTAGGCTTGTTCACCAGGTGGATCAGTAGTGTGAGAGGAGAGCCAATGGCGGTGGTGAACGTTGAAATCTCCTAAGATGGAGATTTCTGAGAAAGGAGAAATGGATAGAATGTGTTCCACTGTAGAGTTTAGATAGTCAAAGAATTTGGGAAAGTTGGTAGAGTTAGGGGAAAGATAGACAGCACAGAAATATTTAGTAAGAGAATGACAGGAAAGTTTGAGCCATAAAGTTGAGAATTCAGAGGAGTCGAAATCGGGAACACGAGAGCAAGTGAGTTTGTTGTGCACATATGCACAACATATGTGCATACATAACTTCAATTACTATATACTTTCATATCACCAACCCACCAATTTACTTTCAAATAAACTTCATGAAACTGTGTGGTACTTCAAGGATTCGAACCTAGGATACTCACACCCCGATGCCAGCAGATCCTTATTAACCCTCTCCGACATATGACGCGATTTTGAGCCTATTAGGGATACTTTAAAGCCTTTGTTACCATCAGGGGTATTTAGAAACCTTCAGTTTAGTGACTTCAACCTCTGCAGTTGTCTTTGAGTTAGCTGTGGGCAGAAAACTAATTTTGGAGAAGTAATTATAAGAGGGAGAGAACTCTTATTTCTTATTGCTAATCTGGCAACCTCTGTGTCAAATGAGTCTGAAGGGGTTAAACTTCTTAAAATTGTCTAATGACTATTGTTGGGTGTAATGGTTTAGGTGCTTATGTTCTGGGTGTGGTGTCCCGAGTTTGAATCCCGGGAGGACCATATGCTTTCATTAGTTTATTTAAGTACATTGGGGTTTGTAATTGATGATTAATGTTAAGAACGGGGTGTCACTTAATACCCATATTAGCCCCTTCTGTACCGATGACTGTCTTTAGTTTTATTCTGGCAACTATTAGACTTTTATTCAGTTTAAAAAAGGCCTCTAGCAATTAACAACCTTCCAAACTATCTCTTAACCCTTTTTACTACCACAGACCCTTCTTAACCTAAGAAGTGCGCATGGGGGGGTAATTAGAAACGTCCGCCTGTGCTGACGTATTTGAGCTGTTTCCATCACTAAAATATTAATTTTACCATAAATAGCAATAATACTTATCCATACACGTCTATTATGGGTTGATTATAAAGGTATTAACCTGAAACAACAATAAAACGAGTGAAAACAGCGTTTGGATGGTCAAAATCGGAGATACAGGCCGCGAGTTATATAATGTATGGGTGAGGCAACCTGCTTTCCCGCCAATTTCCCCCAAGGCCACTGAGACACAGTCGATCGATACTCTCTCTCTCTCTCTCTCTTGCACTCGCTTGCTAACAGAGATGACAATGCCCTGCTTGCAACTCGCTAATGTTAGCACGAAAATATACCTCAGAATAAGGGAATAACAGGGAAAATAGGTGATAACTGAAGGAGGGGAGGAAAGTGGGGAAGGAGGGGAGGTAGAGGAGTGATATTTTGCATGGCCCAGGGGCAAAAAAAAAAAATAAAAATAAAAATAATAATAATAATAATTTGATGTTTAACCCTCTCACCACGGAAGGGCTCTTGAACGCCCATAAAAAAGCATATAACAGGTACCCGGAAGGCCTCTTGAACGCCCAGTGGTTGAAAGCCTGTGAGCTTCGTGTGCGAGGTGTCGGTCCGACGCATGTAAACAACAGCCAGCTGGACCGACGCCCCGCATCTCCGGCCACAAGAAGGAGAGCGTCGCTTGTTCGTGTGTGCCTGTATGTTGTTGTTAAGTATCGAAAAGTGGTGTAAAGTGGCTGTTTTGGCCATAAAGTTATCTCCAATGAAATCATCACAGCTCAACCAGTTGACTTAGAGAGCTCTACTTAATGCCATTCTACAGGTAAATAACACAGCTACGCTTGGGGATGCGCGGGAATGCAGGAAGCAGTCTGATTAACGAATATACGGTAGCCTAGCCTAGACGTTTTTCGGCCAAAACACCCGGGTTTCGAGGAATATATATATAATACATAGCCGGGGCTGGAGGGTTAAAGTTGATTTTTTTTTTCTCTGACTCTTAAGAGTCTTCCCGCAGTCTGCCGGGTTAAGGGGGTAGTACTAGCTTTCTCTGGACCCCCTTCTCCCTCATGTTTAGCACATTAGTTTTAACACGTTCGTTCCGTTAGTTTTGCAATTTTGAGACTTTTCGCCTCATTTTGTTGTCAATATTAACCCTTGTCTAGCGGGGTGTTTTGGGCTCATTTGGGCATATTCAGGCCCTCCTGCATGATAAATCAAGCATCTGCATGAAAAAAAAAATATTTAGCAAAAAACTAGGCACTAAAAGCTTCAAAATGAGACCAGAACGAGCTACGTAGCACTCGTGGTTCTCTTGCAGTGGTGCCACGAACATGGAAGTTTAGCATATATCGGTATATTTTTCCCAGCTATGCTCACTACTGGCTACACTGCCGGCCTCTCGAGAACACAGGGAACATGAGTTAATGGGTGGCGGTAAGCCCTGGGAGTCGGCTGTCTGGCCCGCTGCTCTCCCGGCCATTTGCACTCGATTTTAACCCTTTAACCCTCCTGGCCCGGGCAGGTTCTCCTAATGACGGAGCTCGTATCCGGGCGATCTGGTCGAATATCAACAAAAGTAAACTAAGGCTAATCTCGCTTAATATATGACCTACATTAATCGAACATATATAGAAATGAGCGCCTTACCTTCCTGTGTAGAATGGCGTTGAGTAGAGCTCTCTAGCTTAACTGGTTTCGGAGTGATGGTGATGGAAGTGGAGGTAACTTTTGCCGCATATTTACCTCGGCGCGTTCGAACACTCAACCGCGGCCCCGGCTACGACGCCCAGTTGCACTCGTCGCTCCACCCGCAATTATGCCAGGAAGCAATTTGATAGTGTTTTATTGGTTATTCTGTCATTTATTATAGTTATTATGTTATTTTCACTCAATATAGTTATTTATATGAACTTATTTGTGTCTCTGTCACTTATTACTTAGTTTTATTATTATTATTATGATTATTAGTGTCACTTTCACTGGACTTTGATAATTGGTAGTGTCATTTCCCCTTTTATGTATTGTTAGGTAAGCTAATAATATATATAGTGTCACTGTCACTTATTCATATTGTTATGAAGGCACTTATTATTACTTGTGTGTGTCTCTTTCACTTATACTTAGTTTTATTATTATTATACTGTCACTTTGACTGGCCTAGGCTTATTGAGTGTCATTTTCACTTATTTTTATTGTTAGAAATATATATTTAGTGTCACTTTCACTTGTTCATATTGTTATTGAAGGCACTTATTATTACTTATGTGTCCTTTTCACTTATACTTAGTTATATTATTATTCTTAGCCTACATTTCAGTGTCACTTTCACTGTTGTCACTTCCACTTCAAAAGTTTGTTAGAGTGTGGAAGTCGTTGAAGCAGGTGCCAGCACACAGTCCAACTTGACACTCGAGGCATTCCCAAGTGGTTTTTGTGGGTTTGCGGGGTCTGCGAGTTGTGTGGCTGCACACATGGCACCTCTTCTGACTCCTAACATTACTACCTGGTGCTTTGAAAGGAAGGGCGCTGAGCTGGTGCTTCCTGAAGAATTCAGCACACCCCGTTCTGTCAAGGTGGCCTGGTCCTTGTATTGGCCTGCCTGGTGTACCCGCATGTTTAGCCAGGAGCTCAAGTAGCACCTGCTTGTGGAACTTCCGCAGGGACTTGTACTTCTTGGCTCCTGGAGTCCTCAGACGGTAGATGTTGTAGGCATTGAGGATCGACATATCTACCGTATGCAGGATAAACTTCTTGTACCACCTGCAAGATGTTCGCAGGCAGTCGATGAAGCCCATCTGCATGTCGGACTTGTCAACGAGGCGCATGTTGATGTTATAATCCAGGACAGCAGCTGGTTTTTGGACGGGGTTCTTGGTTGTTCGGTCCACCTTCCCTGTGGCGACCATCTGGGCCTTGTGGCATGTGGTGAGGAGGTTGACCTTGCGCTGGTCATGCCAGTGGATGGAGAGGATGGGGCCACTCTTCTTGTGGAAGATGTCAGCCTTCTTCGTCTTGGTTGGGTAGCCTGGCATGCCCTTCCTTTTGCCCTTGACTGTGCCGACAGTTCCGGTCATGGAGGTACTTGGTCAGGAGAGGCGACGTGTAATAATTATCTGTGTAGAGGATGTGGTTATTATTGAAGTGCCTCTCCATCATCTTCTTCACTAAAGCGCCACCAAAACCAATGAGAGGGTCAGTCACAACTTCTCCAGCCTTGCCGCTGTAGACTATAAAGTCCAGCACATACCCCGTCAAGCAGTCGCAGAGGACGAAGAGCTTGATGCCGAAGCGGTGTCTCTTGGACGGGATATACTGTCGGAAGTGCAGCCTACCACGGAACAGGACCAGAGACTCGTCGAGGCACATCTTCTGGAAAGGAATCAGGTATGTGGTGAACCGATGACGTATCATGTCGTACAGCTTCCTGATCTTCCATAATGAGTCGGGAAGGTGGACTGCCATGTTGTTTGTCAGGTGGAGATAGGAGAGGATGTCGAAGTACCTGTCCCTGGACATGTATTTGCCAAATGATGGAGTCGTTATGATGTCGCCAGTGATCCAGTAGTCAGCCAGAACGTGCTTCCTTATATGAGTCATCAGCATTGTGAGTGCCAAGAACACATATAATTCTGCCACAGTGAGAGCTCTCCATGCCACCATCTTGGCACTGGTCTTCCTCCCAAGAAAGTTGGCACAGATAGCATGGTGGTGATTTGTCTCTTTGACGAGGTATTCCATGACTTCATTGTCATAGAAGCCACAGAAAAGTTCACTGGGGGTAGCATCTGGGCCACAGGGATATGCTGGTGACACCCCAGAACCCATCTGTACCTCGTCAAAGGCAGGACAATCTGGCTCAAAATCAGCTCCATCTGTCCACACAAACAGGTCGGATGCTGATGCTCGAGGTCGTGCTGCAGCAGGCACACGCCCTTGGCCAGGCGGACGCCCTGCACGCCCACGCCCAGGCCCAGGCCCAGGGGCAGCGGCGTCGGCAGGCTGACCACGTCCACGACCTCGCCCTCTCCCTCGATTTGTCGGCACATCCTCTTCCTCCTCAGGCGACGTCAGGTCATCTGGGGCAATGTTGGGGTCGTCAGCATCCTCCTCAGGAGACCATTCTGGTGAAGAAGTGACCGGGCGTCGGCGGTGTGGGGCGCGGGAGGCTGCGGGAGCTTCAAGAATGGGAGCCGAGGCCTCGGGAGTTGGGCTCCTTTTGCGGCGAGCCGAGGGCTTTTCAGCAGGAAATAATGCTCTGCGGTGTGTTGAGGCCTGTGGCACTTCACCAATACCACTTGAAGAGGCCCTTTGGTCATCCTGAACGAGAGATGAAGGCGAGGGCTGTGGGTGACCCACGCGGCGTCCCGTGTCAAGGCGTCGGGACAATGGAATGCGGGTGGTTGCTAGGCCAGGGTCGGCGTCATTATCGCTATCTTCAGCTTCCCTATGCTTTTCTGCGGCTGCCCTGCGTGCTTTTTTAGCTGCACTTATGATCAATGATTGTTTGTAGAAATATTTGCCCACTTTCAAGGGCGTACGGGCAGGCAAAGGGGAAGGTCCTGGGGTAGGGCTAGGGCTAGGCCTAGGCTGACCTAGCAAAGATGGCGAGGGGGTAGGCCTAGGTTCTAGCACACTGGGAAGCTCAATGGCACCTTCCTGAAACACTTCCACATCAGGATTATCACTACTGTCTCCCCCTCAAATAAATCGACATTATCGTCGTCTCCAAAGCCCACGAAATCGTCTTCACTTTCACTTATAAATTGTACCTTGTCCACCAAGCTTTCGCCACTGCTCTCTTCATCACTTTCAAAAAGTTGTCGCTGTATAGCGCTATCACTCAACAAACGCTTAACTTTCTTTTGTTGAGCTCTCTTCTCGGTTGGAACAGGCGTTGAAGTTGCGAGTGGGGTAGCACTGGGGCCCGCGGGAGGTTGCAACGAATCGGACACGTCGGAAATTTTTTTTTCAGTATTACTCGCTATGGCGGCCACGTACAAACTGATAACACTAGTAGTTGAGGCTTGGTGGCGCTGCGGTCACTCCTACCATGCCAAAATTGGCCGCGCAAATTTTGAAGCACGCTTTCAAGCACAAAGATTTTAAAATGACACCCGGGTTCCGGCCCTTTTGTTTTGGTGTCATTTTAAAATGACACCCGGGCTGGAAGGGTTAAAAGCCTTAACCCTCCAGCCCCGGCTACGCATTACATAAATATTGGCCGAAAAACGTCTAGGCTAGGCTACCGTATCATTGTTATGCTGACTGCTTCCCGCATTCCCGCGCATCCCCAAGCGTAGCTGTGTTATTTACCTGTAGAATGGCGTTAAGTAGAGCTCTCTAAGTCAACTGGTTGAGTTGTGATGATGATTTCAGTGGAGATAACTTACAGCAACATCAGCCACTTTACAATACTTTTCGATACTTAACAACAACATACAGGCACACACGAACAAGCGACGCTCTCCTTCTTGTGGCCGGAGATGCGGGGCGTCGGTCCAGCCGGCTGTTGTTTACATGCGTCGGACCGACGCCTCGCACACCAAGCTCACAGGCTTTCAACCACTGGTACAATGTTGTACCACCCGGGTTCCTGGGGGCAAAACATAATGGTACACATGTGTACCATCCGAGTTTGAAGGGTTAATAATGCTCTTAACTTGCTGCAAATTGGTGCACGACTTAAGTCGAGCACTGCTCTTTAAGGGTTAAGACCTTTCGTGTCCTTTAGGTGTCTATTTTGTCCTGGCAAGCGAAAGCGAGCCTCTAATTTTAGAAGGAACCGGCCTTAGGCCAGGAAATTTTTCTACCAAAAAATGTACAAATTTATCTTGAAAGGGGGTCTAGGCTTGGAAATCTAGCGAGGAAAAAAAAAAAAAATATATAGACCAAAAAACCAAGCACTACCCCCTTAACCCTTCCTACCCGGGCAGCCTTTCTTAATGACGGAGGCTGTATCCGGGCGATCTGGCTGAAAACACAACAAAAGTAAACTAAGGCTAATCTCGCTTAACCCTCTCACCACGGAAGGCCTCTTGAACGCCCAGTGGTTGAAAGCCTGTGAGCTTCGTGTGCGAGGCGTCGGTCCGACGCATGTAAACAACAGCCGGCTGGACCGACGCCCCGCATCTCCGGCCACAAGAAGGAGAGCGTCACTTGTTCGTGTGTGCCTGTATGTTGTTGTTAAGTATCGAAAAGTGGTGTAAATTGGCTGTTTTGGCCATAAAGTTATCTCCAATGAAATCATCATCACAGCTCAACCAGTTGACTTAGAGAGCTCTACTTAATGCCATTCTACAGGTAAATAACACAGCTACGCTTGGGGATGCGCGGGAATGCGGGAAGCAGTCTGATTAACGAATATACGGTAGCCTAGCCTAGACGTTTTTCGGCCAAAACACCCGGGTTTCGAGGAATATATATATAATACATAGCCGGGGCTGGAGGGTTAATATACTACCTACAATAATCAAACATATGTCAAAATGGGCGCCTTACCTTTCCGCGTCGAATGGCGTTGAGTAGAGCTTTCTAGCTCAAGTAGTTCCGGAGTTATGGTGATGGAAGTGGAGGTAACTTTTGCAGCGTATTTACCTCGCCGCGTCCGAACACTCAACCGCGGCCCAGGCTACGACGAACGTTTTGACTCGTCGCTCTACCTTGAATTATGGCGGGAAGCGATTTTTTAGTGTTTTATTGTTTATTATGCCATATATTATTGTTATTATGATATTTTCACTCAATAAATATATTTTTCTGAAGTAATTTGTGTCTCTGTCACTTATACTTAGTTTTATTGATATTATTATAGTAGTTATGATTATTTATACTGGACTATGGTAATTGATAGTGTAATTTTCACTTCTTTATTGTTAGGAATATATATTTTAGTGTCACTTTCACTTGTTCATATTGTTCTGAAGGCACTTATTATTACTTATGTGTGTCTCTTTCACTTAGACTTAGTTTTATAGTCATTATTATAGTAGTTATGATTATTTATACTGGACTATGGTAATTGATAGTGTAATTTTCACTTCTTTATTGTTAGGAATATATATTTTAGTGTCACTTTCACTTGTTCATATTTTTCTGAAGGCACTTATTATTACTTATGTGCTGGTGCACTACAAACAGACTTAATCTAGCCCCAGCCAAATCCACCGCAACCCTGCTCACAAGTTGGACAGAACACTAATACATCCCTCAACTCACCATAAACAACACACCCCTAACACATACACACACACCCAAAATCCTAGGAGTAACATATGATACTCATATGACATTCAAACAGCACACCACGAACATTAAAAAGAAACTGACACCCAGACTTAACGCCCTCAGGTCACTTGCTCACACAAAATTTGGACACAACAAAGAAACTACCACCACAGTATATAAACAATACATAAGATCAGTGATGGAATACGCAAGCCCAGCCTGGGCTTCTAACCTAGCTGAAAACACATCATAAGACCTTACAGACTATTCAAAACAAAGCCCTGAAGATCATTACAGGCTGCACAGCTACTTCACCCACAGATCACCTACATCAAGAAACCAAAATCCTCAAAGTCAAAGACCATCTGGACATGAGAGGCACTCAATTCCTGGCAGCAGCCTCCACGAACCAAGACCACCCACTAAACTACATGGCAACACACCCACAGACACCAAGAAATATCAAAACAACACCCAGCACACGGTATCACACACAATTATTGTCCTCTCTCCCTCCCTGCCCACCCCAAACCAACATCCAGAAGCACATCCATACTCATATATCTCACCGATCCATCCACTCACTCACAGACAACACGCAGCTGCATGCACGACCTCCCGAAATCCATCCTTCCAAATCCTCCCTTCCTCGCGAGGACAGAGTCCACCTGGCCAGGCTGAGATGCAGACACCATCCAGCTCTCCTGAGCTATCAGAAGAGACTGGATGACTCCGTTGTCGACGCCTGCCCGAGATGTAACACAGCACCCCATACCATTAAACACATCATAGAAGACTGCATTTCACACAACCACTTACGCCAACAACACAATCTACACTCAATGAGAGCTCTGTGGGAAAGCCCGATCGTGGCCATGGCCTTTCTCAGGGACTCGGGGCTGTTCGGCCAGGCAGCTTAGGGAATAACAACAACTTATGTGTGTCTCTTTCACTTAGACTTAGTTTTATAGTCATTATTATAGTAGTTATGATTATTTACACTGGACTATGGTAATTGATAGTGTAATTTTCACTTCTTTATTGTTAGGAATATATATTTTAGTGTCACTTTCACTTGTTCATATTGTTCTGAAGGCACTTATTATTACTTATGTGTCTCTTTCACTTATACTTAGTTATATTATTATTATTGACACTTACACTTCAATAGTTTGCCAGAGTGTGGAAATCATTGAAGCAGGTGCCGGCACACAGTCCCACCTCACACTCGAGGCATTGCCAAGTGGTTTTTGTGGGTTTGCGGGGTCGTCGAGTTGTGCGGCTGCACAGATAGCACCTCTTCTGCATCCTTATTCGGCTGTTAGGACCCTGGAAAGGAAGGGCGACGAGCTGGTGCTTTCTGAAGAAGTCGGCACACCCTATTCTGTCCATCATGCCTGGTCCTTGTAGTGGCCTCCCTGGTGTACCCGCATGTTTTACCAGGAGCTCATGTATCAGCTGCTTTTGGAAGGTCCGCAGGCTCTTGTACTTGATGACTGGACACCTCAAACGGTAGATGTTGTACGCGTTGAGGACAGACATATCTACTGTATGCAGGACAAACTTCTTGTACCACCTGCAAGATGTTCGCAGGCAGTCTATGAAGCCCATCTGCATGTCGGACTTGTCGACGAGGCGCATGTTCAGGTTATAGTCCAGAACAGCAGCTGGTTTTGTGATAGGGTTCTTCGTTTTTCGGTCCACCTTCCCTGTGGGGACCATCTCTGCGTTGTGGCATGTGGTGAGGAGGTTGACCTTGCGCTGGTCATGCCAGTGGATGGAGAGGATGGGGCCACTCTTCTTATGGAATATGTCCGTCTTCTTAGTTTTTGTTGGGTAGGCTGGCATGCCCTTCCTCTTCCCCTTCACTGTGCCGACAGTTCCGGTCTTGCGGTCATGGAGGTACTTGGCGAGGATAGGCGACGTGTAATAATTGTCGGTATAGAGGACGTGGTTGTCATGGAAGTACCTCTCCATCATCCTCTTTACCACAGCGCCGCCAAAACCAATGAGGGGGTCAATCTCCACCTCACCACCCTTGCCGCTGTAGACTATAAAGTCCAGCACATATCCCGTCTTGCAGTCGCAGAGGACGAAGAGCTCGATGCCGAAGCGGTGTCTCTTTGACGGGATATACTGTCGGAAGTGCAGCCTACCACGGAACAACACCAGAGACTCGTCGATGCACAGCTTCTGAAACGGAATCAGGTAGGTGGAAAACCGATGACGTATCATGTCATACAGTTGCCTGATCTTCCAGAGTGTGTCGGGTTCGTGGACATGCATGTTATTTGTCAGGTGGAAATATGAGAGGATGTCGAAGTACCTATCCCTTGACATGAATTTGCCAAATGCTGGAGTCGTTGTGAGGTCGCCAGTTATCCAGTAGTCGGCCAGAACGTGCTTCTTTATGTGCGTCATCAGCATTGTGAGTGCCAAGAACACATATAATTCTGCCACAGTGAGAGCTCTCCATGCCACCATCTTTGCACTTGTCTTCCTGCCAAGAAAGTTTGAACAGATAGCCTGGTGGTGATTTGTCTCTTTGACAAGGTATTCCATGACTTCATTGTCGTAGAAGCCACAGAAAAGTTCACTGGGGGTGGCATTTGGGCCACAGGGATATGCTGGTGACACCCCAGAACCCTGTTGTACCTCGTCAAAAGCAGGAAAATCTGGCACAAAATCCGCCCCATCTGACCACACAAACATTTCAGCAGCTCGAGGACGAGGACGTGGAGTTGCAGCAGGCACACGCCTTGGACGCCCTGGCACACGCCCTTGGCCACGCGGATGCCCTGGCGGACGCCCTGCACGCCCACGCCCAGGCCCAGGCCCAGGCCCAGGGGCAGCGGCGTCGGCAGGCTGACCACGTCCACGACCTCGCCCTATGACTCTTCTTGTCGGGATTTCCTCTTCCTCTTCCTCTTCGTTTTCCTCTTCCTCAGGCGACGTCAGGTCATCTGGGGCAATGTCGGGGTCGTCAGCAGCCTCCTCAGGAGTCAACTCTGGTGAAGAATAGACCGGGCGTCGGCGGCGTGGGGCTGCGGGAGGTTGAACAATGGGAGCCTCGGCCTCGGGAGTTGGGCTCCTTTTGCGGCTAGCCGTGGACTTTTCCGCAGGAAATAATGACCTACGATGCGATGCCTGTGGTGGCACACTGTGGGAGGCCAATGACGCACTTGTAGAGGCCCTTTGGTCATCCTGAGGGACAGATGAAGCCGAGGGCTGTGGGTGGCCCTCCCGGCGTCCCGGGTCAAGGCGTCGTGACAAAGGAATGCGGGTGGTTGCTAGGCCTGGGTCGGCGTCACTCTCACTATCTACGCCTTCCCTCACTTTTTCTGCCTCCCTGCGTGCTTTCTTGGCTGCACTTTTCACTAAAGACTTTATAAAAGTATTTACCCACTTTCAAGGGCGTACGGGCAGGCAAAGGGGAAGGTCCTGGCGTATGCCTAGGCCTAGGCCTACCCTGACCTACGAAACTAGGTGAAGGGGTTGGCTCTAGCACACTTGGTACTTCAATAGCACCTTCCTCCACCACTTCCACATCAGGATCATCACTACTATCACCCCCCTCAAATAAATCAACATTGTCATCATCACCAAATCCCACAAAATCTTCAATTTCGCTCCCACTTCTACTCTGAATATAGAGGTTTTTGTCCACAGAGCTTTCACCACTGCTCAAATCCTGGTTGAAAAGTTCACGTTGTATTGCACTATCACTTAGCAAACGTTTCACTTTCCTTAGTTTCTTTTTCTTCTCGGTTGGCAGAGGCGTAGATGTTGCAAGCGGGGTAGCACTGGGACGCGCGGGAGATTGCACAGTATCGGATGCGTCGGAATTCATTTTTTTGCTATAGCTCTCAATGGCGGCAACGTAGGAACTGATAAACCTGGTAGTTGAGGCTTGGTGGCGCTACGATCGCCCCCGCAAAGTAAAATTTGCCCGCGCGAATTTTAAAGCACGCTTTCAAGCAAATGCCTTAGGTAAGGCATACCGGGTTGCGGCCCTTCAGCCGCGCTGTCCTTACCTAAGGCAGCCCGGGTAGGAAGGGTTAAACTGCACAACATTTTCTAAATATAGCTAGAATATAATTAAATAGATGTAGAGGGTACAGAAAGGGGTTAAAATTGTCTAATAATCTAATTAATTAATTTCACTCAACAACAAACACCACCCAATGTAATTAACGAAAGCATGTGCTCCACCCGGGATTCGAACCTGGGTCACCACATACGGATCTTAAACACACTAACCATTACACCATCAATACAGTTAAAGGTTAAATCATTATAGTAGGCATATTTAAAACAGCTACATCCCCGTATACGGATAGGGCTTAACACTATCTGGTGCAAAGTCTCGGGGGTTATTATGGTTTTGTTTCATTATTATTGAAGTTTCTATTTGTTTTAGCCATTTTCGAACAATGTGTCTTTAGTTTATCCGCTAGACTTTGAAAAACGCCTCTCCAAACCCCCTTCAAACTAAAAAAACGTCCCCCAGACCCCCTTCAAGTTAAATGTGTACATTTTTCGGTAGAAAAATTTCCCGGCCAAAGGCCGGTTTCTCCCAAATTGCGGGCTCGCTTTCGCTCGCCCAGGAAAAATAGACACCTTATTGGGTTGAAGCATCATATAATCGCCAAACTAATGCGATGAAACTTTTTTAAATCTCCAAGCTAATGGAGTAAAACTGGGAGGCTCCAAATTGGCCCGCCCTGCACCTAATAGGGTTAAGAGGGAAAGGTATTTTTTTTCTGGACCTGCTTCTCCCTCATGTATAGCCCCGTTATAACCCTCACGTTCTTGACGCGATTTTGAGCCTATTAGGGATACTTTAACCCTCCAGCCCCGGCTATGTATTATATATATATTCCTCGAAACCCGGGTGTTTTGGCCGAAAAACGTCTAGGCTAGGCTACCGTATATTCGTTAATCAGACTGCTTCCCGCATTCCCGCGCATCCCCAAGCGTAGCTGTGTTATTTACCTGTAGAATGGCATTAAGTAGAGCTCTCTTAAGTCAACTGGTTGAGCTGTGATGATGATTTCATTGGAGATAACTTTATGGCCAAAACAGCCAATTTACACCACTTTTCGATACTTAACAACAACATACAGGCACACACGAACAAGCGACGCTCTCCTTCTTGTGGCCGAAGATGCGGGGCGTCGGTCCAGCCGGCTGTTGTTTACATGCGTCGGACCGACGCCTCGCACACGAAGCTCACAGGCTTTCAACCACTGGGCGTTCAAGAGGCCTTCCGGGTACCTGTTATATTCTTTTTTATGGGCGTTCAAGAGCCCTTCCGTGGTGAGAGGGTTAAAGCCTTTGTTACCACCAGGGGTATTTAGAAACCTTTAGTGTAGTTACTTCAAGCTCTGCAGTTGTCTTTGAGCTAGCTGTGGGCAGAAAACTAATTTTGGAGAGGTAATTATAAGAGTGAGAGAACTCTATTTCTTATTGCTAATCTGGCAACCTCTGCGTCATATGGTCGTGAGAGGGTTTAGTCCACCATAATACATGGAAAGATTAACTAATCCACTTGAGATCACTTCCTAATCCGCCTAAAATATCCACAATTCACAAATTCGCTGATTTGGGGCACTAAAGTAGATTTTTTTCCCATAGCTTTTTGGTGCGATCATTATATATTTGACCATTTCTTTCATTCCCTGCTCCCCAAATCTAGCATATCCTAATATATAGTCAATTTGCTTTAAGGGGGGTGACCTGTTTTTGTTCTGTCATTTTCTATCTTTCTCTGGCTTTTATCCATTTGGCCCCATTCAGCCTACTGTTTGAAGACTTTTATCCCCATCCAGGTGTCAATTTTTTTACTGGCGAGCGGTAGCGAGCCAGCATATTTTTTATTTTTGTTTGACAGCAGGCTAAATTTGTACATTTTTCGATAGAAAAAATTTCTCCGGCGAAGCCGGATTTCTTCATATAATGCTGGTTCGCTATCACTCGCCAGGAAGAAATCGACACCTAGATGGGGATAAACTTCTTAAAATAGTGGGCTGAATGGGGCCGAATGGATACATGCCAGAGAAAGAGAAAAAGACATAAATAACAAAAAGCAGATCACCCCCCTTAAGGGAGGTGGGGGGGGGGTAATATATATTTGTTAATTTATGTATTTAATATTTTGTTTTAGTTTCCACCCTAGGCTTCTATCAAACAAAAGAAAAGACACCCTCCGAAGACTCAAAGATAAATATGTACGGTACATTTTTCGATAGAAAAGTTTACCGGCCTAAGGCCGAACAGTTCCTCTTAAGTTACAGGCTAAATATCGCTCGTCAGGAAGAAAATTACATTAAAAGTCTTATAATTCACAAAGAAATGGGGTGAAAGGTCTTAGAGCCGTATTCTTAAACAATTCTTCCCTTCGACTTAAGTCGAGTGAAAAAGAAGGAACAATGTAGCAAAATCAGCTAAACTTCCATCTTTGAGGTAACACTGTCAGGGCTCCACGAGTGCTACGTAGCTGTATGTGTGTCATTGTGTATCGCTGATGGTTGAAGCCCAAAACGGCCACAGAATGAAAGGAAGGAATTTTCTTTCGATTTGGTATTCTTAAAAAATCCTTCCCGTTCCTTTCCCTTGGGAAGGAAAAATCTTTCCCTTAAACTGGGGAAAATATTGGAATTTGAAGGTCTATCACAAGGCTGCTCTTCGATTTTACCTTCGTCATTTTGTTCAATACTGTACATTCTTATATTATTAGATTCAGTGTGACTAAATATTGGATTTGACCATTATATAATTGTATTAGCATGATATAATGCACGATATTGAAAATAAAGTCATGTTCTTAAAGTTTTAGAAGAGTCCACTGGTCTCTGCATGATTTTTATTCATCCAAAACAAAGTGGGGGCAGAGAAGAAGAAAGAAGAAGGGCAGTTGATTCGCTTCCCTCTCCCTCATCTTTCAAACGTTGTGAGTATATTGGATTGTTATGTGTTTGTTGATTAATTCCTTTCAGTGCATTAATTTTGTACACAGTGTGAATACATTTGGACACTTTTTTAATGTAATAAGTGACTAATTGGTAGGCTTTGAGGCTAGCCAGTTGTGCTATCATCAATTCCGATAGTGGTTAGTCTAGTTATTTACCCTAACCTACCACATGTTTTAAGGCCTAGCCTACTAGCCTAAGCTAACTAGGCTAGTACTAGGCCTAACTGAATATCTTGTTGGAGTGCCTGTATTCATGTATTGGGCCTCTACTGAACACAGCCACTATCTCTGTGGGCAGTGAGTGGCCCTACCTGGTAAGTACCGTAAGTTAACCTGGTAAGCTAGCTAAGGCTAGCCTAAGCCTAGGCCTATCTTATGAATTTCATGACTCATACATTATTGTAGTAGTAGGATAGTACCAATTGCTTGTATAGGTTGATGATACAAGTAGCCAAGATGCAACTTTATGTTAGCCTATAGGCTAGGGGTCAATTTTCTATAAGTAAACCAAACATGGCATTGATCCTTGAACCATGGAGAATGAAAACATATGAAAGAGGAAAATTAAACTATGCTAGGTTGTGATTAAATTACTTCATTGTAACCATACTGCCTAGTCTATGCCATAATACTTTGGTTATAACCAATGTTTTTAATGGTTTGTGATAAACAAAAATAGTTGCCAAACTACCAATAGTCCCTTGATTTTGGCCCTGTCACTCTTTCTTACGACTCTGGGGAGGCACTCGCTACAGGCAATTCTGCCTTTTGTTTCACTCACATAGAAACAAATATTCTTTTTACATTCAATGGGATAAAACATTATATTTTATGATTAGCCTACAGAAAATCCTTCAAGTATTTAAGCTTTGGTAGTTTTATAATCTAGATAGCCTAGGTGTAAAATCACAGCCATAGGCCTATGTTTTTATGGAAAATTACTGTGATTTTGGCGTCGGTCTCCTTCAAAAGTATCTAATATGACTTCGTAAAAGTCTGGGATACTTTATGCTACCACGTTTGAGGAGGGGATTTTCTTCACCTAAACTAAACTAAAATCAATAGGCCTACAGTACTTTTTAGAAGAATATTATGGCAAAAGCCTCTTAAACAGTAGTACATGGCCCATTACCTCAGGGATATTATAAACACCACAGGTTGAGAGGGCTTTGGAGCTTGGGGAAAATTGGGTCAAGATCATTTAACATGTCAATATGGGTAAAAAGTAACAGTTCATAGCCTACCTTGTATAGTACTGTACTGAGCAGCAGGAATCAGGATCGAGCTGATTATACAGGTTACAGACTACATCTACATCCACAGCTATTCAAATACAGTACGGTACTGTATTCTGAAAATAACCAGCAATAATGCCAAGTGTCTTCTTGAAAATTACCCTGTAATTATCAGTCATGGTGCCCAAGTTTCATACATTTGATTAAAATTATAAAAGAAATGTATAAATGTTGAATAATACTATAGAGTATTTGTATATAGTACTGTATAGTGTGTACCTTAACTCCAGTGCCCTTTATATGTCCACCATAACTGTATTGTACAGTACAGCACACATCTATTTTTTATATTATCTTGCAGAACTTGGAATGGATCTCCTCAGAAATAATGCCGTGGAGCTGCCCAACATAGAAATGCCGTTGGACATTTTCCAGGAGTGGGAAGAGGAGTATAGGAGACGGCGATTCCGCAGAATCGTTGTAGACAGAATGGACCCCTTCCAGGCAATGTCGGAGGAGTTCATAGAACGTTTCCGGCTACGCAAGAGAACTATACACATCCTTATACAGAATGTTGAGCATAATCTTCCAGTTACACATGATAGACGAGGTTAGTCAGATGTATCTTAATACTGTACTGTATTGCCAGATTCCTTGATCCCCGAGGGGGTATACAAAATGAATAGTCTCCATGCTCCTGTCAACCCTCATCCAACACAACAACACTCTTATATGCCGTTCACCTCTATCTTTTCATCTCATTCTCTGTCTGCCTGTTCCTCTCTGCCCTTCCACCTCACTCCTTTTATCATTTAATCACTCTTATATGGTCCACATGACCGAACCACCTTAAGGTATTCCTCTTCCCACTTGCCAGCACATGAACACCCTATTTTTCTCACACTTCCCCATTTGTCGGTCTCAAATACATTAATGGATAATGTCGGGATCATCGTACAGTACTGTTGTGAATATCATGGGTGTGGAGTCGGAGTCAGGAGCCAGCTACTTTTGGCTGGAGTCGGAGTCGGTAAAAATATCTCCGACTTCTTTACATGATCAATTCTCGTGTAAGTACTGTACTTGGGTGCACTGCTAGGCCAGTGTGCTATTTGTGGGAGACATTGGCTTTGGCTCATGTGGGAGGACATTTCAAGCAAGCAATTTGTGGGTTCGATCCCCACCAAGGCGGACATTTAGTGGGTGTGGTAGTACGTCCTAGCATGTTTCACATCCTTGCACCCAGTCGGGGAACACCTTGACAACGTATACAGACTGCTGTAATAACACAGCCACTCCAACAGCTTCCTCTCTCTCCACCACTCCTTCTCCCCTCTCTACACTCTTCAGAAAATAGGAAAAAGTAGAAAGTACCTACGAGGTGCCGTTGTAAAGGCTTCTCCCTCAATACCTTCACCTGATGCTCCAAAAATCAATCTGTACCTTTGATTTAAATACAACATTGAAAACTGTAATATATTACCGGTATTTTTTTTTTTTTTTATAAAGATTATATTCATAGTGTTAGGTACAGTCATGCTCCCTAATTTAAAACCTATGTTCTTCTGTCTGATGATATGTATGCAGTACTAGACTACTTGGCCATGAAGGAATATAGTGCATTACGGTATAGCATAGGATCACACACACAGTACCGGTACAGTCACGCTCCCTAATTTAGACCCACCCCTAGCCAAGCCCAGTGTTGAGGGAGGCAGTAGCCACGGCTCTTATACGAACGCGTTAACTAGCCTCCCCCTCCACGATCATCCACGATCATCCCTCGTCCATAGGTTGGATCCGAAGACTGCCACAACATATGTGAAAACGTTCAAAGACTATGCAGAGTATGTCTTTGTCCCGTATCTGAAGAGGCAGCTTGAACATGCTGCACGGGTAGATGTTGTATGGGATACCTACATGGCTGACAGTCTGAAAGCGCACACCAGAGAGGGCCGAGGTACAGGAGAAGCTCTTCGTGTGTCTGAGAAAACACGACTCCCACACAACTGGAAAAGTTTCTTGCGAGTTGACAGCAACAAGACAGAACTCTTCAGGTTTCTAGCCACAGCCATTGAATCTGAAGCAACAGCAACAGGGAAGATGCTGATCACAACCAAGGGTCAGAGTGTTGCCTCATCCGCAACACTGGATGCTTCTGACCTACATCCATGCTCACACGAAGAGGCAGACTACCGAATCATGCTCCATTGCTTCCATGCGTACAAACTTGGCATGAAGAAGATAATGTTGCATGCCACTGACACGGACGTACTGGTTCTTGCCATTGTGACTGCAATCGACATGGCAGATTGTGAACTTTGGTTAGCTTTCGGACATGGTGCCCACTTCCGTTATATTGGAGCTCATATTGTTGCCAGTGAGATGGGCAATGATTACTGCAGAGGCTTGCCATTCATGCATGCATTGTCAGGCTGCGACACGGTGTCGTCATTCAGCTCCAACGGTAAGAAGACCGCCTGGGAAGTATGGAAATCACTTCCACAAATCAACGACGTATTTCATCGGTTGTCAGATACTCCGGATGAAGTGACAGAAGCTGACATGAAAGAACTCAAGAGATGTGTGGTCCTGCTCTACTGTCGCACATCACAGCTCACTGAAGTGAATGAAGCAAGGAAGCAACTCTTCTCCTATGGTAATCGGAATCTGGAAAACATCCCGCCGTCACGTGCAGCACTGCTACAACATGTAAAGCGAGCGGCTTACCAAGCAGGACACGTCTGGGGACAGGCTCTGAAGGCCAGTCCTACTCTTCCAAGTCCTTCCGAGTGGGGATGGAAACTAGACCGCGAAGGAATCTGGGTGCCCTTATGGAGTACCCTCCCTGAAGCATCAAAGGGGTGCAGAGAACTTGTCAAGTGTGCCTGCAAGAAACGCTGCACAGGACGATGCCAATGCTCCAAAGCCAGTCTCCCCTGCACACAGCTCTGCTTCTGTGGTGGACAGTGTACACCAAGGGACATGTTCTAATTGGTAAATAGATGATCCAATAATGCTTATTGATTGTTATATTGCTATGTTTAGTCGGGCAGATATGTAACAATATGTTTCATTGACGAATATTCCTACTTTGTCTATAATATAATTAAATTTAATTTTCACTATCATATGTGGCACGTAAAACGAATCAAAATCTTATGGAAAGCATATTTGTTGTTGTTGTTGTTGCTGTTCCCCAAGCTGCCTGGCCGAACAGCCCCAAGGCCCCGAGCAAGGCCAAGGCCATAACCGAGCGCCCCCAACACAACCCTCCCTGCCGACCACAACTAACCTGGGTGACCGAAGCCACTCCATGGCAGGGAGCTGAGGAGGGTGAGGAAACACCCGGAAAGCCAAAGCCCCACCCAAGGCCCTGTGCCCCTCAGCAATTATGAAGAGAAAGTTGAGGGGCAAAGGAAAAATGTGACGCTTTGGCTTCCAATCTTGGTAGATTGGGAGGTCAATCCACGGAAAAGACGCAGTCACTTGAGATCTAGAAAATATACAAGTAAAAGGCACAGTCAGAGTAAGCTATGGGTATGGCAGAGATCGCTCAGTTCTCACTCTGATAGACCAGCCCATCACCACATGACTAGAACCCAATCCTCTCAGCAACAGCTAGGAAAGGCCCTAGAAAGCCGCCTTTGGCAGGGGGATAGCTCCCCTATTTCAACCCCTTTCGGGGTTGGGCACCCGCATATTTGTTGTTTACACAAGTATACTACAATACTCTTTTGCATGATACATATCAAAAAATTCAATTTTGGAATATAACAAGCATCTAATAAATATTCAATGTTGTTAAAAAAAGTTGCGGTCGCAAAGAAATGGCAATTTGACCCCTTCCATGTTCAATGTCAATTTTGAGTGGGAACCCTTGGTTTGCCAGCGTGGATCCCATTAAAATCGGATTCAGCATACTCAAGAACCCCTATAGACAAATTTTCATGCTTTCTTCCAGAAGTGAACATCTTGGTCTTATATTGTTACATATCTGCCGGACTACTCATATTATTTTATCCAGAAATGTCCGAAGTTAGGCCATTTCACGGTAGGCCAAAAATAGTCATTCTCGGAGCCAGCCAGGGCCGCCCATAACATGTGCTATTTCTAATACACTAATTTCTAAATCGCGAGGCCTCGTGCCGCCCATAAACTTGTGTGTGGACTATGGAGAGGACAGACTTTACTTGTAATTATTGTAACTAAATCACTCTACAGTATTTATGTTTATGTATACTAATCTTGTACTGTATTTTACAGTTGTGCAAGCCGATGATTGCGAGTTGGTGTCTGAGGACGAGTATCGTGTAAGCGGTTGTACGTCGACATCCCCTATGGCATAGGCACTTGTGGACGATATATCACTGCCTAGCTCCTCCCCACCTCAACACCCTAGGGAACAAGAAAATCAAACGCCGCCTGCCAAAAAAAACCCTAGGGCTGTAAAATTTTCAAATGATGACAGCCCAATCAAAAATATGGCAAAATTAAAATATGACTTTATGGTGGCTATGGTCGAAAAACAAAAAAGGCTTCTTCACTTGCAAGTGGCTGAGTCTGAGGAACGGCTTCTTCTAGTAAAATTGCAGGTGACGGAAGCCCAGGCAAATATCCAAGCTGCCACTTTGAGGGCAGAGAAAGCTAAAATGCAAATAGAAGCAATGAGAGACCCTGATATTTGCTGAAGGGCAACCTAGTGACCTGTAACAATTTATACTGTGTAATGGAAAATAGTGCAATTGTAATACCAAAGATATATTTATTTGTTGTAAGTTAATTGTTGCATAAATTTAATATTTATAAGGTCAAAGTACTTTCCACAAACCTTCTCTATCCACTCTGTCATAGGCCTTCTGAAAGTCCATAAAGGCAACATACACCTTTTGTTTCTTCTCCAGATATTTCTCCACAACACAATTCAGGGTAAAAATCTGATCTACACATCCTCTTCCCTTCCTAAAACCTCCCTGCTCGTCACCTATCCATTTCTCCGTTTCACTCTCTCTATCACTACCCTACTGTATACCTTCCCTACTATGCTTAGAAGACATATTCCTCGGTGGTTACCACACACTCCTCTTTCCCCTTTGCCCTTATATAGGGGGAATATTATGCCAGTCTTCCAGTCATCAGGTGCATTCCCCTTCTCCCATGCTAGTTTGCACATTTTCCATACCCATTCCATCACTATCTCACCACCATACCTCAACATTTCCCCACACACTCCATCTGTTCCTGGTGCTTTCCCCAACTTCACTCTTTTCATGGCTTCCCACACTTCTGACCTGATCCCCACCTCCTCCTCCTCCACTACTTGTCTTCTTCTCCCTCCCATACCATATCCAGCTATGTTTGCTGGCTCTTCATTTCTTACATTTAGCAACTCATTCCATCTTTCGACTCTCTCTTGCTTGTCGGCTAGCATTCTCCCATTCTTATCTTTCACACCCTTACTGTTTCCCTTGCTACCTTCCCTAACTTTCTTGACTTCTTTCAAGAACCGTTTCTTACTCTCCCTGCATTTTACACTCAGATTCCTTCCTCGTTGTTCCCTGATTAAATAACACTGTATGAATATTCCCATATTCAAAATATGTTACAGGGGGACAATGCCTAGTGAGTTCACTGCTCAATAGGTGGCGTTCTGAGAGTGAGGGTCTGAGTCTGGAGGGTGAGACGGTGAAGCACTTGAGCGAAGCAACCGGCCGCTTCAGAGATGGAGCTGCTTCGAGCCATGATGGATGCTTCGCATGTCTCACTCCCCAGACTGGAACAAGACCTCACGGGATTCACCGTGTTGGGCGGTGGAATGTACAGGCTCTCAGCCTATGCCCGAGAGGGAGTAGTTGGAATATAGAAAAAAAAAAAAAAAAAAAAAATCCTCATCTACTCTTCTCTTACTTTCCTTCACTACTCTCTTCACCACCGTCTTACTCTCCACGTACCTCGCTCATTGTAGTTTGTTTATTCATACAGAATATAGTAAAATTTACCAGAACTCCCGGACTTCCCAAATTTACTAATTCCTTGAACGTGATGATAGTGCATTGTTATGTGTGATTAGTTTGCTTGGGAAACAGATTAACTTGCTCATTTAGTAATGTATACCCCACGGTATAGTAACATAAGGAGGTAGACGCATGGCGGTAGTATTGGAACCACGACAGTCACTTGTTTGGGCCTCCGTGACGTCACTGAATGACTCTTGTACCGTTTCCCAAGCTAAATATGGTGTTCTAACAGGATCAGTATATTGCGTTTTCCACCGAAAATGTAAAGTGACATGGATAAACATATACATATATAGTGTGACAGGACCCTAGTCTATTTGCTAAAGTTGTTATTTTTTGCATTTGAAGAATATATATACGGCTATGAGGTAGTATATAGCCGACATCGCTTCAAATTTTACCGCGGAAATGCGATGATATTTTTGTTGACCTAATTACCTAATATGTAGAGTAATGTCGATTGATATCGATATTATTGTAGTAGGACCCAAGCTACATGTTAGCATTGTTATTTGATATATGTGTAGTTTATATGAAGAGATATTTCGAAGGTGTTGGTGATATTCGATTCGTCGGTCGGGAGAAAAGCTAGGCCTTAACGGATTCTCGTTTATTCCTTGATTAACTTCCTTTAAATTCACGTAGTTTGCCTCTGACACTCATCAACTTTCACCCAGTGATGGCATGTGAGGGTGTATGAAGGCCTAGGGGATGTGGAGAGATGATTTGTATAAATATATGGCCAGCTAGTCTGAGCTAGAGGGAACATAGATTTCTACAAAGCGAAATGGGGGGGGGGGAGAAGAACGGACGGTGGTGCCCTCTGACGGCCAGAAAGAACACTATAGCGGAGCCTATGTCAACAAACGATGGTATACGAATATTTCACTAAATATTCGCTTTTAGAATAATCAACGTTATTCCGGCAACTATATCTTATATTATGACGGTACCATGGTTGAGCGTGAAGTCACAAAATAAAAATAATTAATAGAAGTCTGTTTAGTGCTTTTTAGAAGCCTTTATGTATAGGAGTTCAAGAATTCGGTGCGTCTACCTTCTATGTTACTATACCGTGGTATACCCTATGTGGTGGATTGTGTTCTTTTATTTATAAATGATTATTTTGCTTAAGCGTTGTTTCCACATAGCGATTTTGATTAGTTGTTTTGTCTTTTTACTGTGTTCTTCCAAGTTTTGTTTTGTTTATTTTGCAAGTTTTACATTATAATCCTATTAATTATGTTTTGGTAGAGTATGTGTTTGTTTGCTTGTGCAATAAAGAAATATGTTTGTATACCATAGTGTTTATTTTTTCTTCTCAATGAAAGTGGAATAATGAAAATTATGAAAATAATATTTATAGTAATGGGGTAAATTTCGGACACCCCTTTGAAGCTCTTCATTTTGTGCCCTAGGAAAATTATACATAAGATTGTTTATATTACATTCATTACTTCCGTGTTTCTTATTAGTTTTGTCTTATGTCATCAATATAACAGTTATGATAGTTGCCTTGGAGTAATCAATTTTTTTTTTTTTGGGGGGGGGGGTGTTTTGTCCAGTCTCCATCAGCTCCAAATGATTCTGAGGATACTGATAATGATTATACCATATTTTCAGCATGCCGGATGATAAAACTATACTGTATACCGGTACTGTATATTCATATATGTTTTCACCAATAAATTTACAAATATACCTAACTAATGAAATAAATGAAAGTAATGAATACATATGGTACTCCAAAGACTCGAACCTAGGATACTTAAACAAAATTCTGCACACCAAGCATTATGCTATCAAGGCAGTTAAAGGTTTATGCACAAGCCTATGATATATTCTGCACCATCAAAGATCTTCACGTCCACAGTAGGTGTGGTCTGTGGACGTGGTGCTAGCGGTTCCAGACACTTCAGCAAGTCAGCCTTGTCTCCGAGACGCATCAGGTTGTTTTCAGCCAGAGACGTTGGCCACAAGTGGTTCTCATGCTGGAAGAAAACGTCCATCTCACCATTTCGTGCTTGACAAGAGATGTAGATTCGCGAAAATAGCTGCAGGTTGCTCTTCATGTTGGACATTTTGGACTTTATCTTCGAAGACACTTTCCGTTCTCCTGACTTGAACATCTGGAGCTTGTTCTTTGGAATAGTGTCATTGAAAGGCTTCTCCATCTTCACAACTCGCAAATCAACGAAGGTGCTGTATTGAGTCCTTCCTATTTCCTCAGCTTCTGAGTATTTCTTGATGACTTGATCAGCCATGATGACCTTCGTGTCCAGTGTGAGGAGATCAGCGCTCGTTTCTGTGAAGGGATTACCCAATTCATTCAGAACATCTATGACGCTTTGGACATTTGTTGCAAATAGGTAGTAGGTAGTAGGGGTAGGCAGCCCCGCCCAGGGAAGTACTACCGCCAAAGTTTCGGGAGACTCTGGGAATAGCCTGAATTCCATTTTCTCTCCCAGGCCTTGGTAGCTGGATACATATCTTTCTGCCTCACACATCAGGGGTATCAGGAAAACCCTCTTTATATAACATACACATCCAACTTCACGACATTGCCCTACATTGCTATCCTCTATCCATAAAACACTACTCTTCCCACTATGGTGATGGGCTGGTCTATCAGAGTGAGAACTGAGCGATCTCTGCCATACCCATAGCTTACTCTGACTGTTCCTTTTACTTATATATTTTCTAGATCTCAAGTGACGGCGTTTCTTGCGTGGATTGACCTCCTAATCTACCAAGATTGGAAGCCAAAGCGTCACCTCTTTCCTTTGCCCCTCAACTTTCTCTTCATAATTGCTGAGGGGCACAGGGCCCTGGGTGGGGCTTTGGTTTCCCGGGCGTTTCCGCACCCTCCTCAGCTCCCCGCCATGGAGTGGCTTCGGTCACCCAGGCTTTATTGTGGTCGGCAGGGAGGGTTCTGTGGGGGCGCTCGGTTATGGCCTTGGCCTTGCTCGGGGCCTTGGGGCTGTTCGGCCAGGCAGCTTGGGGAAAAACAACAACAACAACAACTCTTCCCACTACATATCATACATGTAACACCATACACCTTACCCAATAAATATGGCAGTACAATTGTTAAGAGCAAACCTGGTGGTCCCTCGGATATCCACCCCCGGCAGGGTTGGGTCATTGACACAGGGCCCTCCCGGTCGTCATCATGCGACTGTGTCAAGAGCATTGCAACGTCCCAAAGCTGCTCGTCGGTGCAGCTTTTTCTTTAGCAATATAAGGGGACTTCACTCTAACATCAATTCTGTACACCAATTTCTTCAAGCAGAATCCCCTACTCTCCTTTTTTTGACAGAGACTCAAGTAACATCCACATCTGACATGTCTAGATTTAATTTTCCAGGTTATCAACTGCTCCAAAATTTCAGACCTAAAGGAGGTGTATGTTGCTTCGCAAAATCTGAAATTGCCCTGGAGGAGGTTACTAGTTTCAATTGTCCCTATTTTGATTATTCTATATACAAATTAATTTCTGCTGGTAAATTTAAATACATATGTTGCATCTACCGTTCCCCAAATACTCCTCCAGAGCAAAGTCTTTTTGATGCGCTGTCCTCACAACTCAGTGTCCTCAACTTAAATGCTTCTTCTGAAATCACTGTGTTGGGTGATTTTAATGTCCATAATGTTGAATGGCTCACTCATTCAGCCAGGACTGATGATGCTGGTCTTGAATGTGAGCTATTTGCAGACTCATTTAATCTCACTCAACTAGTCAACCAACCCACCCGTGTACCAGATAATCCTAATCATAATTCCCACCTACTGGACTTATTTTTAACAACCAATTCAGAAAATTATTATGTTACAGTGAGGTCCCCGCTTGGATCTTCTGATCACTGTCTGATACAGGCCACCTGTCTATCACCTACCACACCTTCCCACTCTGAACCTGTTTTGGTGACTAAATGGCATTACGATAGGGCAGACTGGGAGGGTCTTCAAGGTTTCTTTATTGATATTCCCTGGACCTCTTTCTTTTCTAATGGTGCACACTCCACCTTGAGCCACATACAAGATTTTGTAAAAATTGGAATGGAAACTTTTATTCCTCATCAAAAGTACAGTAAAAGATCTAATTCACCTAAATGGTTTGACCATAATTGTGCTAGAGTAACTGAATAAAAAGCAATAGCCTACAATGCATACACAAGATCAAAAACACATGAAGCCTTTAATTACTTTAGAAACATCAGAAATCATGCCAAAACTGTATTAAACCTAACTAAATCAAACTTTCTCCACAAGCAGGCAAATAAACTTCTAAATAATCCAAATGATAACAAAATATTTTGGTCTACTCTTAACTCATTTAAATCCAACTTCACTACTGCTTCATCCATTCCACCATTAAAATCTCCGACTGGCAATCTTGTAAGTGACCCACGAGGTAAAGCTAACCTTCTTGCGGATATTTTCTCCACCAACTCAACCTTAGATGAAATAAATCAAGATGTCCCTGTACTTAATTTTAATTCGCCTGAAATTCCCTCACTTGGGAAACAGATTAACTTGCTCATGTAGTGATGTACACCCTATGTGGTGGATTGTGTTCTTTTATTTAATAATTTTCATTTTAGTAAGCGTTGTTTCCACATAGCGATTTTGATAATTTAATTTGACTTTATATTGTCCTTGTCCCAATTTTGGTTTGTTTAGTTTGCAAGTTTTACATTTTAATTAAGATCCACACCAGACATGTCAAAACTATTTTGCAGAATCTCTCGGTAGATAAGGCTCCTGGTCCAGATGAAATTCCTCCAATAGTACTTAAGAATTGCTCCTTGGTGCTCGCTCCTGTATTGGCAAAAATTTTCCGTCTGTGTACTCATACCTCATGCTTCCCAGTACCCTGGAAAGAAGCAAACATCCATCCAGTTCCTAAAAAAGGTGCCTCTTCAGATCCATCAAACTACAGACCAATAGCTATAACTTCCACTCTTGGTAAAGTCTTTGAAATTATATTAAATAATCACATAATTAAGCATCTTGAGAATAATAAATTAATCAGTGATAGGCAATATGGTTTTAGACGATGTCGATCAACTGCAGACATGCTTTGCCTTCTTATGCATCAAATCAACCAAGCTACAGACCAACATGGTGAAACACATACAATAGCACTGGATATATCAAAGGCATTTGATAGAGTCTGGCATCAATCCTTATTGTCGAAGATGTCACACTACGGCCTTGCATCATTAGTTCCACTAATTTCTTCTTATCTTCATAACAGAAAAATATGTGTAATGGTAGATGGCCTTTATTCTCAATTTCACTCAATAAATGCTGGTGTTCCCCAGGGATCAGTTTTGGCCCCAATTCTGTTCCTCATTCATATCAATGATCTCATATCTACCACTCATAATCCAATACATTCCTACGCAGATGACTCAACACTCCACAGTTCCTTCACATTTACCAATTCTTTCACCCAACCCGATCTTATAAATTCAAAAATAAACACTGCAATTTCTCTGAACCAGGACCTTTCTAGAATTAATGGATGGGGACAAAAGAATCTAGTTTCCTTTAATGCACAGAAAACCAAGTACATTAAATTTTCTAACCGACAGAATCTCACTGACTCCCATATATTTTTTAATGATGTAAATATTCCCACTTCCCCTAGTATTGACATTCTCGGTGTAACATTAACTACTAACTTGAGCTGGACACATTATGTTAGAAGCATTGCTAAGAATGCCTCTAAAAAACTGGGACTCCTGTACAGAGTTCGAGAATTCTTCACTGACGAGCAGTTGGCCGTGATATATAAAAGTCATGTGCGTTCTCAGATGGATTACTGTTCACCTCTGTGGGGTGGAAGTGGAGTGGTTGCATTGAGGCAGTTGGACAAAATTCAAAATAAAGCTATTAGATTAATCAATAACGCTGCAATCACACAGGACCTTCCTACATTATCCATACGAAGAAACGTTGCATCCCTTGCATTATTCTACAGATATTTTCACAGCAATTGTTCCGAGGAACTTGCTTCAATTGTGCCGCCTCTCCACATCTTTCCCCGTAGAACTAGGGCAGCTGAGAGCGCCCATGAATTTACACTTTCTCCTCCACAATGCAGGACTTCTGCTTATCAGAATTCATTTATCCCCAGAGCTACTACTCTTTGGAATTCACTTCCCTCGAATTGCTGTCCACAAACTTACAATCTACAAATGTTTAAATCCAGTTGTTACAAACATTTTATGAATGGAGGATGCCTTTAGGCACATGGACCTTTTTGTTTTATCTGTGTTTTTCCTTCCTCCGTTCATTGTCTCTAAAAAAAAAAAAAAAAAAAAAACTAAAAAAAAAAATCTCTTTTGTGTGGTCAGTTTGTTCATGGTGTCTATCATTGTGGGTTGTCTTCTGAGATGTGCTCACTTCCACCTCATGTATGATCCTGGCCATCTCGGGGCCGGCAATCATCCACCGCCTGAGGGCTGATTCATTTTCAGTGATGCCGATTATTCCACCATCCCCTTTCAACACAGCATTGAGCTGCTCGTGTACATGGTCATGTGCCATCATGGAGAAGCGATGAGTTGTCTTCTGTGTCACAAACTGTCCTTTTTTTGAACTCGTTGCACACTGCTGGGTATTCACGCTGTAGCTGCAGCAGATCTCGCACATGAACAGACAACCACCTCGCATAGTGGAAGTGATCCATGGCAAACATCCATGGCACAATTCTTCGCAGTGTGCCAATGTAGAGCTCAAAGTTTCCTTCACGCTGTGACTGCATGAACTGGAGGAAGAGCGCCTCAAGTTTGAAGGTTTTGCTCCAGTACCGAAACTGCGGATGCTGCGTCTCCATGTGTGTGCACCAGTCTTCGAATGGCATCACAGGCCTCGCATCTGCCTCTGTTTCTGTTTTGTATGAATTGTAGGCTTGGCTACGTAAGCAAAACAGTGCAGCAGCTGTTACTTGATGAGCCCACTGAGAACGTGCTGTGAATGATCCCTTCCTAAGAGCATCAGCCCTACCATCTGTGGTAACGTTTGCAGTCGTCAGTACAATCAACCATCCACTGCCATCTAGCCAATCTCCCAGAACTTTCAGCAACGCCATCTCTATATGCAATCCACCCATCATCACCACATACTTGTCTTCGCCATAGGCAGCTGGCCAGGTCCACTGTATCTTCTTGGCGATGGCATACAGCGGCTGATCAACAGTCAATATCGGGACTTGTCCTGGCACATGTTCGGTAGCTTTAGCGATTACATCCATGCCATGCTTTACCATCGCCAAAGAATGCGCATTATCACGGAATAATGGCATGATCCTGGATATCGCTGGTGGTCTGGGGCAGGAATCTTGTGACGCTGCAAAATGTGCGGACCAAGAGATGTTATGATCTGAATTAATTTCAGGTTTCTCCAGCAGCTTCTCAACTGCCTGTGCCCATGAGAGCATGGTGTAGGGTTATCAGTTGGGAATGTAGCTGGTGGGACAGTACTGTACGAGTCCATGATTGGCTTGATCTTCGTTGCGCTTGGTGTGTCCTTGTGGATGAGAGGTTTGTTCTGGAGCTCTGTGCCTGCACATTCATTCGTAACATGCTGCGTCAGAGAGATGGCTGTTCCATGGAACGCAGTTTGTACTGAAGTCGATGTAGGATTGTGGTCTATGTTGTCGAGATTGCCTGTTGTGAAGAGATCTTTTCTCAGGACTGTTGGGCACACAACCCCAGCATCTTCAAACGAGGTCAATGCACTGTTTGCTACATCTGTGGACAGCTGTAGTATTCGGTCATATGATATAGACAATCCCTTCTCGAAAAGAGTGTCAATCAAGTCACGCTTTCGGGTCTTGTTGTGGATCAGCAACCCAAGGTACAAAGGAAGTCTAGTTTCTCGTTCCGGGCTGTGTCGAGTCTGTAGAGCAGTGGCTTCTTTCCTGCTACTTTTCAGAGTGTTGAATGTGAGCAGCTCAACTATTGATATTGCAGCTGTTTTCACGACCTGATTGTTTTCCGTCTGGTTTTGGATGTTTGTACCTCCAAGAATCATCTGAACCAAAGCAAGTAGGGAAGTTGGATTATCCTTATACGGCTCGTCTAGCAACGATCCCGTGAATGTGTAGCATTTCTGAAAGATCTCTTTCCTGATTATGTTTGCAGCTCTCATGAGCACAACAGCATTTCTCTCAGGGTCCCGCTTCTTGGCCTCCAACAAGGTATCTCCAACGTCATTCTTAAACGTGAGCATGACCTCATACTTGCTTTTATGTGCTTCCAACTCGGGAATTCGTGCGAAAAGCTTCTCCTTCAGACGAGTTGAGTTTGTGCGCTCTGACATATCGCCGCCAAGTTGCTAAAGTCGTGATCTGTAGAGTTGTACGAGGCTTGACAGCTTGAATATGTGTTCCGCATGCTCATCTACCTAACGAGTCTCTTCAATGTAGGACACATTCTGCGAAGGCTATAGCATCAGGGGCTAGATCTGAATCTTCCTTCGATTCCACTTTCCTGGTGAATGCACGATATCTATTGCTGAAGCCAGTCAAACACTGTTTGTGGTATATCGCATCTATTGCAGTCATGTCTCCAGAGGACAGCTTTGCTAGTAGCCGGGTATCACGAAGCTCAGTTGCCATCTTCCGAACATTTGCGTCCATTCGTGGTGTGGCTGCTCTGTGATAAGTGTCCTCCATTTTTTCATCGCAAAAGAAGCAGAGACTTTCTTTAGCTTGGCAGGAGGTTCCAGGAAACGCACAACGCACCTTTGAGTGGAGAAGTCTTCGGTTCAGGATCTTCTAGTGTGGCAACCTTCTTGCGAGCACGCTCAACTTTGGCTTGGTTAAACCTCATGTAGCATGTTTTGTGCCATCTTGCATTGTGCTGAAAGAGGGTTGCAGCGATACCTTGACCGTCATCCAAACGTGACAACTGTATGTTCATTGGCACATTCTTACATTGGGACGGGTCTCTCAGGGGTTCAGTTGAACTTTTCTGGCACATGGCACATAGCACATAGCGTCCAGTCTGTTTCGGTTAATACCGGGTGATGGGCAGAAGTACTGTCAAGCTTTATTTTCTTGGTCGCCATCGCTCCATATAGCTTGGTTGTATTAGACACCATCCATCTCGATTCCTGAAAAGATTAGAAACATTTGTTACGTTCGTTTCAATATTAATCAGAAATCTATATCAAAGGTTTAGTTAGACCTGATTAATTATTGAAGGCTAATCATGATGAACGTTGGCAAGTTCTGCAAATTAAACACATCATCATATTAATGCATATGTATGCATGCACAATGGATATGATTTTCCTGAAAAATAAATGAAAAGAGATATATTCATTAATGTTCGGATGGAGTTTTAAATAAAATCGTTCACCCTTATATCCTTCCTTTGATATCCTTGGATATGTCATTATTGTCAAATACATGAGGCACATACTGCACATAAATATGAACGGATTAACGTGGCTAGACCACAACAATATAGGTTGACTATGACAAACTTTTTTTTTTTAATATATTTTTTTTCAATGTCAATTTTGAGTGGGAACCCTTGGTTTGCCAGCGTGGATCCCATTAAAATCGGATTCAGCATACTCAAAAAAACCCTATAGACAAATGTTCATGCTTTCTTCCGGAAGTGAACATCTATTTGACATATCTGCCTGACTAGAGCTACAGTTGTGGAAAAATGGCTCTGCTTTATGGAAGAACACCGCAGACCTAGTTGTTTTTCCATAACATCATGTGTTTGTCCCGTAACTGCGGTTCATTATAATATTTTCCCAGAGTGTCTGAGGTTATCTCCCCGTCCGGAGTTACGTCATA
Source organism: Paralithodes platypus (assembly GCA_032716605.1). Classification (NCBI taxonomy): domain Eukaryota; kingdom Metazoa; phylum Arthropoda; class Malacostraca; order Decapoda; family Lithodidae; genus Paralithodes; species Paralithodes platypus. The sequence continues at coordinate 17,913,964 of CM064519.1, read as the reverse complement.
TTACCGGTACCTCCCTTTTTAATGACCACAAATAATGTATATTTAATGTGATGGAAATAATATTCTACCAACACATATAATAATCGCTAACGTGCACATAATTATGTTGCAAAATGCAATGGCACCAAAATACTTATTAACCCGGGAACTGCGGGGAGACTCTTAAGAGTTCCCCCGGCGGACTGCGGGGAGACTCTTAACCCGTTGAGACCCAGCGTCGCACGTGTTGCGTCGGCAGTCTTTGATCACCAACTCCCAGCGACGCATCACGTGCGTCCGACATATAAAAAACACTTACGTGGCTCGTAAGGTAGGAAATGGCGGGAGAATAGGAGGGGGCGGTACCGTAGTGTGTGGGGGAGCCGGGCCAGTAGGTGTGAGCGGGCCGAGACAGCCGCGCGGCTGGTGGTGGTGGGCTTAGTGGGGATAGTTTACACCCCTAGTTTACCGCCACTTTGAACCTTCATTACTCCGGTCGTATGGGAGCTAGAGGCTTGAGATTTATGTGAGATACTCCTTAGGATGTATGCCGTACAATGCCATACTCAGTTTTTACCCTAGTGCTCCCGGGCGAGTGGTCATGCGGGGGAGACGAACTATTGAAACCCCCCCCCCCCCCCCGCCCCCAAATGACCGAAATGAGTTTTTTTTTATTTGTGTGTTCATTTCTCACCATTCTCTTCCATTTTGGCTCAACAAATTTTTTTGAAGCTCCCCCCCCCCCAACCCCCCACCGGCCCCCCCCCCCCCCAAAAAAAAAATGTCAGAGGTGATTTTTTTTGTTTTTTTTTTCATTTCTCATCCTTGTCTTCCATTTTAGCAAACAAAAAAAATAAGTGAAAATGGCTTGGGACTGGGGTGAACAAAATATTATAACTAGCCGGGGCTCAACGGGTTAAGAGTCAGAGAAAAAAAAAATCAACTTTTGACATCGATTTTTTTTTTTTTTTTTTTTTTTTGCCCCTGGGCCATGCAAAATCTCAGTCCTCTACCTCCCCTCCTTCCCCACTTTCCTCCTCTCCTTCAGTTATCACCTATTTTCCCTGTTATTCCCTTATTCTGAGGTATATTTTCGTGCTAACATTAGAAATCCGGTTGAAGGGTGTGGTCATCACTGATAGCAAGCGAATGCAAGAGAGAGAGAGAGAGTATCGATCGACTGTGTCTCAGTGGCCTTGGGGGAAATTGGCGGGAAAGCAGCTTGCCTCGCCCATACATTATACAACTCGCGGGCTATATCTCCGATTTTGACCATCCAAACGCTGTTTTCACTCGTTTTATTGTTGTTTCAGGTTAATACCTTTATAATCAACCCATAATAGGTGCATATGGATAAGTATTAATGCTATTAATGGTACAATGAATATTTTAGTGACGGAAACACCTCAAATACGTCAGCACAGGGGGACGTTTCCAATTACCCCCATGCGCACTTGTTAGGTTAACAATGGTATAACTAAAAAAAATAATTGTCACTGATGTCACAGGTCTGGTGCAGACGATCCACAAAATCCTTTATACCATTGTAAATAATTATTTCAGCAACATTGTATTTTGCAAGATAATTATGTGCAGGTTGGCGATCATTATTCCATATTTATCTCGACCCATGCACCACCACCTTTAACTTCTTATAACTAAAAATTAATGAAAACAATCGGGCTGAATTGTTTATAATTTGGGAAGAGTCCACCAGGAAATAGGTGTGGAAATGTATCATATGACGATCGACACTTATAAAGGTAAAAAGGGCACGAAAGATCTAAAAATCGCCAAACTAACGGAACGAACGTCTTAAAACCTCAAAACTAATATGCTAAACATGAGGGAGAAAGGGGTCCAGAAAAAGTGAGTATTACCCCCTTAAGGGAGGTAGTTCGAAGCCTGTTAATTTCAGGAGGCCCTTCTTAAGCTGAATACAATCATCTAATAGTAGCCAGAATACAGTTAAAAGGACGGCACCGGTACAGTCGGCCTAATAAGTGATGTCTCGGCACCAATTATGTTTTGATCAATAATTGGTATCAGGAATATTTCACATGATTTCTTCTTTTTAAGTGAGATATACCAACATGTCCCTTCACTTACCCAGCCTATTCAACATCTGACAGACATTAATACAGCACAGAGCGAGCCAAACGTAATGACAGCTGGGACATGACTTATTAGCTCGACAGTACACAGAGGGCTAACCCCTTGAGGATTATGACGCATTTTGACAGTTCATTCTGGCTACCATTAGACGATTTTATTCAGCTTTAGAAGGCGCTCTAGCAGTGTAAGGGGTAAACACTATCTCAATCATCCCTCTGACACCAACAAATCCTTCCTAAACTCAAGAAAATCTTCTAATAATGATCTATTTCTATTAATTCCACTCCAACATCAAACACCTCCCAACAATTCCTTCCTAGACTGAAGACAATCGTATAATAATAGCCAGAATAAATGGTAAAAAAAACGTCATAATACTCATAGGGTTAACCCTGTCAGTACCAGTGCCGTCCTTTTAACTTTATTCTGATTACTATTAGACAGTTTTATTCAGTTTAAGAAGGGACTCCAGTAATTAACAGGATTCGAACTATCTCCCTTAACCCTTTTTACTACCAAATATCCTGGAGGCTTGAGACACTTTTTGGCAGTTTATTCTGGCTAATATTAGACGATTTTATTTAGATTAGGAAGGGTATATAGAAGTCAGAGGGTGAATTGCGACTGTCTTTACCCTGTTAATTCCCCCAGAATCTTCCTAAGCTGTATATAATCCTCAAGGGGCTAAATGTGAGCTATTTGAAGACATAACCACCAAACTCACTCAACCCATTAACCCCTTCTATACCGGCGATTTCTTTCTGATTATATTCTAGCTAGATTTAGACGTTTTTGTGCAGTTTAAGAAGGATCTGTGGTAGTAAAAAGGGTTAATTTAGATAGTTCAAAGCCTGTTAATTGGTGGTGATAGTCTTAACCCTTTGAATTCCCAGAGATCCTTCCTAAGCTGTCTAAAATTGTCTAAGGATATAGCCTTAATTGAGATAGTCTTAACCCTTTGAAATTCCCAGAGATCCTTCCTAAGCTGTCTAAAATCGTCTAAGGATGTAGCCTTATTTGAAATAGTCTTAACCCTTTGAAATTCCCAGGGATCCTTCGTAAGCTGTATAAAATCGTGGAGATAGTCTTAACCCTTTGAAATTCCCAGATATCATTCCTAAGCTGTACAAAATCGTCTAAAGAATGTAACTATATTTGAGATATTCTTAACCCTTTGAAATTCCCCGAGATCCTTCCTGAGCTGTCTAAAATCATCTAAGGATGTAGCCTTATTTGAGATAGTCTCAACCCTTTGAAATTCCCAGAGATCCTTCCTAAGCTGTATCAAATCGTCTCTTTTTCTTCTGCTCTCTTTTGGAAGGACCATATTACCAGTCTTGCTAGGAAAAAATCGACACCTAAATGGCACGAAAGGTCTAAATATTGACAAAGAAATGGGGTGAAAGGTCTAAGAATCGCCAAACTAATGGAAAGAACGTCTTAAAACCTCAAAACTAATCTGCTAAACATGAGGGAGATGGGGGTCCATAAAAAGCGAGTACTACCCCCCTTAACCCGTTCAGTACCAGGGATGTCCTTTTCATCATATTCTGGCAACTATTAGACGCTTTTATTCAGCTTAGGAAGGACCTCTAGCAATAATAAAGCTTCAAACCATCTCAACCAGCCTTTTTAACTACCACAGATCCTTCCTAAGCTGTATAATATCTTCTAAATATAGCTAGAATAAAATATAACGTGCGTCTCTGGTACTCAAAGGGTTAACCCCTTGAGCATTCTGATGCGTTTTAATAGTTTATTCTGGCTATCATTAGACGATGTTATGCAGCTTGGGAAGGATCTGTTGAATTTTAAGGATAAAAACATCTCAATTAGCCTAACCCTCTGACTCCAATATACTCTTCCTAATCTGAATGAACTTGTCTAAAAATAGCCAGAAAACAGAACAGAATATAGGTTTGATTCCCGAAGGGAAGTAGAGAAAACCTAATATTTAGTAGGGGCCCCAGAATCATTGACGATGTTGCCTATTAGTATAATAGTCTCCATTCAACACCCACGTCAGTCGTTTGAATCAACCACCCGCGAGGAAGAAAGAGATTCATCTTCATAAGTGCAACGCTACTTCTCTTATGGTGTCGTCACAGATCACAGATCGGGTACCCGCTACGAAAAAACTTCGTAAAAAATAAGAGAACAAAAAAGGATTTTTTTTTCCCCCATCTTAACACTGTTATTACACGCTTCCCACATTCGGTGGATTTTCTTGCGTTGTGGCTTCTTGCCGTCACTCGCCAAGCGCAACGATTCCTCCTTCAATTCTATATCAAGATCACTCAAAATATCAGCGAATGGGAAGGGGATGGTTGGGAGGGACATCGTCGTCAATGATTCCGGGGCCCCTACTAAATATTAGGTTTTCTCTACTTCCCTTCGGGAATAAAACCTATAATTTAATAGTGGCCCCTTCATCATTGACGATGTTGCGCTGAATTCCAAGACTGGAGGGGGACATTCGCAGTATCACAAACTCCTAAAAACCGCATGGTTAAATCCAGAAATCTCATAACAGGAAAAGTTCTTTGTATATGTAGTTGTGCATACAACTTAGTAAAAAATATAGACAGAGTGTGAGCAGCGCGTTGCTTCAAAGAAGCCTGCTCCAACAACAGAGTCCTCATTTATGAGGTGTGTGTTGTAAGGGGTGAGATAGAGTTAATTGCACAACCCTTCATCACTTCGAGCCGGAACCTGTGCCGCTTTAGCGAGGTTCGTGGGCGTAGTCGTATTGACACGTATTAACTTTACTGAAGCTAGTGAAACTAGCCAGAGACATATCGGAGTTGCCAGTCGATCTTTACTGATCGTCTGAGTCTAGTGTAACTAGTCTGGGAACTTTGAAATTATATGACCGTAGGACAATTAATTCTTTATTATAAAAGACAAAACTGGACATTTAGCTATTGTAATTATTTACAGAGTTATTTAAAATCTATAGTAATCTAGTGCAACTAGTTGCGAAGATGGAAACACAAAACTTTCATTAATTATCAGAAAACTGGAGGTTTAAATTTAAGGAACCTAAATTTCTAAATCAAGCAACTTAAGTTTGAATTCAGTAATCTAACTTTCTAAATCAAACAACCCGAGCTTCTCAGCTCGTACATTTCTAATTTTGGGCACAGCCCGGCGTAAACAACGTCTAGGCTAGCCCTCGAACCCACTTGCAATCCTGTTTAAGGGGGGAATTCCTTCCTTGTACTGGGATCCACATATCCCCCCCCCCCTTTCATCGGAAGCCTTCCAGGGCGGAACCATCACCGTACATAAAATGAGGAATACAAACAACAGTGGTGTGTCTATGGGCATACTTAAAACTAAAAATTCTTGAAAATGGAGATTGTAGAGAATACGGGAAAGTCACTTTGTGCCATGACAAACTGTCTCGATGGCACTTCAGTTCGACTGATCTTTCTCCCTCGGTTCCTTATTATTAATTTGGTAAAACCAAAAAACTATGTGTATTTCTGAGCCCCGCCTACCCGGCGCGGGTCAGTGCGTGACTCAGTTCTCTCAGTCAGGCCGCCGGAACCCGTAGAAACCTGAGGAGGGAAACGAGGTATACTTGGGGCGATCCGGAAGTTTGACAGGCTGTTGCCGTGCCCCCCTCCCCCCCCCCCATCTCGGAGACCCATCCGGTACACAAACATGATAAAGAAAAGTTGACCTTATTTTAATAACAGATACTTTCGCCTAATCGGCACTCGAACCTATGGTAATCTGAACTAGACCAACCCCCCCCCCCCCCCCCCCCCCCGGGGCCAGAGCAGGCTCAAGGACAGCGCGGCTGATCTCGTAAGAATACTGAACTGGCTAGTAGCAGGATATTTACCGGCGGGACCATTGCTGGACTGAAATGGTGGTGCGGAATCGGATGGAAACAATTGAAAAAACTGACATGACCTCCGAGAAAGACGTAGGCTGAAAACAGGTGGTTGTGGGAGCCCCAGTCAACGGACTAGTTGTCCGAGTTGCAGATTCATTAATGCGTCTGTAAGATTTGAGGGACGCCTGCCAATTGGCCAGGATCAAGATTACGATTAAAGATGGCAGACAATAGCGTCCGGAAGGGCTGGTTTGCTGACCATGGGATTCTAAAGGAGGGTGGAAACAATGACCGAAGCCGGCAATAGTTAGTGTAGTACAAATGGTGACTTGCTGCTGAGCCGGCTCTGACCCTAGTAAAAAAATGTTTTAGTGCACCTTCCCCTGGCGAAAGCTAGCGATAGGCACTAGCCGATTGAAGAGCTCAATTCCCGCCGGGATTATCTAACTCCACGGCTGGGGTGATTGCCCCAATAACTACGGCAGACGGACCAGCCAAGGACTGGGCTGGCTCAGCCTAGGTAGGGAAAGACATGATGCGTGACCCTGGATTTTACCTCATCCAGAGGGGCCCGACTGGGATGGCTTAAACTAGGTAGACAAAAAAGGTGTTACACAGTATATACCTTAGGAGAGGCCCGTTATGGGACTTACATACTACGGCGGCCGGCAGGCTGGGCGCCTCCGGCTCCCAGTTTGTAAATGAAATGAGGGGCGCTCCAGATGCGGTTCCGCCGGGGGGGGGGGGGGGATGGTTATTACAGAACCGACCCCGGTCGGTGACCGTCGTCCTATATCCCTATGAAAAGTGTTAGTTGCCTTATCCCTTGTGCAGAGGGGGGTGACTAGTCTGCCACGCCGTGGAAAGTCGTAAGACTAAGTCCGGCGTGCTTAAGTGTAGACCGGTTCCGGTCAGTCAGACTGAAGTCCTCAGGGGGCGCTGCCCTCCGTGGGAACTAATCATTGGTCGAACCTCAGAATCCCTATTGCGCTAGCGTGGCTGAGGGAGGGAGGAAGACAGAGGGAGGACTGGAGGAAGGAGGACAATTGTCCTATATGTAACTGTTTTAAATCTCTGAGCCAGAGATGAACCCGTTTGTGAACCCGTTGGCCAGGGGCCAACATGGAGAGTTATCGGTTTGTCTTGTTCTTGCGGCTCAACATTACTCGAACATCACGTACCGTTTGTTCATCAAATACTCTCGCAGTTAAGACAGGGGAGAACAATATTCTATAGTAAGCATTCATAGGTAACTCCTGCGCCATACCAAGTCTGAGGAGCTGACGTGACCGGACGGCCTCAAACAAGGCTGTTCTGATGTCTGTAAGCGTTCGAGCCGGGGCGGGGAGGAGATATTGTTGGAATACCTTAACCAAATCCTGAGTTCGTGGAGAGGGATTCGGCAACGGTTGGGCAATAGCCTGGGCCGTGTCCCTAGTTAATAGGAAGGTAATAAATGCTCTGTGGGCCTTGTCTCTGACCAGAAATTCACGTTGAAGGTCAATAGGTTCAGGGACGATGAGAGGCCGGGGGAAATCCTCTGCCGTGAATTGAGGTGGGAAAAGAAAATTAAAAATAGGAAATGGAACTCCACCCGGTCGTTGTGCCAGCCAGTCAAACTCGATACGGGGTTGAGGAGGAATTGGGGACAAGGGATTGGATGTAATATCAATAGCAAATTGTTGCAGTTCCTGATCCCACTTACTCCATGGTCCATCCCCTACCTCACTCAGATTCAACTCCCTTTGGTCTTTATGAGGTCCACACCTGTGAAATTCACTTGAGGGGTCCTGCCGTATAGGCTGAGAACTACAGCCAGAATGGCTACAACGTTGATGACAATTCGGGCAAATGGGAACGTCTGAGTGAGGAGGTTCCTGGACCTGCCGGAAGAGGAACTTGCTGACATGGATCATACACAAAATATTGGAAATTGGCCGGATCCGGTTTGGCATATATCGGAACCTGCAAGACTGTACCGTTCTTATCTTTGGCCCTAAATACATGTTTACGGTTCACTTCAATAGCCCACTCCGCCGGTACCGGGACCTCCCCCTGCATTGACTTATGTTCCTCACCTCGTGTTACGGCTGTAACCGGAAGCCACTTTAACTACTCGAGACTGGGGGATAGAAGATGGGCCCGGCAGGTTACTAGCCGGATGGGTCCTGTCTAGTGTGGGGGACAAGTAAGGCTGGGTATCCCCTGAGCTCACAGAACTACGTAAATTTAGGTGCTCTTGACTCTGAATTGACTCTGTGTCTAATCTAATCAAAGGGGATCTCATGCCAGGAGGAATTGTCACCCAAGGTTCCGCCGGTAGTCCTTGTCTAGGTCGGCCGGCAGAAGGGGAGGTTGTATTGAGGGGCTTGAACCCACCTATGTCTCCTAAGCCAAGGAGTTGCTTCGAGGGTGGGGGCTGGATTAATGTGTCTGGCCATGGCCCTGGGGTAAGCGTTACGGCCTGTGGCTGAAACTCTTGTTCCGCCGGCCGGGCATGACTCTGTTCGTGTAGCTCTGGGCCCGTAGGCTGTGGATAGTCGAGTTGGCGGGCCGTCTCTGGCCCGGCGGCAGTGACTACCGGAGAGGGAGTGTCGACATTGATATTAGAGGGGACCTTAGGGGCTACCGGGGAGGAAATGCCTACATTGGTAAGAGAGGGGGCCTTAGGTACACTGGGAAGTGGTCCCGGAGCTGGAGTCGGGGTTTTACCTTGTTGAATGGCACACTGATTCATTACCTTTTGCAACAATTCATTCAGTTGTACAGTTGTTAGGCTGGTAGTGGATTGTGTGTTTGGCTTATTATGTTGGTCAGTCTGTAACCTAGGGTCAGCCTGTGTGAAGGTGGTCGTTTGTGTCGTATGAGTGTACGTCTGTGTCAGACCGCTACTCGCCGTACCCGGGTGAGAGAAACCGCCGGCCGGTGACTTCAGGTCACGTGGCGGGGTTGTTAAAGGGTAGGGCGCATACCGCGACCCTGGATTCTGAAGGGTGGTTGTTAAGTCGGGCTGGTCCGTAGACGGAGCCGGAAGTGTCGCGGGAGACCTTATGGTTGTAACCGCATGTGACATACTTACCCCTGGAGACTGAGTAGCAGTATGAATCATGTCTGCGTGTGTGATAAAACTAACTTTGAACCTTGGAGCCTAATGTGTACAGATTGTCTTAGTCTAGGTGCACAGTGAGGGGGATCGGCTTCCGGTTCAGGGAGACCAGGGCTACCAGTTTGTAAGCCAGAGGTGGTTGCCGGATCCGATACTACCGATTCTGCCAGATCTACTGGTGCCGAAGGAGTTTCATTAGAGATCAACACACGTCGTGGTGGGCTCGAGAGCCGGCGTATCTTGTCCGGCAGATAGTCAGTGCTGTCACTGCTCCTCAGGGTGCCCGCCGTGGAGGCTGGCTGGGTCAGACGGTGGCGTTCTGGTGACATTAAGCGGCTCTTCTTCGCCGGGGGAGAGGAGCTCAGTGTGGAGGACATAGGAGACCCAATGGTCAGCAAGGGAATAGGGGAGGCATATGACTGGTGAGCTACCTGATCATCACAAGAATATAATTGGACTACCCTTAATAGTTCCGGATTATCACATGACATTTCCTTATTTGCTACTTGAGAAGCATACGTTTTAAATTTATTCTTTACCTCAATGAGAGTGCGTAAACAAGACATATCTTGGGCCGTTAGCCATTCTTCCAATAATACAGAGCAAACCGGACATGTACGAGATGCCCACAAGAAGGAGTTTCTGTTGAAACACTGAACACATCTGATACATTCGCTGTGAGCCGGAATAGGTAGCAAAAGACAAGAGGAGGTTGAGCAGACTGTAAACAGGGGCATGATGTCGGCTCCTCTCCCCGGCGGTAACGACGTGGCAGCCGGGTGTCTTGAGTGTTCGCGTGGAAAGAAAATTTCCAGGAATCAATGCTCATAAGGATATATAGCGAGAGTTCTACCTATCCTAACCTCCCGGTGTAATAAGAATAGGAGACCACCGCCTCCTCCGTCTTATCACTCCTAAGAGGGTGTGGATATCCCCCTCTCATGCCCCTGGTGACATGAGAAAGGAACACCACCCATGCAGGTCCTCCGTGACGGCGTATGCCGTAGCACAGAGGTCCTTCAACCGGCGGACCGTTCCGTGCTCTAAAACACACAAGCGGTCGCCGAGGAGTCTACCAACTGAGCCGCCGGCAAGGTAGGGTAAACTTTATTAAGGTAATAGTGCTAATTGCTGGATAATACACGTACCGTGTCCGCCGGGATCTATTACTCACTGGGCCGCTGGCCCGGCGGGGTAAACGACCGCACTACGACCGCACTACCCCCTCCCCCCCCCCTCACGAACCAGGGTAATAGACCAGGGGTTGGGGTGGGACCCCGAACGGCGGGAATCGGTGTGTGACTTTGAAGAAAACACCACCCGCCGGAGGACTTCCTGCTCTCGAAGCCGCCGAAAGGCGGAGGCACAGTCCGAGGGGATGACAGCACTATCAAACCTCTACGACGGCATCCGCCGGATACCCGAGGGACCGTGGACCAAGAGGCCATGGCGTAGCCACACCACTGACGTAAAGGCCCGGCGCGGGAGACCTGAGCTCGAAGCTCCGCCGGTACGGCGGACCGACCCAACGGGTACAACCGAAGGCCGAAGAGCACAGAAAAGAGGGAGGGGGAACGGTCTCGTAGCAAGGCACAGCCGCGAAGAACCCAGCACCCCCACACAAGGAACACGTTGCCGGACTCCCAGGAAAGTGGCACACAAACCACTGGGAGACCACAACTCACAAGGGATGAGAATAAAAACAAACAAACACAGTAGTAATAACATCCCCCCCAAACTAGATAACCTAATAGCTTATCCAGGAAAAGTAAACAGATCACACAAGTAACAGAACCGTGCCAGAAGGGCGAGGAGAAAATCCCCCACGAGGGCCTCTCCACAGGCTCACAAGCCGGGGGGACGCCACAACTACGTGGGGCGAGTCTAACCCTGGCGCGTCTGCAACAATACAGGATCCGTAGACCCTCAAGCCGTCCCGAGGAACAGCCAGAAACTTACAGGAAAGCCTCCTAACTAAGTAAAAAGCAAAAACTAAGGCGCCTAGAACAAACAGAAAACACCACGCGTGGTGGAAAAATTGAACACAAGTAAAAGCGCCTAAATGTACCCTAATTTTAACACTTCCTGCGGGCCAATCATAACACAACCTCTGCTAGCTAGTCTAACCCTGCTCACTAACTCCCATATACATACAAATGAGCAAAAGACTCACTAGAGGAGAGCGAGCGTCGAATGAAGCCGGAGCGCGGGGGCACTGGTGTTGACGTTAGGCCCGCGAGGAAGAGAAGGAGGAATCGTTGCGCTTGGCGAGAGACGGCAAGAAGCCACAACGCAAGAAAATCTACCGAATGTGGGAAGCGTGTAATAACAGTGTTAAGATGGGAAAATTCTTTTCCCTTTTTTGTTCTCTTATTTTTTACGAAGTTTTTTCGTAGCGGGTACCCGATCTGTGACGACACCATAAGAGAAGTAGCGTTGCACTTATGAAGATGAATCTCTTTCTTCCTCGCTGCGGTTGATTCAACTGATGTGGGTGTTGAATGGAGGCTATTATACTAATAGGCAACATCGTCAATGATGAAGGGGCCACTATTAAATATGCGTGATCGTATCTTAAAAGAGTTAACCCCTTCTGTACCGGTGACGTCTTTATCACTTTACTTGAGCTACTATTAGACGATTTTATTCAGTTTAAAAAGGGTCACCACCAATTAGCAGGCTTTGAACTATTTAAATTAACCCTTTTTACTACCACATATCCTTCTTAAACTGCACAAAAACGTCTAAATCTAGCTAGAATATAATTAGAAAGAAATCGCCGGTATAGAAGGGGTTAATGGGTTGAGTGAGTTTGGTTATGTCTTCAAATAGCTCACATTTAGCTCCTTGAGGATTATATACAGCTTAGGAAGATTCTGGGGGAATTAACAGAGTAAAGACAGTCGCAATTCACCCTCTGACATCCATATACCTTTCCTAATCTGAATAAAATCGTCTAATATTAGCCAGAATAAACTGCCAATAAGTGTCTCAAATTTAAGCCTCAAGGATATTTGGTAGCAAAAAGGGTAAAGGGAGATAGTTCGAAGCCTGTTAATTACCTGAGTCCTTTCTTAAGCTGAATAAAAGCGTCTAATAGTAATCAGAATAAATTTAAAAGGACGGCACCTGTACTGAGAGGGTTAACCCTTTGAGTATTATGACGCTTTTGACCATTTATTCTGGCTATTATTAGACGGTTTTCTTCAGATTAGGAAGGACTTGTAGGTGTCAGAAGGATGAATGAGATAGTGTTTATCCCTTACACTGCTAGAGCGCCTTCTGAAGCTGAATACAATCGTCTAATGGTAGCCAGAACGAACTGTCAAAATGCATTATAATCCTCAAGAGGTTAACCCTTTATGTACAGGTGCCGTCCTTTTAACTTTATTCTGACTACTATTAGACGATTATATTCAGCTAAAAAAGGGCCTCTGGAAATTAACAGACTTCGAACTATCTCCCTTAACCCTTTTTGCTACCAAATATCCTTGAGGCTTTGAGACGCTTTCTGGCAGTATACTCTGGCTATTATTAGACGATTATATTCAGATTAGGAAGGGCATATGGCAGTCAGAGGGTTAATTGAGGTAGTCTTTACCCTTCTAATGCCCACAGAACCTTCCTAGCTGTATATAATAGTCTAATGATAGCCTAAATAATGTGTCAAAGCGCAGTATGATCGTCAAGGGGTTAAACTGCACAAAATGGTCTAAATATAGCAGGAATAAAATCACAAAACATCGTCGGTACAGAAAGTGTTAATGCCAGGATTGTCAGACATTAAACCTTTTAAGATCCTATTATGCAATTATTTTGTTTTCTGGCTATTATTGGACGATTTTGTTCGGATTACCTTGTGATTGTGATGTGTTCGCCACTCTTCTAGCGGCACCGAGGAGCGCGTCGCCCCTCGTTATGGGTGGTGATTTGGTGCAGCAGACTGTTTGAAGCGACAGCTCGCTCCCTTGCGAAGATGGGCTCGTCTGGCACTTTTTGCAGTTCGACATCAAGGGCTCTCTTGAAGTTGTCTAACGAGACGTCCCTCATGTCTCTTACTCGCCGTGGGAGTTTGTTGAAGAGACGTGGGCCTCTGTGTGAAACCAATTATCTTCTCGCAGAGCCCATAGCACCCCTGTTATTCATCCGGGGGATATCGCATTCCCAGCCTCTCTTATCACTGAATTTCATGACTATCGGAGTATGTGCTTGTGTGTTTATTATATTGCTTAATTTTGTGTCATCAGCAAAAGACGTCACCGTACTGTGTCTAGTGTTGGTATCTATGTCGCTAATTAGTATGAGGACCAGAAGGGGTGCTAGCACTGTTCCTTGGGGCACTGAGCTTTTGACAACCGATGGCTCAGATGTGACTTGGTTTACTGCTACTGATTGTTTCCGTTTTACGAGGAAATTGTATATCCACCGTCCGATTTTCCCCGTTATACCTTTTGCTTTTAGTTTGTGGGCTATTTTACCATGGTCACATTTATCAAATGCCTTAGCAAAATCGGTGTAAATGACATCCACATTTTTCTTTTCTTCTAGCGCTTTAAGAATTTTGTCATAGTGTTCCAAAAGTTTGAGAGACATGATCTTCCCGCTCTGAACCCATGTTGACCGGTGTTGTGTAGTTCATTTGCCTCCATGAATATTGAGATTTTGCTTCGCAGGACTCGCTCGAAAACTTTAATGATGTAGGAGGTTAAAGCAACCGGGCGGTAGTTTTTTGGTAGTGCTTTACTCCCTCCTTTATGCAGTGGGGCAATTATTGCGTTTTTCAAGCTATCTGGTATTTCACCAGTGTCTAGACTCCTTCTCCACATTATAGCCAGGGGTTTTGAGAGGTTTTCCTTACATTTCTTCATTAGGATCGAATTCCAGGAGTCCGAGCCTGGTGCCGAGTGGGATGGCATGTTGGAAATGGCCTCTTCTATGTCTTTTGGACCAAAATCAATATCCAGCATCTGGGGAGTTTCCGTGGGGGATGTTTCCATGAAAAATATATTTTGGTCTCTGATAACTTTTGTTTCATCAGGCTCACTGAATGCCATTTCATACTGCCTGCGTAAGAGTTCGCTCATTTCCTTTTTGTCCCCTGTGAATGAGCCGTCCCCTTTGCTTAGTGGGCCGATGTTTGATGCTGTTTTAGCCTTTTGTTTGGCGTATGAAAAGAAGTATTTGGAATTTTCCTTTATACCTGCAATAGCTTTCCTCTCCTCTTCCATATGTTGTAGTTCATAATTATGATATTCTTAGCCTTTGTTCAATTTCCACAATTTCTCTATCTATTTCGGCCTTTTGCCTATCCTGTAGATTTTGAGGTGTGCGTCTTTGTGAGAGTATACTTTTCTTCTGTACAGCCTCCTTCTTTCCCGGTCTTGTTTGCTTCTTCGTCTTGTTTGTCTTGCAGGTATATGGTGGCTACAGATTTGGGCCATGGTTTCTGTTATTAGGACTAGACATTCTGCTGGTGTCAGGTTATTCATTACATCTTCCCAGTCTATTAGGAAGGGTACCGATACTTGGAAGTCAGAGGGTTAATTGAGATAGTTTTTGCCCTTTTAATTCCCATAGATCCTTCCTAATCTGTATAAAATCGTCATATGATAGCCAGAATAAACTGTCAAAAGCGTGGCATAATCCTAAAGGGGTTCGTCTCAAAATATTCCCCTTATATCATAGGTACTGCCTCATTAATAATCGGAAGAAAACGATACGCAATCAAAGAAAACTGTCCTTTTCTGCTTATTATAGGGGTAACTTAGACGAAAAATGCGTACACCTGGAACTTGACAATTACCTCGACCCCTGACCTCTTCGTAACTCAAAAGGACCTTGAGCAACCTGGCTGTACATTTCCACACCTATCTCCTGGTGGACTCTTCCCAAATTATAAAAAATTCAGCCCGATTGCTTTAATTAATTTTGAGTTATAAGAAATTAAGGGGTCAAGATTATTGTCAAGTTCGCTGGCGCTACCTATAGTTTTTCCCACATATTGTCAGGGGGACCCGCAGAGGGCTGCTCTCGGGCATAATGATATGATCTGCTTAACCCGGGAACTGCCGGGAGACTCTTAAGAGTTCCCCTGGGCGACTGCGGGAAGACTCTTAACCCGTGGAGCCCCGGCTAGTTTTGTATTGTTTGTTCACCAGAACCCGGCCGGTTTTCAAAAAATTGTTTTATTCCAGAAACAATAGCGAATGGGTTAGAAATGAAGGAAAAACCACGAAAAACCGCTAAAAAAGCTTAAAGAATGGTCCTACAGAGCCCCCGAAAACGTATTTTACAAGAGTAAAAAATTGAAGGCAATTACCCCAAAAAAACAGGTTATTGCGCGCTTACACGCACGCACGTGGACTTTGAGAGTTTTCAACCATCGGCACGGTTGCGTGGGATATGTACACAGTTCCCATACAAATCTGAGCCCTCTCGAGTGGCTACACCTGAGGTTACGGTCGGAGCAATTAGGGTGACTCGTCAGACGCGTCGCTGGGGCTGTGCGCTACATACATCGCCGACGCGCCAGACGCGTCGCTGGTGCTGGACGGGTTAAGAGTCAGGGGAGAAAAAAAAATCCATTTAAAACACCCAAAAAAAAAAAGTGTTTGTTTTTATTTTTTTATTTTTTTTTATTTTTTTTTTCCCCTGGGCCATGCCAAATATCACTCCTCCACCTCCCCTCCTTCCCCACTTTCCTCCCCTCCTTCAGTTATCACCTATTTCCCCTGTTATTCCCTTATTCTGTGGTCTATTTTCGTGCTAACATTAGCGAGTTGGTAATAATAATAATAATAATAATAATAATAATAGTTCTTAAAGCTAGCGCATGCTAAGCTAGCTAAGGATAGCTCAATAAGGCCGATTAGGCATATTTCCATTGGGGTCCTGTACTACTACCCCATCCCTTTGCTCATGAGGGATGGTAACGACTCAGTGCTTGTGAAAAATCTTTAATGCGCCGAGCATGGGCGCGAACCCGGGCCTTCTGGGTGGAAGTCCGAGACGCTAGTCACTACACCAAGCGAGCCGCTAGCTAGGTTAAGGGGAGATATAGACTTCAGGGATTTTGTTCTGGACCCCTTTCTCCCTCATGTTTAGCTCCATTGCTTTTGAGATTTTAAGACGGTCGACCCATTAGTTTGGTAATTTTAAGAATATTTGCCCCATTTCTGCAATTTTAAGACCTTTCCTGCCATTCAGGTGTCGATTTTTCCCTGACGAGCGATAGCGAGCCTGTAATTTAAGGGGAACCGGCCTTCGGCCTGGACATTTTTCTACCGAAAAATGTACAAATTTATCCTGAAAGTGGGTCTAGGGAGTGTAATTTTAAGCTTGATCGAAGTTTAGGGAGGAAACTAAACACCTCCCCTTAAAATCCACATTCCTATTGACTCTTTCCCCACCCACCACTTCCTCCCTATCTGTCTATTAATCTCTCTCCCTCTCTCTCTGTCTGTGTGTGTCTGTGTGTGTGTGTATGTGTTCCCATACTTGTTGTGCAGGGGAATTAGGAGCAAGGGATAGGATCGGGTCAAGAATTAGGATGAGGGAGATAATGATTGGTGATCCTAAAGGAATCAGGAGTGGGGCTATTATTTGTTTTTCAACAAACTATTAAGAGAGATAAAAATTGTAATATAAATTGTAACAGAGAGGACAAAATATCACAATCAGGGGTTATACAGACGGGGATAAGTGATCACTTCGTCACAAATTGTACACGTAAAACTCCAAAAATTACCCTAGAGAATCGCAAGGTCATTAGAACAAAATCACTCAGAAACTACAACAAAGATTTTTTTTTGGACATTTTATGGAATACAGATTGGTCTCCAGTGTTTGGAAATACAAACGTTAATGACACATGGGTTGGCTTCAGAACCATCATCACAAACATCCTAGACGAAATAGCTCCTCAGAAAAATATACGAATTAAAGCAAGATCAGGCCCATGGATCAACATAGACATACTACACCATCTAGATTCTAGAACATAGAGACAAACTGTTAAAAAGGTTAGGAAACATAGACAAGATCAAGGTCTGAAACATGAGTTCAACAGGACTAGGAATAATCTAAGTAGGAAAATTAAATCAGCGAAATCTAATTATTTTCATAGTAAGGCAGAGGAATATCAGAGTAACCCCAAAAAACTATGAAGGCACTTAAAATCAACGGGCTACAGCAACAAGGCAAGGGATTCATCTAACACTAATATTGCGGGAGGCTATGCACGCAGCCGGATCCCAAGCCTTGGCCCCGCCCACTACATGTACAAATATTATATTAGATTAGATTAACCTAACTTAACTTAACCTAACCTAACCCTAATATATTATAATAAAATATAACATAACACAAATAACAAAATAAAAATATAAAATACACAAGATCCGAGTGGGATCGAACGCTGGAATATCAGATCCAGGGGTGGGACCTCTACCGACTGTGCTACGGAGCGACTTGGCAATGTCGGTTTGAAGGTTATATTTAAACGCGGTTGGGCAGGGGGCGGGTCCAAGGGGGCTTACATTCTCGCACATGCGTAGAGGGTAAGGGATCCGGCTGCGTACATGGCCTTCCAATATTGCTTTCAAAATTAATGATCAGGTTTGCCATGATAAACGACAAATTTTAACCTACTTCAACTCCTTCTTCACCTCCATAGCAAACACACTTGCACAGAACCTACCGCAACCTCTCAATAAATACACCACAACAACTGCCACCTTCCAAAATTTCTACAGGGATAAAGGCATACACCCGAACACTTTTAGATTGCAAAATGTTACACCAAAATACACATTTGAGGAGCTCTCTAACCTAAATGTACATAAAAGCACAGGACCAGACAAAATTTCTGCCAAATTTCTACGAGATGGAGCCATTGGTATCGCAGGTCCCCTAACCCACATCATCAACCTGTCAATTAACACCAACACTGTACCTGCTGAACTGAAGGAAGCTATTGTAACCCCTCTATTCAAGAAAGGAAATAAATTAGATGTTAGCAACTACAGACCAGTTAGCATATTATGTATTGTATCAAAAATCCTTTAAAGAGTTGTATACCTGTACACCCAAATTGAACACTACCTCAAAGAAAATGATCTATTCTATAAGTTTCAATCAGGTTTCAGAGGCATGCACTCGACAGACTCCTGTCTCATCCAATTAACCTCTTAAGTGCGCATGGGGGTAATTAGACACCTCTGCCTGTGCGCATGTATTTGAGCTGTTTCCATCACTAAAATATTTATTTTACCATAAATAGCATTAATACTTATCCATATGCGCCTATTATAGGTTGAAAAATCATTCTTCCTTCTCTGCTCTGCGATCAGCCGGCCCGGACGTGTCTCTCCACGCTCCGCTGGTTCCGCATTTGCTGCGTCCCTAGTGAATTTTTTCTCATTTGTTTACTCCGGGATGTATCGAGTAAGGTTAAGATAGGCGTAGCCGGAGTGTCCTGGGCTGGTTGCCCGCAGTGCAGTGTATTTTGGGTCGTGTGTTTGGGGCATCTATTTCGGATGTACCTCGTGGTCCTGTTGTGGACAGGTGAACTTTTTCACAGTTAGCTAGCTTTGTGATGCAGGCGGCTTTCATTACGCGTTATTGCTTCCTTTTATCTTTCTGATGAGGTAGCGTATTTTTGCTGACGTTCCCAGCGTATTTTTCTTCACTTAGTGAATTTTTTTCTGGGTCCCGAGTCAGTTCTTCCCTGTGCCGGAAGTATTTGCTACAGTGGGGTGTTGGCGGTGGTTCCTGTTGTGATATAATTCAGTGCTTTTGTTTATATTCCGACATGTTAATGTTATCCGTCTGCCTAGGCCTAGCCAGCCTCTCGTAGCTTTACCACATATACAAGTGTTATTGATTTATTTTTTCAATATGTACTACTGTGTCATGTGTGTCCTGGTTTAGTTGTGTATTGGCTATTTCCACGGACTATTTATGTGTCCTGGGTTAGTTGTGTATTGGCTATTTCCACGGACTATGTTGGGCCCGGCGTTAGTTGTGTTTTGGCTACGCCTCGGTCCGGTGGTGCGTTCAGATGGTATCTGAACGAGGTGGGTTTTTTCCGGCGGGTTTTTCTCGGTTTCACCTTGATAACCCCGGCTGGTTGCCGAGTTTTGGCCACGCGTGGTTTTAAAACAGGCTTGTTTCCCCGGCGAGTGGGTGTCTGTAGCTCCCCAGGACTGCGTCTCTGGGGTGCCTGTTGCAGGCTCCTTATGTTTCCCGGCGGGTTGGCAGTACCCATCTAACAGTGTTCATACGGACACGTGTTGTTTGTAGTTTTTTCGGTTTTGCAAAACCAATATAAAAAACTATGCTGTTGTTGTATTTCCTCCCCGGCGATCTTTTACAAAGAAGTTGGGTTAGGAACAATTGGTGTTAACTTTTAAACTTTAAATCACCCGGCGGGTGTAACCTGGAAGGGTGGGATGCCCGAATTTGCAAAATTCAGTTTAGTTGACCAGACAATTGAGGGATGCATTGTGTATCACCTCCTTCAACATACGGCGCTTTAGGGCACAATTGGGGTTAACGTTTTTTAAAAAACTATTATTCACACCCGGCGGGTGCTCCTTGGAAGGATGGGCATAACGAATTTACAATTCAGTTAGTTAACCAGACAATTGAGGGATACGTTTTGTATCGCCGCCTTCGACATACGACGATCTAAAAAGAGACTTCGGGAGAAGTTAGATCTCGTATATTTGTCAGGCTTCCCAGTTTTTGATCTACGAGATCATCCGGGGGCCGGCGTCTTTTTTAGGGGGGTGTTTTCCAAAATTGCATCTTGAAACAAACACCACCGGAAAGACTTAATCAGTTATAAACGCCATGCTGGTCTTTATATATTATGTCAGAGGGTATTCGTAAATCTTTTGGACATATTAAGATATTCCGAAATATTTTACTTAGGAAACCCCACCGCATAGCGAGCTGTAGTCGTTGAGTATTACGTCTCGTTACCCGGCGGGTTCTTGAACACTTGTGTGCGTACATGTTTGGGTTAACCTTATGAGCATTAATTCCTGGAAATTTTATTTTTTTCCAGAGCTGGGTCCCGGCGGGTCTAGGCAGAACCTGGAGTAAGTATCCCACCAGTCTCTGTCATGGCTACCTTTGCCCCGGTTTTTGCTTTATGCATTACGCTCTCCTGTTCAGGTATCCCTATTTTTGCGCACACCCTTTGTTTAAAAAGTGTTAAAATGTCTCGTTTGGTGTGGGTTACCCTTCCGGCGTTTTTTCTCGTTGCTCCGAGAACACCGTGTTTGTTTACCGAGTTTGAGTCAGGATGGCTCAAAATAGGTAAGTTACCCCGACGAGTTTGGTCGCTTGAGGGCTCATAAGAAACTGCGTTTTCTATGGTCGAGCCTGGGATCAGGCTTCCTGTGTTATTCATTACTTTATGCATTACGCCCTCCTGTAATGTATCGTTTAGTGTGGGTTACCTTTCCGGCGTTTTTCTCGTTGCTCCGAGAACACCGTTTTTGTTTACCGAGTTTTAGTCAGGATGGCTAAAATAGGTAAGTTACCCCGACGAGTTTGGTCGCTTGAGGGCTCATCAGAAACTGCGTTTTCTAAGGTCGAGCCTGGCATCAGGCTTCCTGGGTTATTCCCATCGAGGGGGGCTCCACTCAGTTTTCTAGGTGATCAGGCTGACACCTGTTGGACTTGGTTTTCTCTGCTTTTCAAAGCCGTTGAAACAATGCTGTCTGTTTGTTTGGTCTTTACCTCCCGGCGACCTTTTTACAAAGAGGTCTGGAGCAGGTATCATTGGGTTGACATTGCATATCAAACCCGGCGGGTGGTTATATTAACGGATTTGCGATTCGAGATAATTTGCCAAACAATTGATGGATACAATAGGGTATCACGGCCTTCAAGACGGCGATCTATGAGGGCTTCTGGGAGAAGCCGGATTAGAGATTAAGATAGGCTTAGACTTTTTATGGGATAAAAAGATGCCTGAATCTTACCAGTGTTTCAAGTGTAAAGGGATACTTGTAAGACTTCATCTTTATTAAAGATATGCTTCATCTTTATGAGGATTAAGGAGTTATGCTTAATTCTTTTTGGACAGGTAAAAGATATGCTGAAATCTTTAATAGGCCATTGAAACAATGCCGTTTGTTTGTTTAGTCTTTCCCTCCCGGCGACCTTTTTTACAAAGAGGTCTGGGGCAGGTACAATTGGTTTGACATTGCATGTCAAACCCGGCGGTTGTACCTTTGGGTGGTTATATTAACTGATTTGCAATTCGCAATATTTGTATTTCCTCCCCGGCGATCTTTTATAAAGAAGTGGGGTTAGGAACAATTGGGGTTAACTTTTAAAACTTTAAATCACCCGGCAGGTGCAACCTGGAAGGGTGGGATGCCCGAATTTGCAAAATTCATTTTAGTTGACCAGACAATTGAGGGATGCATTGTGTATCGCCTCCTTCAACATACGGCGCTTTAGGGCACAATTGGGGTTAACGTTTTTTCAACTAATATTCACCCGGTGGGTGCTCCTTGGAGGAATGGGAATAACGAATTTACAATTCAGTTAGTTAACCAGACAATTGAGGGATACGTTTTGTATCACCGCCTTCATCATACGGCGATCTAAAACGATACTTCGGGAGAAGTTAGATCTCGTATATTTGTCAGGCTTCCCAGTTTTTGATCTACGAGATAATTCGGGGGCCGGCGTCATTTTTAGGTGGGGTTTTTCCAAAATTGAATCTTGAAACAAACACCACCGGAAAGACTTAATCAGTTATAAACACCATGCTGGTCTTTATATATTATGTCAAGAGGGTATTCATAAATCTTTTGGACAAATTAAGGCATTCTGAAATCTTTTACTTAGGAAACCCCACCGCGTAGCAGGCTGTAGTCGTTGAGTATTACGTCTCGTTACACGGCGGGTTATTTAACACTTGTGTGCGAACATGTTTGGGTTAACCTTATGAGCATTAATTCCTGGAAATTTGCTTTTTCCAGAGCTGGGCCCCGGCGGGTCTATGCAGCCCCTGGAGTTAGTATCCCACCAGTCTCTGTCATGGCTACCTTTGCCCCGGTTTTTGGCTTTATGCATTACGCCCTCCTGTTCAGGTATCCCTATTTTTGCACACACCCTTTGTATAAAAGGTGTTAAAATGTCTCGTTTGGTGAGGGTTACCTTTCCGGCGTTTTTTCTCGTTGCTCCGAGAACACCGTTTTTGTTTACCTAGTTTTAGTCAGGATGGCTCAATATAGGTAAGTTACCCCGACGAGTTTGGTCGCTTGAGGGCTCATAAGAAACTGCGTTTTCTGTGGTCGAGCCTGGGATCAGGCCTCCTGTGTGAGTCATTGCTTTATGCATTACGCCCTCCTGTCATGTATAGTTTAGTGTGGGTTACCTTTCCGGCGTTTTTCTCGTTGCTCCGAGGACACCGTTTTTGTTTACCGAGTTTTAGTCAGGATGGCTAAAATAGGTAAGTTACCCCAACGAGTTTGGTCGCTTAAGGGCTCATCAGAAACTGCGTTTTCTATGATTGAGCCTGGGATCAGGCTTCCTGGGTTATACCCGTCGAGGGGGGCTCCACACAGTTTTCTAGGTGATCAGGCTGACACCTGTAGGACTTAGTTTTCTCTGCTTTTCAAAGCCATTGAAACATTGCTGTCTGTTTGTTTGGTCTTTACCTCCCGGCGACCTTTTTTTACAAAGAGGTCTGGGGCAGGTATAATTGGTTTGACATTGCATATAATACCCGGCGGTTGTACCTTTGAGTGGTTATATTAACGGTTTTGCGATTCAAGATAATTTGCCAAACAATTGAAAGTGTAAAGGGATACTTGAAAGACTTCATCTTTAATAAAGATATGCTTCATCTTTATGAGGATTAAGAAGTTATGCTTAATTCTTTTGGACAGGTAAAAGATATGCTGAAATCCTTAATAAGCCATTGAAACAATGCCGTTTGTTTGTTTAGTCTTTCCCTCCCGGCGACCTTTTTACAAAGAGGTCTGGGGCAGGTACAATTGGTTTGACATTGCATATAAAACCCGGCGGTTGTACCGTTGGGTGGTTATATTAACTGATTTGCAATTCGCGATATTTTGCCAAACAATTGATTGATACAATAGGTTGTCACGGCCTTCAAGACAGCGATCTATGAGGGCTTCTGGGAGAAGCCAGATTAGAGATTAAGATAGGCTTAGACTTTTTATAGGATAACAAGATGCCGGAATCTTACTAGTGTTTCAAGTGTAAAGGGATACTGGCAAGACTTCATCTTTAATAAAGATATGCTTCATCTTTATTAGGGTTCAGAAGATATGCTTAAATCTTCTGGACGGGTAAAGATATGCTGAAATCTTTAATTTGAAACTAAAGGGACAATGAAAAGTAGTGATGGAGTGCTACGGTTCGTTGACCGGCGGTTTTGAGGCACATATTTTGTACCATTTTTTGGGTGTAACCCTATGAGCATTAATCCCTGGAAAGTTCTCTTTCCAGGGCGGAGTACCGGTGTTGCACCAGGTGACCAGGTAGTTCACGGGGGCGGGGTAGTTTTCCCCCAGTCTCTGTCGTGTCGGCACTTGAACCTCTCATTGCGGTATGTTCAACGCTGTTAAGCTCAGGTAGCCCTATCTTATTTCTATTTGTTTATGAAATAATTTAATAGCTGAATCATAATAAACATATATATTTTCTATGATTATATTATGATATTATGTTTATTGATAGTAATTTATTTTAATACACTTAAATATAAATTACCTTAATTAGTATACTTTATGATTTTGCTCCCCAGCTCTACTTTCAATGTGTTAACGAGCTATGGGAGCTTTTAATTATCATAAACCTTTACGGGACTCGGACGAGGGCTCCCATTCAGGGAGTATACCGAGCTCGCAAGCGAGGGACAGCCACAGCCAAGGTGTATGGCGATACTCACAGTCATACCTCACCCGCCGGCCGATAACGCCGGCGGACGAACCTGACGCTCTGATGACGGACGAGAACAGGTCGAGTTCCATTTATCTATTTTCCGCCGCCAGACGCGTCTCTAATGTGCCACGTAGTCCACAAACTACAGGATTAGCGAGGCGTTGTCTCGCTAATCGCGCCCCTGTGGCCGGCGCAGTGGGGTACCAGCATTTGAACACGTGGTGCCCGCACCCAGTGTCACTCCTGGTCGGGTTGTTCCACTTAGAACACAGTTGGCAACCTAGAAACCTCGCGGACTTGTTCATTTTGGACAGTCAGGAGGCCAAGTGGCTAGCACCATCTGGTAGCGACGTGACCAAGATATTCACGAATCAATATACCCAGTCTACAAAGCGACAGTTTCCATCGCATTGGCAAGCTTTTACGTCTCGGATTCTTCGAACAACACGAACTGTGCCACCGGTGGCGTGGGTTGTTTATTATTTAATTTATCTGTTCATGCAGAAACATTTATCTGAAAGTGATTTATGTGGGCAGGTTTTAAACTCCGCCCACCTTCCCCGTCGGCTCAGGCCTACATGGTCTCTGGACAAAGCATCGTCGCATTAGTTTTTAATTATTTATATTATCTGTTTGAGCAGAAACGTTTATCTGTGGTAACGTTAAAAAATCACTTAACTGCGATTAGAGTGCCCTTTTTAGACCTTACAGGTCTCTCCATACCGGTAGCGGAGGAAACAGGTTTTATGAGGGCATGTTTTAAACTCCGCCCGCCTCCCCGTCAGCTCATGCCTACTTGGTCTCTGGACAAGGCATTGTCTTTACTTCACTCTCGTCTGTACCAAAATACTGCAGATTTTGCATTACTCTTTAAAAAAGGCTGTATTCCTTTTGGCTTTGGCCACCGGGAACAGAGTGTCTGAGCTGGCGGCGATGAGCAACACACCTAATTGCCTTAGGTTTGGTAGACTTAATGAATGTATTCACATTGCACCTTCCCCGGGATTTGTAGCCAAGACTAAGCACAGTGCACACGTGTTTTCTGAGTTCACGGTGCCGGCGTTAAAAAGGGGAAAGGTGCACCATTTCTATGGCCAGTGCAGGCTCTAACCAAATATTTGAGAGTGGCTCCTCTAACCCCCAAAGTGCTTTGTGGGTAGCGAGTACGGGTAAACGCTTACTGAAACGGAGATTAGCTTCTCTTCTGGTCGAAGTCATTAAAGAGAGTAATCCCGGCGTTGTGGGTAGGGCCCACGATTTACGCAAATGGGCAGCCTCTTTACGTTTCCTGAAGAACTTTTCAGTAGAAGATATTTCGTCCACACAGTTGTGGGCGTCTAATCATACGTTTTTGACTAGATACTTGTCAGTTGCTCTAGACAAACCTTCCTTACCATGTATAGCTTTAAGGCAGAGGGTCTAGGTGGCCCTTCAGTCACTTTTGTTTACTTTCAAGGAAAAAGGGGGGGGTGGGGTGCAGTCAGTGTAACATAGGACACCCTAGACCCCGCCGGAATGTAAGAGCTGTGATACAATTTATGGATAATGTGATATGAAACTTTCTCTGCGAGAAATTGTGCTAGTACAATGTTAGTACAAACAACGGGGTTGTTATAGTAGTTTTAGCTGTGAAAGCAATTTAGTATTAAACAGTGGAGATCTTTTGCAAATTATTTCCACGAATATTATGGGGTTTACTATGTGCACATGTAAACTTATAACTTGTTATTTTTGTCACCACTCGTTGAGTGGGGTGCCTTTGTAACTACAGATCTGTTCACAGAATCTCCAGAGTTACCCTTTTTTGTCAAGCAGGCTTCTTTGAAGCACGCACCTGCTTGAACCCCTTTTTTGTATATATATGGGCTGCGCCGTATTTATATATATTTTCAAAGTAAGAATACTATGAGGTTGTTTGATTATCTGATTTTCTAGAGTTATGATATGATTACGAATGTCCCCCTCCAGTTTTAGAAATCAGGCATGTTCGTCAATGATGGAGGGGCCACTAATAAATTATAGGTTTGACTCCTGTAAGGAGTTAAAGAAAACCTAATATTTAGTAGTGGCCCCGTAATCATTGACGACTGGGGCCCTCCCGACCATCCCCTTCCCATTCGTTGATGTATTAAGGATTTTGGTTTACTTGATATGTCAGTGAAGGAAGAATGATGCCTGAATCAGCGTCTGGTCAAAGATCCTCACAAGTACATCCACGATATGATGGAAAGCTTATTGGATAGTTATTCTTATTTTCTTTTTGTTTTTATTTTTTACGAAGTTTTTTCGTAGTGAGAACCCAATTCATAATGACTGAAGCCATGAGTGAGGTCGCGTGCGCTCATGATGAAGGCTCCTCAGATTTTAAATGCTCTGCGCGGTAGATTCAAACTACGGCGGATTAGTGTTTGAAGAGGATGCCTTATGTAATAGGCATGTTCGTCAATGATTACGGGGCCACTACTAAATATTAGGTTTTCTTTATCTCCTTACAGGAGTCAAACCTATAATAAAGGTATTAACCTGTTACAACAATAAAACGAGTGAAAACAGCGTTTGGATGGTCAAAATCGGCAATACAGGCCGCGAGTTACATAATGTATGGGTGAGGCAACCTGCTTTCCCGCCAATTTCCCCCAAGGCCACTGAGACACTGTCGATCGATACTCTCTCTCTCTCTCTCTTGCACTCGCTTGCTAACAGTGATGACAATGCCCTGCTTGCAACTCGCTAATGTTAGCACGAAAATATACCTCAGAATAAGGGAATAACAGGGAAAATAGGTGATAACTGAAGGAGGTGAGGAAAGTGGGGAAGGAGGGGAGGTAGAAGACTGATATTTTGCATGGCCCAAGGGCAAAATTTTTTTTTTTTTTTTTTTTTCGATGTTTAAAATTGATTTTTTTTTTCTCTGACTCTTAAGAGTCTTCCCGCAGTCCGCCGGGGGAACTCTTAAGAGTCTTCCCGCAGTTCCCGGGTTAACAGATCACATTCGCAAAGAAATGTCTAAAGGTAACTACACCGGTATGGTTCTTCTTGATCTACAAAAAGCGTTTGATACAGTAGACCATGATATCCTATGTAATAAACTACAAGCAATGGGCATTGGGTCGGTGAACTGGTTTAAATCTTATCTTAGTGGTAGAACACAAAGAGTCAAAATTGATGATAATCTATCAGATCCTATGCCAATAAACTGTGGAGTCCCGCAGGGAAGCATCCTTGGTCCCTTACTCTTTCCCTGTTATGTGAACGACATGGAACTGAGCATCTCGTGTAAATTACTACTGTATGCTGACGACAATGTGCTTCTGGTTTCAGGAAAAGACCCATAAGTATTGCCGCCTCACTTTCCAAAGAACTAGAATCGTGTAGTGATTGGCTAGTGGACAATAGACTATCTCTTCACTTGGGCAAGACAGAAGCCATCTTATGTGGAACAAAACACAAATTGAAAGACATTGAGGGCTTCTCGGTCAACTGTAATGATATTGCTATAACAACAGTGTCACAAATGAATTATCTCGGACTAAAACTGGACTCGACTCGGTCAGGTGAAACAATCTTGGAATCGATCCTGAGTAAATGTAGAGCACGTATAAAATACCTATACTGTATAGACAGGTGGGATGCTTGCCAGCGGCGACCAAAAGGACCCTATGCCAAGCGCTTGTTCAATGTCATTTTGACTATTCTGTGTCATCCTGGTACTCTGCATCATCTAAATCAGCAAAGCACAAACTTCAGGTCACTCAAAATAAAATGGTTAGGTTCATGCTGAACCTAGGACCCAGGTTCAACTTCAGTCACTTGGTATGCTCTATGTCTCTGACAGGGCAAAACAAATCAGACTCATTAATGCCTTCAAGATATTTTATGATAGGGCTCCTGAGTATTTAAAGATTAATTTTGTTAAAGCAAATGAAAGAAATGGACACAATACACGGAATAGGATGTATAATTTTACAATTCCGAGAATCCAAGGACAGGGTAACTAAAAATGTTCTTCACTGCCATCAAAGACTGGAACAACCTACCCCAGTCAGTCCATGAAAAGAGAACATTGTATTCTTTCAGACGTAGCTTGAAGGAGCACCTGAACTGAACAGCTGCGAGAAGGGAGCACCAAGCTTATGTCTACTACTGAATACGACATAAGAGATAGGCAAGACAAACGGAAATGATTACTGAAATATTTTGACCAGTCCAACTGTAGAATGTAAGGTATCTTAATATAACCCCCGAGAAATACTTTCTCTAAAGTATCTACTAATCATATTCATTTACATTTGTTATTCTCCCCCTTTTCCCCAGCTAACTTAATCCCACAAGGACCCCAATGGAAATACGCCTAACGGCCTTATTGGGCTATCCTTAGTTGGAATTATGCAAAGCTGGTACATGTCATATTTGTAACATATTATGTGATACCAACATTGTAAAATGCTAACTGAATAAATATTATTAATATTATTATTATTATTATTATTATTATTATTATTATTATTATCTTGTTTTCTTTTCTAGTTTCCTCCTTATACCTTTATTTAGCTTAAAAGAAATACACCCAAAATCCCCCTTCAAAATAAATTTGTGCATTTGTCAGTTAAATAATACCCCGGCAAATACCAGGCTCGCTATTGCTGACCAGAAAATAATTGACATAGAAATGGGGTGAAAGGTCATATACTAGCCAAACTAATGGGGTGAGCATCTTAAAATCTCAAAACTAATGGAGTTAAACATGAGGGAGAAGAGGGCCCAGAAAGAAACGTTCCCTTAAGGCGTATGAAACGGCAAGTGAAATATGCAGCTGAAGCATACCTAAATTAAGTTTATTGGTATTCTTCCCATTTCTGTAGAAGATATGTTGGAATATAGTATAACTATGAGTTCTGTAACAGCTCTGTGGGTAACTGTACAGTTGCCCACTTATATTTGTATCCACCACATGATTATATGTATGGAAGGATAAATAGCAGATTGAATTACGATTGCATATTGTTATTCATGAGTTATGTAGTAGTTATGCATACATAGATACAGTACATGCATACCCAGATAACCACATCATGATCAGACCTAGATTTGAATATGCAGCAGTGATATAGTCCCCCCATCTAAGAAAACACATAAATAAATTGGAGAAAGTACAACGAACAGCAACCAAGCTGATGCCAGAACTAAAAGACCTACACTACCCTGAAAGACTAGAAAGACTAGGGCTTCCCGTGCTAGAGGAGAGAAGAGTTCAAGGAGACCTGATAGCAATGTATAGATGCATGAGAGGGTTCGAGAGACTATAAGGAGGACTTTATTAGGCTGGATGTATATAATAAGAAAGGAGAGGTGCAAGTCCAATGTGAAAATGTTTAGCTTTCCGTATAGAACAATAGATAGGTGGAATAACTTAAGTGCGGAGGTTGTAAAAGCAAGAAATATCCACGACTTTAAAAGCAAACTGGATAGTCGATAGAAACTTGATATGCCAATCAAACACTGTATTATCGTACAAATTATAAGTATTACAAAATAAGGTAGTGATCAAAATACATATAATTAGGATAACCAAATCTACATGAATATCTGTTGTTATAGCAGTACAAAAGTAGAATTAACCTACATACATACATACATCCCACGCTAGAGGAGACAAGAGATTGAGGGGACCTGATGGCAATGTATAGATGCATGAGAGGGTTCAAGAGACTTGATAAGGAGGACTTTATTAGGTTAGATGATGGAAGATCCAGAATGCATATGTATAAAATAAGAAAGGAGAGGTGCAAGTCCAATGTGAAAAAGTTTAGCTTTCAGTATAGAACGATAGATAGGTGGAATAACTTAAGTGCGGAGGTTGTAAAAGCAAGAAATATCCACGACTTTGTGGAGCACTCAGTCTATCAATTTCTGTATGGACTGTGTGTATTCACCTATTTGTAGTTTACAGGATAAGAGCTGCGTTCGTGTTGTCCTGTCTCAGTTTCTATTGACTATCCAGTTTACTTTTAAAGTCGTGGATATTTCTTGCTTCTACAACCTCCGCACTTAAGTTATTCCACCTATATATACCATTTTGCAGCTTGAAATTGCCATTTCTCCGTATGAAATGACACTACAGTATAGTTGCTAGTTTGAATTTTAATCATATTGAGTCAACAAATTTCAATTGGGTTTTGACAATCTGCTCTAAAAAGAGGCAAAATGCAATTTTGAAATGAAAATGATTCATTTGTTTTGACATAATGCAGTTGAAACCAGCAAATCCCACAAATTTCGTCATTTCGAAGCCTAACTTCGACAGAGTGAAATCAGGATAGTCACGCATGCTATAAAATTCGGCAGTTCTAACCCACCAAATGATTATTTTGTGTGTAAAATTCGACATTTGCAAATAGAATTTACACCAAATTCGACAATGCTACATTTTACATTGAATTACAGTACAGTACTGTACTTAATTGTACATTACAGTACAGGCATAATACCACTTTATTATTCAAAAGTTGGTTATAAATTCTTATATTATTACGAAGCAGTTAATGAAGCACTAAATTTCGGAACAGATTAAATACAAGATGAGTAAAGGATGATTCTAATCCTGGATAATACTAGAGTAGGCTACAGAGCAACCTGAACTATGTTAAGCACTGCCCTGTCCGGAAGCTCCCTCCTTACAGTTCTTTACTTAACCCTATATAATATGGTTTCTCAAATGTATAATGCGAGGTCAAACAAAGGTTAAGTCTAATTCAACAACTTGTAGATAATGAGAGGGCAGCCAGTGAGGAAGGTTATAGCATGAAGGTTTGGAGGGAACATCACCTCCAGCAGGTAACAGAGATGAGTGTACAATCTGTCACCCAGGAGGATGTAGTGGCCTTCTATAGGCGATCCATGGGGTACCTCCATAAATGTGTGGGTCGGGAGGACACTTGGGATGACTGAAACTGTAGGATATACAATAAAGAACACCATGATAACCTTTGTTTATATACCTTTTATGTATAGTTATAAGCCTTTGTTCTAAGTGTGTTAACACAGTATAAATATAATATAGAAATATAAATAAAGTTACATAATATGTCAGTACGGTATTGGTTAAAGTCTTGCTAAAACGCACCTCTGTAGCTTACCGTGACTAGTTACGGTAAGTAAGTCCTACCCCGCCTTCTCGAGGTAGCCTCGTTATTACACCGTCCTTATTTTAATCCTCCCTTTTAAATTTCTAAATTTTTTATTTTTGCTTGACGGTGGAACTAAAGGGGAGGGCGGGTGTGCTATTTTCTTCAGCAGCACACTTTGTTTTTAATTTTAAATCCTCTTTTAATTTCCACTATAAAAATTATCCCCCTTGTAACTATATTTCTGTTATCCCCCTGTATATTTGTGTTCTCCCTATCTTCTTAATATTTTCATTTTTACTGTGTTGTATGTTTTTTTACTGATGTTGGTATCAGTTTTTAGTTTTTCTTTTAGTATACTTTTGACAATCCGGCGCCCTGTTTGGAGGCATTATGTCCAGGCCCCAAGTCCTCCTGGGAAACAACTGTGCTCGGTATGCTGCCGGCCAGGACCCCCTCGGGGGTGGAGGAACAAAGCAGAAAAGTGGTGGAAACGTCGTTCGGGTGAAGGAAAGCGTGCTCCGTGTCTGTGCCTTCAATGCCAATGGCATAAATGATTTTAGCAAGAGAGAGTGTCTGATGCGAGAGCTTAAAGATGGATGTGTGGATGTGTGTGGGGTAGGTGAGACGCACCTGTTGGGTTCTGGAGTGTGGGATGGTGAGAGTGAGCATGATTTGTGGGGTGGGGAAGGATGGGTTGTCTGGTCTGGATTGGATGCAGGATATAAACGTAAGAAAAAGGAAGGGTAGCAGTAATTTTGTCAGAAAGGTTGAGGAAGTGTGTGAAAAACTATGGATGCATGGACTCAAGAATTGTATGGTGTGAGTGCAAGATTGGGATAGATAGGTATACTTTTATGTGTGTCTATGCACCAGTCAACCAAGAAACTGGGAAAGGTGCGGAAGAAAATAGAACATTTTGGAATAAAGTCAATAAATGTATAAGAGAAAGGCAAGAGTGTAATCAAGTAATATTAGTAGGCGACATGAATGGTAGAGTTGGAAACGAGGAGATAGAAGGTATAGTAGGTAAATGGGGTGTGGAGGGTAGGAATATGAATGGTGACTTCCTTTTAGAAGTATGTGCGGAGAGAGAGATGTTTCTGGCTAACACATTTTTTTAACATCGTCACATTCATAGATATACATGGCACAGAGGTGAAGGTGAGCAGGAACAGAAATCTCTAATTGACTACGCCATGATGGACTCCGGACTAAAAGGAAGAATTTTAGATTCAAAAGCTGTAAGAGGTATGCTGACGGGATCAGACCACTATACAGTGCTGACAAAAGTGAGGATAAGGAAAGAGTGGAAATATGAGAGGAAAGAGAGAAAACTGACAGTAGAGAGAATAAATGTGAGAAAATTAAATGAAGAATGTAATGCAACAAAATACAAGGACATCCTGAAAGAGACTATAAAGGACATGGATGTTATGATAGATCTGGGAAATACTGTAGACGAAGTATGGAAAGGTACAAGAGACTCCATGATTAAAGCAGCTGAGAAAGTATGTGGGAAGAAAACCTTTAAAATGTGGAAGAAGAAAGGTAACGCATGGTTTAGTAAAGAGATAGAAGAAATAGTGAAAAAGAAGAAAGAGTTCAGAAAGAGTATGCTGCAAAAGAATATACCTAGAGAAACTAGAGATGCGAGGAAAGAAGAATATAAACATTTGAAACAAAGAGTGAAGAGGGCGATACAAGACGCTAAAAGGAAGACAGATGAGGCATATGGGAGAAAGATTAGTGAACAGTTTCTGAATGACAGGAAAGCATACTACAGAGCTGTGAAAGAAGCCAGAGGGAAGAAGACTGAGAGTGTCTCAGGTGGTAGGATGAGGGACATGAATGGGGAAGTGGTAGAGGGTGATGGTGTGGTGAAAGTATGGAAAGATCATTTTAGTAGCTTAGCTGTAAAGAGTAGGGGGAAGGCAAAGATCTCATCCATAGGAATGGAGAGAGGTAGAATAAACAGGGTAGTTGAAAGCCAGATAAGCAGAGAAGAAGTAAAGAAGCAATCAATAGACTTAAAATGGGCAAAGCTGCTGGAGTAGATAACATCCCAGGTGAAATGCTGAGATATGGAGGAGAAGAAGCTGTTGACATAATGCATAGGTTATGTAAATTAGCATGGGAAAAGGAAAGTGTACCAGAGGACTGGAGGAAAGCAGTGATAGTACCCTTGTACAAAGGGAAGGGTAGTAAAGAAGAGTGTAAGAATTATAGGGGAATTAGCTTGCTTAGCATACCTGGAAAGGTACACGCAAGAGTAGTAACACAGAGGCTACAAAAGATAACGGATGACAAAATAGGCGAGGAACAGGGAGGTTTCAGAAAGGGCAGGGGCTGCGTTGACCAGATAGCCTCAATGCGATTGTTGGTAGAGAAGTATCTGGCCAAAAACAGAAAACTCTATGCAGCATTCATGGATTTGGAAAAGCCTACGACAAAGTAGACTGGGAGGGCCTGTGGGATGTGTTAACAGTATATGGTGTGGGAGGAAAGTTGCTAATGGCAGTAAAATCTTTTTATAGGAATGCAATGGCAAATGTGAAGGTAGGGGATAAGTTAAGTGAAAGTTTTGAGGTCAATGTAGGTGTAAGACAGGGATGTGTCATGTCAGCTTGGTTGTTCAATATATACATGGATGGAGTGATTAGGGAATGTAGGGCTGTATCAATGGGTGTGGGAGCTAGACTGGAATCAGAGGGAAGAACATGGAAGATTTTAACATGCCTATATGCAGACGATGCAGTCCTGTTGGCGGAAAATGCTGAAGAACTTCAGAGAGTGGTCACTGACTTTGACAGGGTATGTGAAAAGAGAAAGTTAAAGGTCAATGTAGGGAAATGTAAGGTAATGGTGTTTGAGAGAAGAATGCATGAAACTATAGATTTTAAGGAACAATATAGAATCAAGAAAGAACACAAGAAAAGTTGTAAAATAAAATTGAAAAATGAAGTACTAGAAGAGGTTGAAAGTTTCAAGTATTTGGGAGCTGTACTATGCAAATATGGTAAAATGGAGAGTGAGATAAAAGAGAGAAAAATGCAAGGGAGAAAAGTGATTGGAGAACTTGATAGTATTCTCAAAGGAAGAATGGTTAGCCAGGAAGTCAAAAAGTCACTGAGAAACAGTGTGCTGCTCCCAACACTCTCGTATGGAAGCGAGACATGGACGGCAAGTGACGAGGACCTCTTCAAACTAAGAGCTGTGGAGATGAGCTTTTTCAGAATGGCAGCTGGCATGAATAGGCTAGATGGGCCAAGTAATAGGGAAGTGTACGAGTCCTTTGGAATGGAAGAGCAGGCTTTGGGCATTGATTGTGGTGTGGTTGAGTGGATAAAGAGAAGTACTTTGAGGTGGTATGGTCATGTTCAGAGAATGGATGAAGACAGAATGCCAAGAAAGATATATGGGAGTCAGGTGAGTGGAACCGCTAGTAGTGGAAGACCACCTATGGTATGGGAAAAGAAAGTGGAAAAATATATTGAAGAAAAACTTCCACGTAGTGGAAGGGGCATTGTGGCACGGGCAAAGGAGGCATGTCTTGACAAAGTAGCTTGGAGACGTTTCTGTCATGGCCATCCTCTAGTGGGGGTTTCCCAGGGGGAAGCAAGGCGTCGGAGATGATGATGATGATGATGATGATGAATATGTCAGCTTGTACAATCTGTGTATTGATTCTTATGTAGACGATGGTGAACCATTGTCGAAAATATATGAAAAACGTAATTTCAAAATATTCAAAATGTTAATTTAGATGCTGGATTGTCATTTGTTGGCCTGCATTAACGGTTTTAAAAAGTAATATGTCTATGTAGGATATTGATAAGTCTATCTGGATGCAAGAAGTCGAAATTAATATGAAATGTCATTTCGTTATGCAGAATGTCAATATATTGCAATATGTCTATATTGGACCAATACATTGCCTTTTAGAGATTGTATCAGTCGATTTAATATGGCATCTTGTCGAACACATGCAATATGTCAAATTGTCAAACTCAATGCCGGAAAACTCTGAAAAACCGCCAATTCGAGCTGCAAAATGGTACAGTACTGTATTTATTAGTGGCCCCTCCATCATTGACGAACATGCCTATTACATAAGGCATCCTCTTCAAACACTAATCCGCCGTAGTTTGAATCTACCGCGCAGAGCATTTAAAAACTGAGGAGCCTTCATCATGAGCGCACGCGACCTCACTCATGGCTTCAGTCATTATGAATTGGGTTCTCACTACGAAAAAACTTCGTAAAAAATAAAAACAAAAAGAAAATAAGAATAACTATCCAATAAGCTTTCCATCATATCGTGGATGTACTTGTGTGGATCTTTGACCAGACGCTGATTCAGGCGTCATTCTTCCTTCTCTGCTCTGCGCTCAGCCTGCCCGGACGTGTCTTCCCACGCTCCGCTGGTTCCGCATTTGCTGCGTCCCTAGTGAGTTTTTTCTCATTTGTTTACTCCGGGATGTATCGAGTAAGGTTAGGATATGCGTAGCAGGAGTGTCCTGGGCTGGGTGCCCGCAGTGCAGTGTATTTTGGGTCGTGTGTTTGGGGCATCTATTTCGGATGTACCCTCGTGGTCCTGTTGTGGACTTGTGATCTTTTCACAGTTGAGTTAGCTTGTGATGCAGGCGACTTTCATTACGCGTTAATTATGCTGCCTTTTATCTTTCTGATGAGGTAAGCGTTGCTTACTGACGTTCCCAGCGTATTTTTCTTCACTTAGTGAAGTTTTTTCTGGGTCCCGAGTCAGTCTTCCCTTTGCCGGAAGTATTTGCTACAGTGGTGTGTTGGCGGTGGTTCCTGTTGTTATATTTCCAGTGTTTTTTGTTTATATTTCAACATTTCTTATGCCGTCTACTTAGGCCTAGCCAGCCGCTCGTAGCTTTGCCACATGTACAAGTCTTATTGTTTATTTTATAAATATGTCCTACTGTGTCATGTGTATCCGGGTTTAGTTGTGTATTGGCTAATTCCACGGACTATGTTTGTTTCCTGGTTTAGTTGTGTATTGGCTAATTCCACGGATTATTGTGTGGACCTAGGCTAGTCGTGCTTGGCTTTCCTTCGAGTCCGATGTACGTTCAGATGGTTTCTGAACGGGGTGGGTTACCTTCCGGCGGGGTTTTTCTCGGTTTCACCATGAAAAAACCCGGCCGAGAGCCGTGTTGGGCCACACGTGGTTTCAACACAGGCTTGTGTCCCCGGCGATGAGGTGTCTGTGGCTCTCCAGGACTGCGTCTCTGTGTTGGTGCCTGTTTTCAGGCTCCCTTTGATTCCCGGCGGAGTGGCTGTACCCATCTAACATTGTTCATGCGGACATATGTTATGAAGTTTTTCTACCCGGTTTTACAAACCACAAGAAAAACCTAGCTGTTGTTAAGGGCTTTCCTCCCCGGCGATCTTTTACAAAGAAGTGGGGACAGGAACTTATGGGGTTAACGTTTTGACATCTCACCCGGCGGGTGCACCTTGGTAGGGTGGGATGAACAACTAAGTCATTCAGTTAGTTAACCGATCCATTTTAGTGATACTATATGTATCGCCGCCTTTACACTTACGGCGATTGAAGGTTCAATTAGGGTTAACATAGTTTTTTACACCCGGCGGGTGCTCCTGGGTGGAGGAAATAAGGAATTTACAATTCAATTTCGATTAACCACTTAATTGAGAGATACGTTTATGTATCGCCGCCTTCAAACTTACGGCGATCTTTTGTGACAATTCGTTAGAAATCAGATCTCGTATCAGCCTGCCCTGTGTTATTCTACTAAAATAATTCAAGGGCCGGCGTCTTTGTGGGGGGTTGTTTTTCCAAAAATTGAATCTTGAAACAGTCACCACCAGCAAGACTATAAATGCCATGCTGGTCCTTTATATTATGTCAGAGGGTATTCTTCACTTTCTTAAAAAGATATGTTTAGATATTCTGAACCCCGCCGCGTAGCGAGCTGTGATCGTTGTGTCATTACATCTCGTTACCCGGTGGGTTATTAACACTTGTGTGCGAGCATGTTGGGTTAACCTTATGAGCATTAATTCCTGGAAATTTTCTTTTTTTTCCAGAGCTGGGCTCCGGCGGACCAATACAGACCCGGCAGTAGTTTTCCCCACCAGTCTCTGTCATGGCTACCTTGGCCCCAGTCTTTGCTTTATGCACTACCCCTACCTGTGCCGGTATCCCTATTTTTGCGCACACTCTTTGCATCAAGTGTGTTAAATGTCTAGACCGTTCAAGGGGTCTGTGGGTGATGCGCAACTGTTCCTTTTGCTCCCAATTAAGTGTCAAGGTCCTCCGCGACAATGATAAGACTGCAGCGGTCGCATTACGAGAGGTTAGGCAACAGATGTCAGCATATACTACGATTGTAGCTCATAAGTCACTTCAATGTGACAACGTCCCTCTTTGGGATAGACTGCTTTTCGAACACCCTCCCCCTAAACGTTCCTCTCGAGTAACTAGTCATAAGCCGGCGGAGACTGGTCAGGGTTCTGTGTCTTCTGCTGCTACTCCGAAACGTCCAAGAGAGCCTACACCCGGCGACCGCCTCCTCGTCTCGGGAGAGATCTCGGTCTAGGTCACCTCTCAGACACCAGCCACCTAGTCTTGCCTCTTCACCATCGAGTAAGAAGAGTAAGACGGAAAGTTCCACCAGTGGTCACGGCGATAAATCCTCCAAATCAAAGAGTAGTTCACGGTCACACCGTAGCCATAAATCTTCCAAAAAGGATTCCCATAATAGAAAGGCCTCCCTATATTCGCCAGTTTGAACAGTTTCTAGTGCTTCTCATCGTACCTCTACCCCAGACAGAGTTTGTGTTAGGTCTCAAGGGTCCAGTAGGGTGCCTGTACCTAAAGATGATTTACCCATTAACATTTTAACCCTGGAATTGGAGAGTTCAGGGGGATCAGTGATTGAGAGTGTTTCAGACTCCCAAGAGAGTATAGGCCAAGGCCTCGGTGTTTGGCGATTTTCTCGGCCGGGGTCTGACCACCCACTTCCGACTCAAACTAGTCACACAGTAGCTGACGTCCACAGGGACGCGGCGATCCCATCCTCTATTCCTGACTTATCTTGGCAACAAGGTACCCCAGCTTCGGCGGGATCTTCTCAGGAGGAACAGGATGAGAAAGACGAGGTTTCAATAATTTCGGATATGGAAGGGCAAGAGTCAGGTTCAGGCTTAGACGCCGCGCAGGATATTAATGATTCACCAGTGAGTACATCATCAAGTCAATTTGTCACTGCACAGGAAATTGATGGGCTACTTAGTCATGCTTTATCTAAAAAATTTGGCCAACAACAGGAAACTCCCACAGTGGACTTGGGAGCTCCCACGACAAGTTCTACGGTACGGCCTCTGATGACTTCTATTGCTTTAACTAAGATCCCTCACCCTCCCACTCTGTCACCATCAGTGGTTACTAGGCCTGCTACGGCGGCATTGACCACTTCGAATGTAAGGGTTATAACGGATGTCAATCCACCCCCTCTAGACAAGGCGCCTCTCAGAAAGGTAGCTATGCCCTTGCTTTACGGACCAGACGAGTCATGGGTCCTTTTGACCCCCACTAAACCAGAGCTCGCCCAACCTACCTTGTCAGGGGAACCACGTGAGTGGGTCATCCAGGGCAATAAATCAAAGAAATTAAGGGCCTTGGATACTTTGGGAAATGTACTAGACGTTAATATAAAGGCTATACCTAGTTATTATCACCAAGACTATTTTGTGTATGCTACTAAGCCAGCTTTACCCCCTGCCTCAGCTTCAAAATTGTTTTCAGACTGGTCTAAGCTGGATGGGTTTAATGACATTAAGACTCTGTCAGCTCTCACTCCAGAACTTGATTTACAAACCGTCACAGACGAAGCAGCTAATCCAGTCTTGAAGGTGGGGCAGTTGGGTCCAGGACCTTGGGTGGATTGGGAGACAGAGGCTCAAAACTTTGCGACCACATTTACTTCCAAAACTTCCCACCAGATCCCTCAAGATACTCATTCGTGGTTCTCCATGCCAGTGTGTTCTGCCGGCGGAGTCCCTTCAGCTTTGTTTGCTTTCTTAGCTGCCCCTAAAATTAATCTTTGTGAGCTAAAAAGACCCTTTCACTACCCCTACCCCAACTCACCTAGACCGAGAATTTAGGCTAAGGGGGAAAGCTTTTCGCCTGTTCTCTCAATACATAGTGTCTCAACAGGTAGAAAAGTCTTTGCTCCGGTCCACTCAGGCAATCGCAGACGCGGATGCCAGACGATCGGTTGAATTGTCCCGGCGACTGCTTCTTCAGTCGTCAATCCAATCTCTGGGTGACATCCGCACCGCCTTGCTTGAGGCGGTACGAGCGAGACAAGACCTCAGAATGTCTTTAGTCCGCAAACTGCCTGATTGCATTGCGAATCAGGTGGTCATGTCACCAGTGCTTACTCCCTCTTTAATGTCCCCTGACGTGTGGCGAACGGTGTTTAATATGGCGCAGGCCTTTAAACACAGTCCCACCCCTTCTAAGAAACCTGCCTTTATCTTCCCCAAACCCAGGCCAGCCGCTAAAGCTCAGCCGGGGGGATCTAAGCCCTTTCTTCCACCTAAGTCCTCCCCCTCCCCTCAAGGTCAGTACAGGCATAGACAGAGTAGGTTTTCAGGTCAGAGAGGACGCGGCCATAATAAGCCAGGTCAGGGCCCGTCTTCGGCCAACACCAGCCAGCCGGCGAAGCGTCCAGCACCACCAACCCCACCATCAAAAAACTAAAGTCTCTCTCACTCCCGGTGCCAACCTTAAGGCCGGCGGATCCGAGGGTAGTACAGCCGGCGAACCCTTGTCTGCTAACTGGGTCGTTCCGAACGTGTCACCAAGCATGGCCGTTAAACACTTGGGCACGGATGGTGGCACGCAAAGGCATCACTTGGCAGTGGCTCCGGCGACCTCGCTTACGTCAGCCAACAACGCCGAATTTTGTTTCTTTAGAGGTGGAGTCACTGGTCCAGGAAATGATTGCCAAGAATGTCATCATCCCGGTCCCCCCAAATTACCCTGTATTCACGTCCAAGCTATTTTTGGTTCCCAAAAGGGACAGTGTTCAGATGAGACCGGTCGTAGACCTGTCTTATCTGAACCTTCACATTCACAACGAGGCTTTCCGAATGTTAACAGTACACCAAATCAGGCTAACACTTCCGCCGGGAGGTTGGATGTGTTCCCTAGACCTGACAGACGCCTATTGGCACGTATCGGTCAACAAAAGATTTCAAAGGTTTTTGGCATTACGGATCAGGCACCAAAATTTTGTTTTTCAACGGATGCCATTCGGTTTGAACCTGGCACCTCGATTATTCACGAAATTAGTCCGGCAAGCCCTGATGCCGTTGTTAAAACAAGGAATCAGAGTTTTGTGGTACCTAGACGACTGGCTGGTGGTGGCAGAGACACAACAATTATGCATCAAACATGTCAACATCATTTTAAATCATGTCAAAACTCTAGGGTTCAAGGTAAATCTGGTAAAGTCAAACCTTGTTCCCTCACGAGTAATTCAGTGGATAGGGCTGGTCTGGGACACGGCCGCTCTCACTCTGAGTCAGAGTGTGGACAATCGCAACAGGTTTCGCAGGAAACTGTTCATGTTTCTTCACAGTCTGACTATGACGCGGAGGGTCTGGGAGTCTCTGGTTGGCTCTCTCAACTGGATTCAACTAACTGTTATATTGGGCCGGTTGAAAGTAAAACGTTTAATATTGGAAGGCAACAAATATTTCCCACTCTTACCGGCGGGAAAATTATGGGCCATCCCGAAATTAATCCACACCTTACTAGCGGTCTGGGCGAAGAGGGAAACGTTGCACTCAATAATGTCATGAACCTCTCCTCCGCCAACGGTATGGGTAGACACGGATGCGTCAGGCACAATAGGTTGGGGATTTCAGTCAAATCAGGGGCACCAGGGTCAGGGGCTTTGGTCCCACTTAGAAATCTCCCACATCAATGTCAAAGAATTACTAGTCCCCTTGTATTTCCTTCAGGCTCACGGCCCTGCTTTACGGGGCAAGTCGGTGGCCTTCAGAATGGACAATCTGAACGCAGTTCACTGTATTCAGAAACAGGGGTCAACGAGGTCAAGGAGGTTGCTAAACGTGTCGGAAGAGATTTTTACTCTAGCCAACAGACTAGACATTTATCTTCACGCATCTTATCTCCCAGGCGTAGCAAACGTCTGGGCAGACGCTCTGTCCCGGAGACAGAGCACGACAGTAGAATGGGAGCTCAAGCAACCCATTTTCAACCTAATGATTGCAGAGCTCTCCCATCCACAAGTGGATCTGTTTGCGTCCGAGGAGACTCACAAACTCCCTCTATACCTCACCCGCCGGACGAAAACGCCGGCAGGGGGGCCAGACGCCCTAGTGACAGACTGGAACAGATGGAGCTCCATCTATCTGTTTCCGCCGCCAGATGCGTCACTAATGTGCCACGTAGTGAACAAACTACGAGATTATCGAGGCTTAGTCTCACTAATCGCGCCCCTGTGGCCGGCGCAGTTGTGGTACCAGCAATTAAAGACGTGGTGCCCGCACCCGGTGTCGCTCCCGGTCGGGTATTTCCACTTAGACACGATTGGCAACCTAGCGACCTCGCTGACTTTTGCATTATGGACATTCAGGAGGCCAAGTGGCTAGCACCATACGGTAGAGATGTGACCAATAAATTATTAAATCAATATACTCAGTCTACGAAACGACAGTATCACTCACATTGGCAAGCCTTTACTTCTTGGATCATTAGAACAGAACAGACTGTGCCATCAGTAGCTTTAGTTTTTAATTATTTAAATTATCTGTTTGAGCAGAAACATTTATCTGTGGTAACGTTAAAAAATCACTTAACTGCAATTAGAGTGCCCTTTTTAGACCTTACAGGTCTCTCCATACCGGTGGCGGAGGAAACAGGTTTTATGAGAGCTTGTTTTAAACTCCGCCCACCTCCCCGTCAGCTCATGCCTACTTGGTCTCTGGACAAAGCTTTGTCTTTACTTCACTCTCGTCTGTACCAAAATACTGCAGATTTTGCATTACTCTTAAAAAAGGCTGTATTCCTTTTGGCTTTGGCCACCGGGAACAGAGTGTCTGAGCTGGCGGCGATGAGCAACACACCTAATTGCCTTAGGTTTGGTAGACTTAATGAATGTATTCACATTGCACCTTCCCCGGGATTTGTAGCCAAGAATGAGCACAGTGCACACGTGTTTTCTGAGTTCACGGTGCCGGCGTTAAAAAGGGGAAAGGTGCATCATAATCTATGTCCAGTGCAAGCTCTAACCAAATA
Source organism: Paralithodes platypus (assembly GCA_032716605.1). Taxonomy (NCBI): domain Eukaryota; kingdom Metazoa; phylum Arthropoda; class Malacostraca; order Decapoda; family Lithodidae; genus Paralithodes; species Paralithodes platypus. The sequence continues at coordinate 17,871,524 of CM064519.1, read as the reverse complement.
TTTGAGAGTAGCTCCTCTAAACCCCCAAGGTGCTTTATGGGTAGCGAGTACGGGTAAACGCTTACTGAAATGGAGATTAGCTTCTCTTCTGGTCGAAGTCATTAAAGAGAGTAATCCCGGCGTTGTGGGTCGGGCCCACGATTTACGCAAATGGGCAGCCTCTTTACGTTTCCTGAAGAATTTTTCAGTAGAAGATATTTCGTCCACTCAGTTGTGGGCGTCTAATCATACGTTTTTGACTAGATACTTGTCAGTTGCTCTAGATAAACCTTCCTTACCATGTATAGCTTTAAGGCAGAGGGTCTAGGTGGCCCTTCAGTCACTTTTGTTTACTTTCAAGAAAAGGGGGGGGGGGGTGCAGTCAGTTAACATAGGACACCCTAGACCCCGCCGGAGTGTGAGAGCTGTGATACAATTTATGGTTAATGTGATATGAAAATTTCTCTGCGAGAAATTGTGCTAGTACAATGTTAGTACAAAACAACGGGGTTGTTATAGTAGCTTTAGCTGCGAAAGCAATTTAATATTAAACAGTGAAGATCTTTTGCAAATTATCTCCACAATTATTTTGGGGTTTATTATGTGCACATGTAAACTTATAACTTGTTATTTTTGTCACCACTCGTTGAGTGGGGTGCCTTTGTAACTACAGATCTGTTCACAGAATCTTCAGAGTTACCCTTTTTGTCAAGCAGGCTTCTTTGAAGCACGCACCTGCCTGAACCCCTTTCTTGTATATATATGGGCTACGCCTTATTAAATATATTTTCAAAGTAAGAATACTATGTGGTTGTTTTTATTATCTGCTTTTCTAGAGTTATGATATGATTACGAATGTCCCCCTCCAGTCTTAGAAATCAGGCATGTTCGTCAATGATGGAGGGGCCACTAATAAATTATAGGTTTGACTCCTGTAAGGAGATAAAGAAAACCTAATATTTAGTAGTGGCCCCGTAATCATTGACGACTGGGGCCCTCCCGACCATCCCCTTCCCATTCGTTGATGTATTAAGGATTTTGGTTTACTTGATATGTCAGTGAAGGAAGAATGACGCCTGAATCAGCGTCTGGTCAAAGATCCACACAAGTACATCCACGATATGATGGAAAGCTTATTGGATAGTTATTCTTATTTTCTTTTTTTTTATTTTTATTTTACAAAGTTTTTTCGTAGTGAGAACCCAATTCATAATGACTGAAGCCATGAGTGAGGTCGCGTGCGCTCATGATGAAGGCTCCTCAGTTTTTAAATGCTCTGTGCGGTAGATTCAAACTACGGCGGATTAGTGTTTGAAGAGGATGCCTTATGTAATAGGAATGTTCGTCAATGATTACGGGGCCACTACTAAATATTAGGTTTTCTTTATCTCCTTACAGGAGTCAAACCTATAATATTGTTCTATACGGAAAGCTAAACTTTTTCACATTGGACTTGCACCTCTCCTTTCTTATTACAGTATATACATATGCCCTCTGGTTCTTCCATCATGCAGCCTAATAAAGTCCTCCTTATCGAGTCTCTCGAATCCTCTCCTGCATCTATACATTGCTATCAGGTCTCCTCGAACTCTTCTCTCCTCTAGCATGGGAAGCCCTAGTCTTTCTAGTCTTTCAGGGTATTGTAGGTCTTTTAGTTCTGGGATCAGCTTGGTTGCTCTTCGTTGCACTTTCTCCAATTTATTTATGTGTTTTCTTAGATGGGGGGACTATATCACTGCTGCATATTCAAATCTAGGTCTGATCATGATGTAATTACCTGGGTATGCATGTATCTATGTATGCATAACTACTACATAACTCCTGAATAACAATATGCAATCATAATTCAATCTGCTATTTATCCTTCCATACATATAATCATGTGGTGGATACAAATGTAAGTGGGCAACTGGACAGTTACCCACAGAGCTGTTACAGAACTCCTTATAGCAGGTAGCGGCGCTACCTGGGTTTATCCCAGGTAGTAGTTTAATTTTACTCTAAATTTGATTAAGTGTTTTGTATATTTTTAATTGTAGGCTACATAAATATAAACAATGGCCGGCCAAGGCAAACGGAGGCAGAGTTTATTGGGAGATGAAGAGAGCTATGAGTTTGAGGGATTTCTGGCAGAGGGTGGTGAAGTGGAGGATCAATTGACTGTAGTGAAGAGACAGATGATGGGTCTGTTAAGATGGAAGGGAGTTATGGAGAATTGGAGGAGAGATATAGGTGTGAAGGTGGAGTCACTGACAGAAATATGTGGAGCCAGTTCAGTAGCAACTGCAGATGGGCCATTAATTGCTAACCTAGATGCAGTGATAAGGAAAGTAGATGAGCTGGAGGCAGAGAACATGGCACTCAAGGAGCAGCTAAAGGAGTATGAGGGCCATTTAAGTGAGAAAGTAAAGGGAGTAATAAGTGAGGAGAAAGATGAGTGGACAAGGGTGGGGAATGCTAAGGTGGATGCATTGGAAGAAATCATGAAGGAGCAGGTGGAAGAGAGAGAAAAAGAGAAAAGAGAGTTTGAGAAGAATGTAGTGCAGGTTTTGAAGAGCAAGGAAAAGGTAGTGAGGGAAACAGCGGAGACCAAAAAGGAGCCGACCAAACGCACCACTGAGGTGGTAGATGGTGGAAAGAAAAAAACTGTCTGGGACCATCAGGTCCTGGTAGTGAAGCCAAAAGACCGATCCTCCGAGCCAGTAAGCCCACCAGATACAAAGGCAATCGAGACTGCTTTGGCTTCGGTTCCGGTTAACAAGTTAACTAGAACTGAGTCAGGTGTACTGGTGGTACGACTTCCATCCAAGAAAGCCAAAGAAGATGCAGGAAGGGCCATCAATCAGTATTTGGGGGTGGACAGTGCCTTCAGTGTCTCCGAACCAAAGAAGATGATGCCAAAAATGACTCTGGTAGGCATTGCTAATGACGCTGAGGATAATGAGATCATTCCCAGCATCCTCAACAAGAACCCAAGAATAAAGTCCCTGGTCGACGATGGCTTAGCTATGAATTTGCTATTCACTAAGCAAAAGAGTGATGCACACACTAAGATTGCGGTAGTAAAAATGTCACCTGAAATACGCTCTTCCATTGTGGATGATGGCAATTCTGTGTATGTTGGACTTGTGAGATGTCGTGCATACGATCGCTTCTGGGTAACACAATGTTACCATTGCCAGGGCTTTGGTCATACCAGTGACAGGTGTTATCGGAAAAATGAGGATCCAAAATGCAACTTCTGTGCTGGTACTCATAACTCAAAAGACTGCACCAACAAGACTTCCCCCAAATGTATAAATTGTATGAGCTCCACATCAGTTACGGAGCCGCCAAATCATTTCGCCTCAAGTAGAAATTGTCCTTTAATGACAGCTCAGAGAAATAAAGTTATTGAGAACACCGATTTTGTAGGTTAAAAAAACTGAAAAATGCACATGGGAGCCGGTTGAAACTGGGTCTGTTGAATGTTCGTTCCTTGCGTAACAAAATGGATCATATTTGCGAGATCTTGGATGAACGTAACCTTGATGTATTATGTCTCACTGAGACCTGGTTGTTCGAGTCAGATCTGAATATTATCCAGGCGGCATTGCCTAAAACCCATTCCATAATAAATGTTCCTAGGCCTAGGGGAGATCATCCGGGTGGTGGAGTGGCAGTTGTCTACTCCACATCTCTGGTGAATATCTTGCAAATAAGCCATAACCCAGCCCCTCTTTATTATGAACTGATGGAAGTGGAAATAAAACTCCATCAACAAATTCTAAGAATGGCAGTTGTCTATAGGCCTGGCCATCGTGGCACAGATAGGGGTTTTATGGAAGAGTTTGGGCAGTTTCTCGAGGAATTTTCTGCTAAAACTGGAAGACTTTTGATGTGTGGAGATTTTAATTACTGGGTTGACAGCCCTCATCTGAAGCCATTCTCTCCTGAGTTCCTTGAGTTGACTGATCAGAACAATTTTGTAAACCATGTGTCCCACCCAACTCATATCTTAGGACACACCCTTGACTTGGTTTTCTCTCCTGTGGGTTGTGGTGGTGTTCTGGATGTTGATGTTGAGAATGCTGACCCTAATACCTCTGATCATGCTTTGATTACTTTCAGCTTTGATTTCCCTAAGCCACTCACACATGAAAAAGTAATCAGATTTAGAAATTATAAAAATGCAGACCTAAATTTGGCTAGCAGTGAAGTAAAACAGTACTTGGGAAGTATTGATACTTCCAACCTTACTTCAGATGAGCTGGTGGAGGTACATGGAAATGCACTTAAATTAGTGTTCGATCATCACTGTCCAGAAGTAGAGAAGAAAATCATAGTACGAGATGATTCGCCCTGGTATAGCACTCGAGTTAAATTTCTTAGAAGAGCGCGTAGAAGAGCTGAACGTGAATGGCGGAAAAATAAAACAGACTCTACATGGTTGCAATACCTGTCAGCCAGAAGAGCTGTGGTCTACAAAATCAAAGATGAAAAGAAAGTGTATTATCAGGGAAAAGTTGACTCGTGTGGTAACGACCAGAGGAGGTTGGCTTCAATTGTAAACAGTTTACTTGGAAAAACAAGAGTCAGCTTAAGACCTTCTGTACCTGATGCCGAGTTGGCTGCCAACTTTGTGGCATTTTTTGCTGGCAAGATAACTCGCATAAGACAGGAATTGGATGATGCTTCTGTTGGTGAAGAACTTTCAGTTGTACTCCAACCCCGACACATTCCTAATAATGTCCTCTCATCCTTTCACTCAGTAGAGGTGGACATGATCTCGTCCTACATAAGAAACCTCAATAAAACATTTTGCCCGTTGGATCCCATAAATGTTTCCAAGCTACCAAGAGTCTATGATCACACAGTTGAGTTTATTTCCAAAATAATTAATAAGTGCTTCTCTGAAGGTAGCTTCCCACATTCTGAAAAGCATGCACTACTCCGACCTACTCTAAAGAAACCTGGACTTGATGTTGAGAACATGTTGAACTATCGTCCTGTCTCCAACCTGTCCTTCATATCAAAGATATTAGAGCGTGCAATACTTGACCAATTACAACCACTACTTCAGCAGAATGAAACTATCCCAATTTTTCAGTCTGCTTACCGACAGCATCATTCAACTGAAACAGCATTGATTAGAGTACATAATGATCTAGTTGAGAACATTTGCAATGGTGTGGCCTCACTATTGGTCTTGCTTGATCTCTCTGCGGCTTTTGACACAGTGGATCACGAGTTGTTATTGAGTGATCTTTATGATTGTGGTGTGCGTGACTCCGCTCTCTTGCTTCTTGGGTCGTACTTGTCAGGTAGATCCCAGAGTGTGATGGTAAATCAAGTGGTCTCGGACTCGACACCCCTGCAGTATGGTGTTCCGCAGGGATCAGTTTTGGGTCCTATCCTATTTATAATTTATATTAGCAGTTTGTCTCTTCTGCTTCGTGCACATAATGTCACCTTTCACTTTTATGCAGATGACACCCAGATTTATGTGAGAATCACAAATATAGTTGATATACGGAGTAAGATGGAATTGTTGATGTCTGATATCAAGAAGTGGATGAGAGCGAGAAAACTTAAACTAAATGATGGTAAAACTGATATTCTCATCATCCGAGGAAATAGAAGAGCTGATGATATGGTAGGTGCCCTCTCCATCAATGTGGGTGGATCTCAGCTGCGACCGGCCAACTCTGTTCGAAATCTGGGTGTATATGTGAACTCCCGATTAGATTTCAAAGAGCATGTAAACCAGATAGTTAAAAGTTGTTACTTGCACATCAGAAATCTCTATTTGGTGAAGCCGTTTATAACCAGACGTTGCCTCCTGACGTTGGTTCACTCATTGGTCTTCTCTCGTGTTGATTATTGCAATGCCCTGTTGGTGGGTCTTCCAAATTATATTTTGAAGAAAGTTCAGTCTGTTCTTAACAGGGCCGCAAGACTAATTTTTGGTGTTCCACCTAGAACTCCTACTACATCTCTTCACATAGAACTGCACTGGCTGCCAGTAAGAGCAAGAATAGAATTTAAGTTGTGTTTGGTGACTTTTAAGGTTCTCAAATTTGGTGAGCCTCGGTACCTTGCGGAGCTGCTCAGGCGCCCACCGGCACACCATGGTGTAGTTGTGCGTCATGACAATGACCCTTTTCGTCTTGATGAACCAAGGGCTTTCCAGCAGTCTTCTTTCTTTGAGAGGTCATTCTCCTACATGGCTCCGAGGTTGTATAACAGGTTGCCGCTGTCCATGAGACAACTGAGTTCTGTTGAATGCTTCAAGAGACAACTTAAGACTTTTCTCTTTGAGAGAAGCTATGATCTTGAGAGAGGTGTCATGACAGATGGCTATAGAGTTTAGGCTATTTTGCCACTGCTGGTGATTGTTAAATGTGTGTTGTATATGAGCCTTCTTTTGATGCATTGATTTTTTTTCTTTTTTCTTTCTCTTTTCGAGCGCTAGTGAATTCTTCGGAAAAATTGGCGCTTATGAGAAATAAGTAACATGCTTATTATTATTATTATTACAGTAACCCCTCGCCATTTTGGACCTCTAATTGTCGGAAACCCGTACTAGCCGGATCACCGTCACGTCTCGGACACGTACTGTACTTCCGTTTTTCGGACATTTCCATCATCGTTCCGACAGTCTCCGACGTTGTCGGATGACGCACCCCCATCCCCGGTGAATGTCCGTCAAAACGGGGATCCGTCGGACCGCCGATATACAGGCTGCACTCTGAGTCACCCGCCTGGACGAGAAGTGACGTCACGTGCGTCAGTACGTTTTAAGTGGGTAGCCATCTTGTGTGATTGTTACCTCCTCCGCATATAACAGTAGGGTCCCCATTTGTGCGTGTTCGAGCTGTGCGTTTCACGAGTTGTGCGAGCTACCAAAAATATTCACTTAATAATTCCAAACTGTTCGAAGTGTGCGAGCGCCGGAATAAAGGTAAGCAAATCCGTGGAGAAACCCAAATGTACGAGTTTCTTCATAGCTGTGCGAGATACGTCATGCGTCACAGCCAGCTTGGGTATCGGGTGGGAGGGGGTAGTCGGCCATATTTTTTTGCCCCAGCTCTAGTGCACGCATAGCTCCGTGAGAAATTCGTATACCTTGAGCGGCTGACCATCACACTGGAACTAAAGCAGAAAGTTATTTCTTACAGTTTTTTACAGTAGATCCTCTGGAAAAAGGCAAACTATGCCTGTGTATCCAGCTCAGTACCAGTACTTGCACTGCTGCGGTCGTTCACGGTGTTGGCGGCGGCGGTAGCAGACGCAAAATTTTACTATTCTGTATTTTTGTTTTATAATCAAACTTCAAATCTTGTCTTCCCCATGCTTTATCAAGATTACTTTCAAACTCCCTTATTGATTCGGAATCGACTACATACTGGGGCAGTGCGTTCCACTCATTTACCACTCTATCACAAAATGAGTTCTTTGCCTTCTCAAGCCTATTTCTTTCTTTGTAAATTTTCTTAGAGTGTCCTCTCGTTCTTGTTCCCTCCCGCATCAAGAAGATACCTTCACACACATCCTCATCGTACTTTCCTGACACTATCTTAAAAGTCTCTATCATATCCCCTCTCTTTCTCCTATATGCCAGTGTCGGAAGCCCCAGTGTCCTCAACCTCTGCTCATAGCCCGCGTTCTTCAACGTTGGTACAAGCTTGCTAGCTCTCCTCTGCACTTTCTCCACTGCTTCTATATCCTTTACCATATATGGAGCCCACACCTGGTTTGCATATTCCAGGTGCGGCCTAACCAGCGCTGTATATAGATTCCTGAAGATTTCTTCGTCAAGTGACACAAATGTCCTCCTTATCAGCCCTACAATTCTATTGGCTTTGTTTATCTTTTCTGCTAAATGTTCTGAGAAATTTAACTTATTGTCTATCACTACTCCTATATCCTTTTCTGCACTCACTTCCTCCATCGCTTCATACATACTGTATCCAACCTTGTCTATCTTGCTGGTCCCAATCCGCATATACTTGCATTTTTTTGGATGAAAAGGCATTAACCAATGCTCAGACCATCCCTTCATGCACTCCACATCTCCTTGAAGCAAACCCATATCTTCCTTACTCCTCACTCTTCTATACAGTTTAGTGTCATCCGCATACAGGTATACCTCACTTCCATTAGTTATAACTTCAGGCAAGTCGTTGATAAATATAACGAACAGCAGTGGTCCCAACACAGATCCCTGAGGTACCCCACTTGTAATTTCCCTCCACCCCGAGCCTATTCCATTCACCAGTACCCTCTGTCTCCGATCTTTCAGGAAGGCTTCTATCCATTTCACACATTTCTCCCCTATATTATAGCTTCTAACTTTCTCTATTAACCTTTTATGTGGGACCTTATCGAAGGCCTTCATAAAATCGCAATATACCACGTCTATTACATCACCATCTTCTAGAATTTGCATCCAATCATCTACCACCTTAATTAGCTGTAGTACCGTCGACCTCCCCGGCAAGAATCCGAACTGTCTCCCACTGAAAAGTTGGTTTGACTTCATATGATCCATTATTCCTTCTCTAATTACCGTTTCCATTAGTTTACACACAACACTTGTCAAACTGACTGGTCTATAATTCCCTGGGTCATTTCTCTTTCCCTTCTTAAATATAGCTGTTATGTTCGCCTCTCTCCAGTCCATCGGGATTTGTCCTGTATTAAACGATACCTCAAATAACATTTTCAATGGCTCTACTAACATCTCCCCTCCTTCCTTTATGATTCTTGGGTGTATCCCATCCGGTCCCGGTGACTTACTTCTGTTCATTTTTTCTATAGCCCTTCTTATTCTAGCATGGGAAAACTCTATTAGTTCTAGTGCCGGTGCCTGTTTGATGGGAATAGTAGGCACTGCATCCTCCGACTCCACTGTTAGTACCCCCCCAAAGTATTTCCCCAGCACCTCTGCTTTCTCCTTATCAGTCTCCGCTCTACTCCCATCATTCAACCCCCCCACCAGCTCTGGGATCCCTACTCTTCTTGTTAACTTTTCCTGAATGTACTTCCAGAATATTTTTGGATTATCCTTCACATTTCTAGCTATCTCTCTCTCCCTCTCCTTCACCCCCCTCCTTGTTTCCCACCTTATTTTATTGTTTATTTGTCTGCATTCCAGATCCACTTCCTTAGCCTCTATACTAGACCCCCTGTTCTTTTTTAACAAATTTAATCTTTCCCACAATCGTTTCTTTCTTCTAATCAATATCCAAAGCTTTCTTTTCATTGGCAATTCTGGGTTAGTTCTTTTCCTCAATTTTGTTTTATCCTTATATTCCCTTACTGGTACACTTTTGGATACCGCATTCTCCAGTTTGACTCTAATTTTCCTCCACATTGCTTCAGCGTCTTCACCGTTCAAATATTCCCCCCAGTCAATGTCCAAACACCGTCTCAACAGCTCATAATCTGCTCTATCATACATGTATATTTTTCTATTGCTTCTATTATCCCTCTCTGATTTAATGTTACAACTAAAGCTAATACAGGCATGGTCACTACGACCTATAGGGCTATCCACATTAACATGTTCCACTATATCCTCTTCATTGCTAAAAATCAAATCAAGTACACTCCCCTGCGTCCCATCTCTATATCTTGTCATCTCTACAATATGTTGCGTTAAAAAACAATCTCTCACTTTCTCTATAAACTTATTTTCCAGGCTACCCTGTCCCGCTGGAGTAGTACAATTTGCCCAGTTGATCCTTGGCAAATTGAAATCTCCAATCAAAATTTTATATTTGTTCTCTCTATTATCTATCTCCTCCATTGCTTTCAGTAGGTTATCATCCTCTCCCCTGCTATTATTTGGGCTTCTATATATAGAGGCAATTAGAATTGATCCTCTTACACATTTTACTTCAATACACAAATACTCACAATACTGCTGTCTCATATCCACCTCATTAACCTTGAGCTCTTTTCTTACATAAATAAACAGTCCTCTTCCAACCTCTGCTCTAATAGCATTTCTCTCATATAACTCAAAACCCTCCAAACTATATTCCACCAGTTCCCTTTCAATTCTAACACTTTTTGGTCTCACTTCCTGTAGGGCTATGACTTCAGGTTTTTCCTCTTCATCCTGCAACCTACATATCAGTTCTCTTTTCTTGTCCTGGGTAAACACATCCACATTACTAAACATAATCCTTAATCCATCTACCATTCCTTCAGCAATTATACCATCCCGCTCCTCCAGTCCGTACCCTACTCCCCTGTTAGCACTACTGGGTCTGCCTCTTTGTCTCCTGTCTCTCCCTGTGACACCTCCACCCCGTTCTCCTCCTCCGTCACAACTCTCATCACATTCTCTCCCCTCCCTGATCTCCCCCTCCTTTCTACTCTTATAAACCACTTCCTTTGCGCAGTGGCGGTATCGTAACCAATGAGGTTTAGAGGTCCTGTCATCTGCGTATAAGTACGGTATTGGTTAAAGTCTTGCTAAAACGCACCTCTGTAGCTTACCGTGACTAGTTACGGTAAGTAAGTCCTACCCCGCCTTCTCGAGGTAGCCTCGTTATTACACCGTCCTTATTTTAATCCTCCCTTTTAAATTTCTAACATTTTTATTTTTGCTTGACGGTGGAACTAAAGGGGAGGGCGGGTGTGCTATTTTCTTCAGCAGCACACTTTGTTTTTAATTTTAAATCCTCTCTTAATTTCCACTATAAAAATTATCCCCCTTGTAACTATATTTCTGTTGTCCCCTGTATATTTTTGTTCTCCCTATCTTCTTAATATTTTCATTTTTACTGTGTATGTTTTTTTACTGATGTTGGTATCAGTTTTTAGTTTTTCTTTTAGTATACTTTTGACAATCCGGCACCCTGTTTGGAGGCATTATGTCCAGGCCCCAAGTCCTCCTGGGAAACAACTGTGCTCGGTATGCTGCCGGCCAGGACCCCCTCGGGGGTGGAGGAACGAAGCAGAAAAGTGGTGGAAACGTCGTTCGGGTGAAGGAAAGCGTGCTCCGTGTCTGTGCCTTCAATGCCAATGGCATAAATGATTTTAGCAAGAGAGAGTGTCTGATGCGAGAGCTTAAAGATGGAGTGTGGATGTGTGTGGGGTAGGTGAGACGCACCTGTTGGGTTCTGGAGTGTGGGATGGTGAGTGTGAGCATGATTTGTGGGGTGGGGAAGGATGGGTTGTCTGGTCTGGATTGGATGCAGGATATAAACGTAAGAAAAAGGAAGGGGTAGCAGTAATTTTGTCAGAAAGGTTGAGGAAGTGTGTGAAAAACTATGGATGCGTGGACTCAAGAATTGTATGGTGTGAGTGCAAGATTGGGATAGATAGGTATACTTTTATGTGTGTCTATGCACCAGTCAACCAAGAAACTGGGAAAGGTGCGGAAGAAAATAGAAAATTTTGGAATAAAGTCAATAAATGTATAAGAGAAAGGCAAGAGTGTACACAAGTAATATTAGTAGGCGACATGAATGGTAGAGTTGGAAACGAGGAGATAGAAGGTATAGTGGGTAAATGGGGTGTGGAGGGTAGGAATATGAATGGTGACTTCCTTTTAGAAGTGTGTGCGGAGAGAGAGATGTTTCTGGCTAACACATTTTTTGAACATCGTCACATTCATAGATATACATGGCACAGAGGTGAAGGTGAGCAGGAACAGAAATCTCTAATTGACTACGCCATGATGGACTCCGGACTAAAAGGAAGAATTTTAGATTCAAAAGCTGTAAGAGGTATGCTGACGGGATCAGACCACTATACAGTGCTGACAAAAGTTAGGATAAGGAAAGAGTGGAAATATGAGAGGAAAGAGAGAAAACTGACAGTAGAGAGAATAAATGTGAGAAAATTAAATGAAGAATGTAATGCAACAAAATACAAGGACATCCTGAAAGAGACTATAAAGGACATGGATGTTATGATAGATCTGGGAAATACTGTAGACGAAGTATGGAAAGGTACAAGAGACTCCATGATTAAAGCAGCTGAGAAAGTATGTGGGAAGAAAACCTTTAAAATGTGGAAGAAGAAAGGTAACGCATGGTTTAGTAAAGAGATAGAAGAAATAGTGAAAAAGAAGAAAGAGTTCAGAAAGAGTATGCTGCAAAAGAATATACCTAGAGAAACTAGAGATGCGAGGAAAGAAGAATAAAAATTTGAAACAAAGAGTGAAGAGGGCGATACAAGACGCTAAAAGGAAGACAGATGAGGCATATGGGAGAAAGATTAGTGAACAGTTTCTGAATGACAAGAAAGCATACTACAGAGCTGTGAAAGAAGCCAGAGGGAAGAAGACTGAGAGTGTCTCAGGTGGTAGGATGAGGGACATGAATGGGGAAGTGGTAGAGGGTGATGGTGTGGTGAAAGTATGGAAAGATCATTTTAGTAGCTTAGCTGTAAAGAGTAGGGGGAAGGCAAAGATCTCATCCATAGGAATGGAGAGAGGTAGAATAAACAGGGTAGTTGAAAGCCAGATAAGCAGAGAAGAAGTAAAAGAAGCAATCAATAGACTTAAAATGGGCAAAGCTGCTGGAGTAGATAACATCCCAGGTGAAATGCTGAGATATGGAGAAGAAGCTGTTGACATAATGCATAGGTTATGTAAATTAGCATGGGAAGGGGAAAGTGTACCAGAGGACTGGAGGAAAGCAGTGATAGTACCCTTGTACAAAGGGAAGGGTAGTAAAGAAGAGTGTAAGAATTATAGGGGAATTAGCTTGCTTAGCATACCTGGAAAGGTACACGCAAGAGTAGTAACACAGAGGCTACAGAAGATAACGGATGACAAAATAGGCGAGGAACAGGGAGGTTTCAGAAAGGGCAGGGGCTGCGTTGACCAGATAGCCTCAATGCGATTGTTGGTAGAGAAGTATCTGGCCAAAAACAGAAAACTCTATGCAGCATTCATGGATTTGGAAAAAGCCTACGACAAAGTAGACTGGGAGGGCCTGTGGGATGTGTTAACAGTATATGGTGTGGGAGGAAAGTTGCTAATGGCAGTAAAATCTTTTTATAGGAATGCAATGGCAAATGTGAAGGTAGGGGATAAGTTAAGTGAAAGTTTTGAGGTCAATGTAGGTGTAAGACAGGGATGTGTCATGTCAGCTTGGTTGTTCAATATATACATGGATGGAGTGATTAGGGAATGTAGGGCTGTATCAATGGGTGTGGGAGCTAGACTGGAATCAGAGGGAAGAACATGGAAGATTTTAACATGCCTATATGCGGACGATGCAGTCCTGTTGGCGGAAAATGCTGAAGAACTTCAGAGAGTGGTCACTGACTTTGACAGGGTATGTGAAAAGAGAAAGTTAAAGGTCAATGTAGGGAAATGTAAGGTAATGGTGTTTGAGAGAAGAATGCATGAAACTATAGATTTTAAGGAAAAATATAGAATCAAGAAAGAACACAAGAAAAGTTGTAAAATAAAATTGAAAAATGAAGTACTAGAAGAGGTTGAAAGTTTCAAGTATTTGGGAGCTGTACTATGCAAATATGGTAAAATGGAGAGTGAGATAAAAGAGAGAAAAATGCAAGGGAGAAAAGTGATTGGAGAACTTGATAGTATTCTCAAAGGAAGAATGGTTAGCCAGGAAGTCAAAAAGTCACTGAGAAACAGTGTGCTGCTCCCAACACTCTCGTATGGAAGCGAGACATGGACAGCAAGTGACGAGGACCTCTTCAAACTAAGAGCTGTGGAGATGAGCTTTTTCAGAATGGCAGCTGGCATGAATAGGCTAGATGGGCCAAGTAATAGGGAAGTGTACGAGTCCTTTGGAATGGAAGAGCAGGCTTTGGGCATTGATTGTGGTGTGGTTGAGTGGATAAAGAGAAGTACTTTGAGGTGGTATGGTCATGTTCAGAGAATGGATGAAGACAGAATGCCAAGAAAGATATATGGGAGTCAGGTGAGTGGAACCGCTAGTAGTGGAAGACCACCTATGGTATGGGAAAAGAAAGTGGAAAAATATATTGAAGAAAAACTTCCACGTAGTGGAAGGGGCATTGTGGCACGGGCAAGGGAGGCATGTCTTGACAAAGTAGCTTGGAGACGTTTCTGTCATGGCCATCCTCTAGTGGGGGTTTCCCAGGGGGAAGCAAGGCGTCGGAGATGATGATGATGATGATGATAAACCACTTCCTCACTTTTCCGTCCCTCACTCTCCAGTAAAAATTTCTCTTATCCTCCTCATCCAACTTTCCATTATTTTCATCAGCCTTTTCTTGTAATTCCTTAGTTGTTTTCCTTTGTTCTATACTCAAATCCTTCTTTAGTCTTATGTGTTTCAGTTTATCATTTGTATTTAGCCTCCAACTAAAATTTGTCAGTCTCCGCCACTACCCTAGTTTTAAACTGTACCCTTATAGGTCTCATCTCTCCCCTTTTATATCTACCTATCCTACTGACCTCCTCCACCTGCCCTTCCCATCCATATTCGTCCTCATCCACACCTTTCAAGACCTCCTTCACTGTCTCCATATCCCTCACTTTTCTCACTCCATTATCATTCACATGAGTCTCTATATCTCCATACAAGATTACACCCCTATCCCTGTCCATGGCCTCCCTCACGACACTCTCCTTGTTCTTCATGACCCCTACAACTGCACTCTCAAAACTTTTTTTGGTCATATTCATTTCTTCCTTTTGCTCTTTCATAATATCCTCCAAATCCTTGACTTTTTGTTTACCTACCACCGTCCATGCAGTCGACTCCTTTACTTCCGTGAAACGTCCTTCGTATTCCTTCAGCTGCTCCTTCAATGCCATATTCTCTGCTCCCAGTTCATCTACCCTTTTCAATACCATCTCTAGGCTCTCATTAACTTCCAAAATAGGCCTGCATTCACTTCCTTCGCTAGGCCTATTCCCTTCCCCACCTGTCACACCACACATTACACACAGTGCCTTAACTTTCTCACCAATATCCCCCTTCCATTTCTCCGTATCACTCATCCACTTTTCCAAATCCTTCACAACAATACTAACCTCTTCTAACTTCTTATCTGTGCTCTTAAATCCCCGAAAACGTTGTAACCTTCCTTCCGCCTCCGTCATACCCGAAATTCCCTCTGCCATGTTTGTTTACAAACTCAACAACTCACAACCCTACCGCTGTCCCGTCACTACACACTCTTATTACACTATATATCACCCCTCCACCACACCAATATATCCTCCAAACACTTCACTAAATCCTTCCTCTTCTTGTTAGCCCCGTATGCACTCGATATCCGTGAATTAATTGACCATTCCCATAACATATGCCGGAGCCTCAAACTTGCGTCCGCCTTCCGCCATGGTGTGCCGCCAACCGAGATAAAGGATGCTGGAAAAGGAAATTCAGTTGTAGCCAGGCAGTTGGGACTTACCGAGTCGAATGTTAGATCAATTTATAAGAAAAACGGAGACGGGGACGGAGACGGGGCTGGGGCCGGGGCCGAGGTAGCATAGCTGCACTCGCCCTGCCGCAGGGGTTTGCCTCGGAGCCCCATAGCTTAATGTGAGTAAACAATGACTTATTATTGTTTAAGTATTGCTTACTTTTATTTATATTATGTATTGTTATGGATATGTGTCAGTTAGTGTTGTTTTGTATAGGTACCTGTAATATGAAGTTGAACCCCTAAACTCGGGATCGTCCATCCACCAAATTAATTATTTCCCATAAGATACATGTTTCGAGTTGTACGATTTAGAGTTGTGCACCCTCATTCATCCACCAAATTCTCGCACAATTGGGGACCCTACTGTATTCCCGTGTTATCATGCCTCCCAAAGCGTAAGGTGACCTCGATATCACTTGAAATGGAGAAGGGAAGTGAGGTGGTCAAGGAGAGTGAGGTGGAGAAGTGGAGTGAGGTGGAGAAGTGGAGTGAGGTGGAGAAGTGGAGAGAGGTGAAGTGAGGTGAAGGGGTGGACCTGCAATGAAGCGGTGAGTGTTGATTCATATTTTTCGACCATCAACTGAACTTAATGTTTCATATTCATTACTATATGTGCTATTACTGTACAGTATATTAACCTAAAGTACGAATAGGGTAGCCTAGCCTAGCCTAGGCCTATTCGTTGTCATGGGTGCATGAAATTCGTTCACGTTTCCCTTCTTCTGAGGTCGCATTTATTCACATGCATGAAGTTCCCCCTGGGGGTTAGGGAATAGAATATGCCCCACGTGCCTTCTGCGTGTCGTAAGAGGCGACTAAAGAGGTTGGGTCGGTGGGCTTGCGACCCCCACCCGGAAAAAATATCGAAGCAAGGAAAAACGAACGAACAGCCTCGGATGCGGACGGAACCAACGTTGACGAACCACGACCGACTAAGGACATGCCTTCGGACATTCTGAGAATGGCTACGTGGAATGTTAGTGGCATGAATGATGGCACAAAAGAGAGAGAGGTTCTGGAAGTGTTAGTGAATGCCAGGCTGGATGTATGTGGAATGACAGAGACCAAATGGAAAGGTTCAGATGTGAGAGAGTGGGAGTGTGGAATGGGTGTGTGTGCTGGAGTGAGTGAAGGAACAGCGAGAGAAGGTGCATGTTTGTTTGTAAGTAGCAAATGGAAGGAATGTGTAAGAGAGTATGGGTCTGTGGGTTCAAGGATTGTGTGGGTGAGAATGAAAGTAGGAATACAAACGTGGGTGATTGTATGCGTGTATGCCCCGACAGAGGATATACTTGAAAGAAAGAAAGAGGAGTTCTGGATGAATGTGGAGGCGTGCCTGGAGAAGTTTGACAAGAACGAAAGAATATTTCTGATTGGGGATTTGAATGGTAAGGTGGGTGATAGGAAAGTTGAGGGAGTGGTGGGAGGGTGGGGGGTACCATCAGAGGTGAATGGGAATGGTAGTGCACTTGTGGACGTATGTGTGGGGAGGAGGCTGTGGATAGCCAACACCTTCTTCCGACACAGAATGATCCACAGGTACACGTGGAAACGGATGTTGACGATGACGGATAAGACAGTGGTGGAACGAAAGTCATTGATTGATTATGTATGTGTAGATGAACGAATGAAGAAATCTGTGATGGATGCTAGGGTGTATAGGGGTATTGGAGGGGGTCTGTCTGATCATTATGTAGTGGTAGCTAAGGTTAGGATACAAAAGAAGTGGGTGAGGAGAGCGGGAGGGAGGCGAGAGGAGGGTGGAATGGTGAGGAGGGTGGAGAGGTTGCAGGAGGAGGAAATCAGGGAGGAGTACAGGAGAGCAGTGGAAAGACGACTAGGTGGGTTCGACCTGGAAGTTATGGAGGAAGTGGAGGAGATGAGCAAGGTGTTTAAGGATGAGATCTGTGCAGCATGTGAGGAGGTGTGTGGAGTGAGGAGAAGAGGGAGGGGAGTGAAAGGTACAGCATGGTGGACAGAAGAGGTACGAATAGCTGTGGAAGAAAAGAAGAAAGCATATAGAGAGTGGTTGGGTAGCAGAGGGAATGAAGATTCCGAGAGACAGAAACGAGCGAGGTACGTGGAGAGTAAGAGGGTGGTGAAGAGAGTAGTGAAGGAAAGTAAGAGAAGAGTAGATGAGGAATTTGGAAGGAATCTGAGTGTAAAATGGAGGGAGAGTAAGAAACTGTTCTGGAAAGAAGTCAAGAAAGTTAGGGAAGGTAGCAAGGGAAACAGTAAGGGTGTGAAAGATAAGAATGGGAGAATGCTAGCCGAGAAGCAAGAGAGAGTCGAAAGATGGAGGGAGTACTTCAGTGAGTTGCTAAATGAAAGGAATGAAGAGCCAGCAAACATAGCTGGATATGGTATGGGAGGGAGAAGAAGAGAAGTAGTGGAGGAGGAGGTGGGGATCAGGAGGTCAGAAGTGTGGGAAGCCATGAAAAGAGTGAAGTTGGGGAAAGCACCAGGAACAGATGGAGTGTGTGGGGAAATGTTGAGGTATGGTGGTGAGATAGTGATAGAATGGGTATGGAAAATGTGCAAACTAGCATGGGAGAAGGGGAGTGCACCCGATGACTGGAAGACTGGCATAATAGTCCCCCTATATAAGGGCAAAGGGGAAAGAGGAGTGTGTGGTAACCACCGAGGAATATGTCTTCTAAGCGTAGTAGGGAAGGTATACAGTAGGGTAGTGATTGAGAGAGTGAGAGTGAGAACGGAGAAATGGATAGGCGACGAGCAGGGAGGTTTTAGGAAGGGAAGAGGATGTGTAGATCAGATTTTTACCCTGAATTGTGTTGTGGAGAAGTATCTGGAGAAGAAACAAAAGGTGTATGTTGCCTTTATGGACTTGGAGAAGGCCTATGACAGAGTGGATAGAGAAGGTTTGTGGAAAGTACTTAGAATATACGGAGTAGAGGGCAAGTTGCTGAAAGCAGTGAAGAGCATGTATGAGGGTGCAAAGGCGGCAGTACGTGTGGAGAGTGAGCAGAGTGAGTTCTTTGACCTGAATGTTGGTTTGAAACAGGGGTGTGTGATGTCCCCGTGGTTGTTTACTGTATATATGGATGGAGTTATGAAAGAAATACTATCAAGAGCAGTGGATGTTGGTGTATCGCTGAAAAGGGAGGGAATTGAGTGGAAGCTACCTATACTGCTGTTTGCGGATGATACAGTTCTGATGAGTGATAATGAATGGGAGTTGCAGGGTCTGGTAAATGAGTTTGGAACAGTGTGCGAAAAACGGAATTTGAAGGTAAATACGGGGAAGAGCAAGGTTATGGTCTTCGAAAGGGGTGAAGTCACAGAGTGTGAGGTGAAGCTGAACGGTCAGGCTATGGAGATCGTCAACTCTTTTAAGTATCTGGGCAGTGTGTTCAGTAAAGATGGGACTATGGATGAAGAGGTGCGGGAGAGGGTACAACAGGGGAAGAGGGTTGTAGGAACGCTAAAAGCAGTAACAAGAAATAGGGTGGTCAGTATGGAAGTGAAGAAGTCCTTGCATGACAGTGTGGTAATCCCGACACTGACTTACGGAAGCGAAGCATGGACGTTGGTTGAGAGACTCAGACCAAGAGTGAGAGCAGTGGAAATGAATTACTTAAGGAGTGCGTGCGGAGTTACATGGAGGGATAGACAGACTAATGAGGAAGTAAGAAGGAGGTGTGGTGTGGAGGTAGATGTGCTGGAAAGTGTGAAAAGGAACAACTTGAGATGGTTCGGCCATATGGAACGTATGGAAAGCGAGAGAATGACTAAGAGGGTGTATGAGAGCGAGGTGGAGGGACAGAGGGGGAGAGGTAGACCGAATATGAGGTGGAAGGATGGAGTGAGGAAGTACATGAACGAAGGTGGTGCTGGTTGGGGGGAGGGGCGTCGACTGACTGGGGACAGAGGTGCATGGGGGCGGTTCGTTCGTGGCCACCCCTTCGGGGATCACGGCGTCAGGCAATAGATAGATAGATAGATAGATGAAGTTCGTTCCCGTTTCCCTATTTAATCAACGGTGAAGTTTGTTCTCATTTCACTATTTTTTTTTTTTTTTTTCGTCAGATTTTTTTCTTTCAGGTCGGTTTTTTGCCCTCTTTTAGATCGGACACAGCCGGACCTCGGACATCTCGGATTTTCGGACATTTCGGACAGAGTGTTCCCCCAATTAGTCCGAAATAGCGAGGGTTTACTGTACTATATTCCAACATATCTTCTACAAAAATGGGAAGATTAACAATAAACTTAATTTAGGTATGGTTCAGCTGCACATTTCACTTGCCGTTTCATACTCCTTAACCCGGCAAGTGCGGCAAGACTGATATAAGTTTTACTGGTGGGCTGCGGGAAGCCTTATATAATCCCAAGCCTAAAAAAAAACGATTTAAATCAGCCCAGTATAATTTTTTTTTTTTTTTTTTTTTTTTATTATTATTTTTTTTTAATTGCCACTTGGCCATGCCAAATATCACTCCTCCACATCCCCTCCTTCCACCCCCCCCCCCCCTTCAATTATCACCTTTTCTTCCTGTTATTCCCTTATTCTTAGGTATATATTCTTATTACAGAATGGACATAGATTCATTGGAGAGAGTACAACGTAGAATGACAAAAATGATCCATAATATTAGAAATCTTCCGTATAAAGAAAGGTTGAAGAAATTAGGCTTACATTCGTTAGAGAGACGCAGAGTTAGAGGGGATATGATAGAGGTGTTCAAGTGGGTTAGTGGGATTAACAAAGGGGACATGACAAATGTACTAAAGCTCAGTGATAGCGAAAGAACTCGTACCAATGGTTTCAAATTAGATAAATTTCGTTTCAGAAAAGATATAGGCAAATATTGGTTTGGTAACAGAGTTGTAGATGGGTGGAATGGACTACCAAGTGCTATAGTGGGATTAAAAACGATAGGGAGCTTTAAGATAAAATTGGATAAGCATATGGACGAGAAGGGTTGGGTGTGAAGGGGGATCAGCAGGGTTGGGCCAATCAGCGCTCTGCAGACCCCCGTAATCCTGCGTTAATCTCTAACCGTTTTGGTAAGATGATCCTCAGGGTATTAGAGTGTTGAGCCTATAATTGGGCTTTGTAATTGGGGTTGTGTGGGACAGGGATCTGCCTTGCTTAGGCCAATCGGCTTTCTGCAGACTCCCATTTTCTTATGTTCTTATGTTCTTATATTCGTGCTAATATTAGCGAGTTGCTAGCAGGGCGTGGTCATCTGTGTTACCAAGCGTGTGAAAGTGCGAGAGAGAGATCACCACGCAACAGTGTCTCTCCAGCCGTCTTCACGGCTGGCTGGCTGCCTGAGCCATACGTTATGTAACTTCCGGCCTCTATCGCCGATTTTGACCATCCAAACGCTGTTTCCACTTGTTTTATTGCTGTAACAGGTTATTACAGTACCTTTATAATCAACGTAAAATAGGCGCATATGGATAAGTATTAATGCTATTTATGGTACGATGACGATTTGAGTGTAGGAAACACTCTAAATACCTCCGCACAGGGAGGGGTGGCCACTACCCCACCTACGCAGCGGAGAGGTTAAGAGAACGTGTCTTTCTGGGCCCTCTACTCCCTCATGTTTAGCTCCATTAGTTTTGAGATTTTAAGATGCTCACCCCATTAGTTTGGCTAGTATATGACCTTTCACCCCATTTCTATGTCAATTATTTTCTGGTGAGCAATAGCGAGCCTGCAATTTGCCGGAGTGTTCGGGGGCCGGGGGAGTGCTGGAGCGACCTTGGTGACCCTGGTCTCTGGGTATTCTCCTCATCATCATCATCAAATCTGACGCCTCGCTTCCAGAGGAAGCACCCCCAAAAGGGATGGCCATGGCAGAAACTGCCTCCAGGTTCCCAGACATGCCCCGACTGACCCACTCCACAGTGCCATTTCCACTAAGTGGATTATAACCATGAACACTGAAGGAGCAGACTCAGAGCAGTCCCTCACCCGGATGGCAGTTCCACCACTGTTTTTCTATTTTATTTACCCCAGTGGGGCCCTGGCTGGAAGCATACCAAGCACAGGAATTTTCTGGAAATAGGAACCAGTGGTCCACTGCTCCAGAGGCTGATTGCACCACCAAAGTGGCGGGCGGTGGGGTCGCCGCATCCCTACGCCAGAGAGAGAAAGGCCAACTTGTGCCAGTGGGCTGTGAGAGTAAGACACTAGGGAAACATGGGGCACACCATTATGGCCCCACTGCCTTCACCACTCTCAAGAAAAAAGTTAGAAATAAGAATTATGATAAAGGTATAGTCAGAAAACAGCTAAAACGGTATTCTCCTGGGTGACCTAGATGTGTGTGAATTTTGTGTTTTGTCTGTGTTTGTTCGTTGTTTTGTGTTTTCCCTGTTCTTGCTCTGTCTTGAGTCGGCCACCCCCAAGAAAATACAAACAAAAAAATAATAAAATAGAGGAAAATAAAAATAAAAAATAGGAAAAGTGGGGATTGGGCCTGAGCATACAGTATAGATAGATGGATAAATATAGATTATTCAACTGACAAATGCACAAATTTATTTTGAAGGGGGATCTTGGGTGTACAGTATTTCTTTTAAGCTAAATAAAGGTATAAGGAGGAAACTAGAAAAGAAAACAAGATCTCCCTTAACCTAAGACGTGTGCATGGGGGGTATGAGACACCACACTCCACACCACACTGTTACAGCAATAAAACAAGTGGAAACAGCGTTTGGATGGTCAAAATCGGCAATACAGGACGGGAGTTACATAATGTATGGCTGAGGCAACCTCCCTCGCCTCCTCCCCACCCCTTGTCTGGAGAGACACTGTTACGCAATAGTCTCTCTCTCGCTCTTTCTCACGCTTGGTAACAGTGATGACAACGCCCTGCTACCAACTCGCTAATGTTAGCACGAAAATAGACCACAGAATAAGGGAATAACAGGGAAAATAGGTGATAACTGAAGGAGGGGAGGGAAGTGGGGAAGGAGGGGAGGTGGAGGAGTGATATTTGGCATCGCCCAGGGGCAAAAAAAAAAAAAAAAAATTGGGGGGTGTTTTAAATGGATTTTTTTAGGCCCAGGATCTTAAGTCTTCCCACAGTCGCCCGGGGAAACTCTTAAGAGTCTTCCCGCACTTGCCGGGTTAATAGTTTGAAAAACAAACATAACTATCTCAGTAAGAGCCTGATGTGTGGGTAATTGTTCATACATACATATTGTACACTCGGATGCCATAGCCTCTAGCCCACTTTAAAAATGTGTGGACTTCACCCATTTCTAGTTATGGAAGTATATCTCTGGAAACAAATTTATGATTATATTTGTTTATACTTCAACTACATATATAATAAAACTATTTGTCAACAGCCTAATGGGCATAAGCCCTCATAAGGCTGGGGAGAGTTTAAAAGTGGTAATGGGTAAAAGAATATAAAAAATAGGGGTAAAATCAATAAAACTTGTTCATCATAAAAAAGAAAGAAAAGAAAACATTAAAAAAGCCAATAAAATATGGTTAGAAGTATAAGATATTAGATCAGGTGAAAGATTTTAATTTCTTTAACCCTTAATTAGCGGCTCACCACATAAGTCGAGTTAAATAAAGCTGGACTATGTGGCGGCGCTCGACATAACTCGAGTGGCAATTTCAGCACGTAATGTTGCTGAGAGAGAGAGACAAGTGGTGGCAGGAGAGTAGCGAGCGTATGACTGCTCCAGACCACCGCGGCGAACCTACTGACACGAATCTCACCTCCCTCCTACCTCTCTCATTCGCTATATAAGGAATTGTATGGGGAAAGTGCCTAATTACATGCTTTTTGCACTCGCGTTGCACGGTTATTGCAAGAAAACTAGCCATCATAAAAGGATCGTTATGGTGTCATTCGAAAGCTCTGTTTATGCCCTTTCAGGGATAGATACTTGTTTTACGTTCTGGGTCTTATTTAGGCATGAAAATGATCACGTAAACAGCCCTATTTTGGCTAAAAACACCCCGCTGGGCGGTACATATAAATAAACCGCATAGGCCGCTCTTAAGGTGTTAAGGAAAGCAAATAAGTTGACAATATCAAAGGAAGGACTGTCAGACAGGATAGATTGAAGAGAAGGCTGAGAAAAATAACGCTGCCGCTGCCGAACATATAGTGGGCATTCGACGAGAAAGTGCTGCACAGTAATGCTTGTGTCACAAGTAGCGCACCAATGAGGAGGAGCATGTGGAGTGGTCATTAAGTGTCCATGTGTGTAGCGGGTATGACCAATATGTAGACGAGTGAGTAAGACTTGATCTCTGCGCCTGTCCTGAAAAGAGGAAGGCCAAACGGAAACCACATCTTTGATAGCACGAAGATGGATGGTAAGGGGTTGTGAAGACCACTCACGTTGCCATGCACGATTGATGATTTCTCGAACTACGTCCCTCAAGACAGTATTAACCCTTCCCGCCTGGGTTCGCTATCCTAAGGACATTACAGTATTGAGATCCGGGCGATCTGGCTGAAAAACGTCTTTAATAGGTTACCCGTATCTTTGTTATTTTAACTGCTAGAGAATTCCCACGCATCTCTAAACGTAGTGCTGTTTCTAATCTGTAAATTGGCGTTGAGTAGAGCTCTCTAGGTCAACTGGTTCAGTTGTGATGACGATTTCCGTGGAGAGAGATTCGATACGATGTTCGCAATATCGGACCTTTGCAGACACTAATTTCGTCATAGCATACAAAAACAACATTGATCCGACGTCTCCTTCTTGGTTTCGGAGGTGCGGTGTCGCAAAGACAGGCTTTGTTTACATGCGTCGGACGCACGGCTTTCAAACCAAGCTTAACCCCTCCAACCCGGGCTCTTGAACGCCCATAACAACCTCAGCCCGCGCAACCCGGAAGGGCTCTTGAACGCCCATTGCTTGCGTGCGTGCTTTCGAATGCCGCGCGTACATTTTTGGTATCGTGGGACGGTAGGTGGCGCCACCAGGCGTAAACTACGCCACAGCAACAGTATCTACCCGGACGCCATCATGGACAGTACGCCAAATAGTGATTCCGCTGTGTCCGATACCGTGCTTCCTACGACGCCCTTGCTTGTTCGTCGCGCCTTACCCCGACGCCATCGCCTAAATGTGTTATCTCCCGGAGGTATTGAGACGACATTGAGACTTTATGAGCGAGCTGATGCCAAGCATAATGTTGATGATGAAGTCAGTGACGACTCCAGTAATTATAAGTAGAGTGATTATGGCCATGAGAGTGACAAAGAAGAGCAATTCCTGGGATTTGCGAGAGAACATGACAGTGATGAGAGTGAAGGTGATGTACCAGTTGTTGAGGAAGCTGGTTTACCTAAAGACAGTGAACTTGAGAGAGTGAGTGAGTGGGAGAGTTCAAGGTCACTCACCAAATTTCGCATAAGTGACACGACTCCAAGCCCTTCCCCAGGTAAATCGCCTTTCAAGCTACATTTGTATAAGCAGAAAATACTTGAGAAGGCGGCCGCGGCAGCTAGGGAACAAGCAAAACTACTTGGTGAGGATGAGGCTGTGAGTGAGGGTCAGCGTGGTGACCCTTCTCGTCCGCCATTGTCTCCCTTATCTACCCACGCCACCCAAGATGACCCGGATGCCCCGCATTCTTCCCCACCACCCCCACCATTGCCAAGGGTTGAGGACCCCCCACTTTCGGCCTATTTGCCTCCTAGGTCCCCCGACAGGAGACATACTGCTGCCGAAAAGGGGAAAGGTAGGAAATACAGTATACCAAAAAAATTAAGAAAAGTAAGAGAGTTTTGTTCGAGGCTCCCGCGGCGTCCACCCCGGCCGGCCCCAGCCATACGTCCCCGCAACTTTCCCCACGGTCCTCCCCACCTCTCCCGCCTTCAACATGTCTTCCTGAAGAAGTCTTTGAGCTCGCATCACCAATACCTGGGCCTAGTGACAGTGAAACATTGCTTTCTGTCACTCGTCGCAGGCCAAGGAGCCCGGGACCTCGGGGGGACACAGCCTCACCTGCCACTCCTTCCCCACCTCGCCCACCCGCACGCCGCCCACGCATCACTGGTTCCCCGCCAGATTATGTGGGGGCCACTGATGATGAAGGGCACCTCTCTGAAGACTCTGGCCATGATTACATAGGTCCACCGTCAGGGCAAGATGACCACTCTGACGATGACTATATGGACATCGACGACCCTCGACCCATCCGCTTGGCCCGGCGTCGTGCTGCCCGTCGTGCTGCCCGCCGCCCTGGCCGACGCCCTCGCCGCCCTAGGGCGCGCGCCTCCCGAGTTGGCCGTGGGCGTGCTGGGCCACCAGCTGGAGCTCCTCGTCAGCGTAGACAAGACCCATTCTACGTTTTTCAGTGGCAAGACGTAGTTGATGAGGATGGATACAACCCTGATGTGCCAGCTTTTGATGAGGTACTGGAGGGTTCAGGCATTACCCCCAATTTTCCTGCAGGCCCCAATGCTCCACCACACGAACTATTTGAGGCCTTCTTTGATGAGGGGGTGGTAGGCTATGTTGTCAAAGAGACAAATAAGCAGCACCAATTCCAGGTCCACTTTTTGGGCAAAGTGACCAAGGGCCACATGAGGCAGTGGACCCCAGTGACTCATAAAGAGTTCATGGTGTTCCTGGCACTCACCATGCTAATGCCTCATGTCAAGAAGCATAGGTTGCCTGACTATTGGATCACCAATGATCTGATATCCACCCCTGCCTTCGGGAAATATATGTCTCGCGACCGGTACCTTGATATCCTCGCAGCGCTCCATCTTGTCACCAACCTTGACGTCCACCTCCCAGACAAGCTGTGGAAGATTAGGACGTTGTACAAGATGATGCGAGAACGCTTCACCTCCTACTTCAAGCCCTTCCGCAAGGTCGTCATTGACGAGTCTCTTGTGCTGTTCCGGGGAAAACTCAGCTTCCGGCAGTACATCCCCTCAAAAAGACATCGCTTTGGCATAAAATTCTTTGTGCTGTGCGACTGCCAAACTGGCTATGTCCTGGACTTCCTGGTCTACAGCGGGAAGGAAGGGGACTTGCTTGTGGACCCCCTCATTGGCTTTGGCGGAGCAGTGGTGCAAGCCATGATGGACCGCTACTTTCACAAGAATCACGTCCTCTACACAGACAATTATTACACGTCCCCCACTCTCTCACAGTACCTGCATGAGCGCAAGACGGGGACTGTAGGCACAGTACGAGGGAAAAGGAAGGGCATGCCACCTTTCCCTCCAAAGACCAAAAAAGGTGATGTGTTCAAGAAGAAGTCGGGGCCCATTCTGGCTATCCACTGGCACGACCAGCGGAAGGTCAACCTCCTGACCACCATCCACAAGGGGAAAATGGTGGAGACTGGCAAGGTGGATCGCCGCACCCAGGCCAGGGTGACCAAGCCCGATGCTGTCCTGGACTACAACATCAACATGAGGCTGGTGGACAAGTCCGACATGCAGATAGGCTTCATTGACTGCCTGCGTACCTCGTGCAGATGGTACAAAAAGTTCTTTCTGCATATGGTGGACATGTCAGTTCTGAATGCCTACAATATATACAAGCTTCGGAATGTGAACACACCCATGAAGTTCAATAGCCTGCGGAGGTTCCAAAAGCAGGTGTTGACGGAGCTCCTGGAGAAGTATGCTACGCCACAGAGGGCAGTGGCACATCCTGGGCCCGCCGTTATTGACCGCTTGCAGTGTGCTCAATACTTGATTAGGCACAGGCTTGGTTCCCTGCCTCAGAATGAATCAGGAAGAACACAGCAGAAGCGGTGCCATGTCTGCTACAACAGCAGGGTGAGGCCGAGGCCAGGTAAAAAGTCAACCATGGAGTGTGTGGAGTGCAAGGTGGCACTCTGTGCTTTAGAGTGCTTCTTTGATTACCACTCCAAGCTGGAGTTCTAATAATCATACTGAAATTGCCAAATAAAATGACAATATGTACACTATAATTATATATAGGCAAAAAGTGGAAGAAAACCAATTTATTGTAATACAAAAGTCATGTATTATGAGAAAATTGATACAAATACAATTACACCATAATAATATGTGAAAGTGACATATGTATATACCAAGTGACATTCATATGATTAGAACCTATAGAAATATAGAAATCAGTGAAAAAAGACACAATAAATTGTATATAAAACGTTTACAAATCATATAACTAAGTGAAAGTGACACAAGACCTAATATTTGATGGCCAAAGTATAATAAATACCTGTGATAACGAATAATCAGTGCCTAATACAACAATAACCTACCTCAATTACTAATAAAATGTACGGTATCGAGTGAAAATTAGCATTATCAGTGACAGTGACACTCTCTAAAGCATATTTGTCAAAGTGAGTGACACAAGACCTAATATTTGATGGCCAAAGTATAATAAACACCTGTGATAACGAATAATCAGTGCCTAATACAACAATAACCTACCTCAATTACTAATAAAATGTACAGTATCGAGTGAAAATGAGCATTATCAGTGACAGTGACACTCTAAAGCATATTTATCAAAGTGAAAGTGACACAAGACACAATACTTGATGACCAAAGAATAATAAACACCTGTAATAACGAATAATCAGTGCCTAATACAACAATAACCTACCTCAATTACTAATAAAATGTACGGTATCGAGTGAAAATGAGCATTATCAGTGACAGTGACACTCTAAAGCATATTTATCAAAGTGAAAGTGACACAAGACACAATACTTGATGACCAAAGAATAATAAACACCTGTAATAACGAATAATCAGTGCCTAATACAACAATAACCTACCTCAATTACTAATAAAATGTAAGGTATCGAGTGAAAATTAGCAATATCAGTGACAGTGATACACTAATAAACATATTTTATATAATTGGCCTCAAAATAACTAGAAAAATATCAAATAAACATCACATTCTCAATATCAAACACTAAAATCGTCTAAGGGAGATAAATACTTTGGCGCGACGAGCGGCTAGGTGCGTCGTAGCCATGGCCGGGGCGACGCGTCCGAACGCGGGAAGAATTTTCCGCCAAAAAGCACTCGTCTTCCCGCGCTCACCATTATGCAACCAGAGGGGCTAGAGACCTCTTCTCAACGCCATTCGACAGAGGAAGGTTTGTGGAACATTATTCTTTTTTATTCACAACATTACATGCCATATTCATTGACTTACAGAGTAGTTAACATAGCCCAAAGATCGTCAAAACACCCGGTACCGCAGCACAGTCGCAAGCTATAGCCCCCGGGGCTGGAGGGTTAATAGGCTTTCAAGCTTACGGATTTTAAAATGACACCCGGGCTCCTGGCCATCTGCCGCGGTGTCATTTTAAAATGCTGCCCGGGCGGGAAGGGTTAAGGCATCGCTGTATATGAGATAAACTGGGTGAGGTATAGTAAACAGCGAAATCGTCCACATAAAGGCTGTGGGAGACTTGAGGAGGGAGGCAGGACACCACCCCATTGATGGCAATGGCAAACAGCGTGCTACTAAGAACGCTCCCCTGAGGGATGCCCATCTGAAGAGAGTGAGGGCGAAACAGGGTCCCATTGACAATCACTTGGAAAGTCTTATCAGAGAGGAAATCCTGCAAAAATCGGAGAAGAGGGCCACGCATGCCAGACTCATATAAGATTCGTAGAATTCGATAGCGCCATGTCGTGTCATATGCCTTAGTGATGTCAAATAAAATAGCCATGGTGGGGTGACCCAACACGAACCCTCGCCGGACTTGATCTTCCAAACAGGCCAAAGAATGAAGCGTAGAGCGTTGAGGGCGGGACCCAGACTGAGATTGGGAGATGAGGTTATGGTTCAAAGCAAAGTATAAGAGCCGAGGATGCACCATCTTCTCAAATAATTTGCTTATGCAGGATGTCAATGAAATTGGGCGGGAGTTGGTGGGTAAACTAGGGTCCTTGCCTGGTTTTGGAATGGGGACTGTATAAGCATGCCTCCAATCAGGAGGGAAGTACCCATGCCACCATATTTGGTTAAAAACACCAGATAAAAAAGTAAGAGCCTCATCGTCCAGGTGTTGAAGCATACTATAAGAAATTCCATCTGGGCCAGGGGTAGCATCCTTGCAATCCCGCAAGGCATCCTTGAGGACATCAACGGTAAAAGAATTGTTGTAAGGGGAGGACGTACCCCCTCGAAAGTCCAAGGAGCGTGCTTCAGAACGACATTTCTGAGAAACAAACGCTCGGGGTAAATTAGCGTCACTACCAACATCCGCCAGATGACTAGCATGAGCCATCGATATGGAATAATCATCATACAATAGAGAGGCAGAAGCATGATCAAAAACCGAATGAACATGAGATCGGTTGTTTTTACCAGTAATCTTGTGAAATTTCTTCCAAACTAAAGACAGAGAAGTACGGGGGGTCAATCCGGAGACATATGACTGCCACGACTGTTTCTTCTGCGAGATAACAGTACGTTTGAAAAGTGCACACAGTTTATTATAGTAGGATTTCACAACGCTGATAAAATACATAGCAGTAACAAACTTCACCCAAACATGCAACGTCGCACCATTTGTCAGCGATGCTCGAGCATCCCGTAGGTGACGGGTGGACTGAGCAAGGCGACGCTCTAAATAATGTTTTAACTGAACCAGCTTGGACAGTTCAGGGGACCACCATGGGACTCGTCGAGGGTGAGGGGTACTGGATGTCCGAGGGATGGTGCTATCAGCAACGGAATAAATAAAATCTTTGAAAAACATATAATTATCATGTGGAGAGTCAGCATCACGAAAAACCCCAATGTCAGCTGAAAGAGAACTAAAAGAGTCCCAATCAGCTTTAGCAAGGTTATACCTGGCTAACTGACTTGATGCATTAGGGGATGTGGAAGTCAATAGTATAAGGTGATGGTCACTAGTAAAACGGTCATCAACAACAGACCAAGTAAAAAGGGATGCCGCCTCAGCCGATGCCAAAGTAAGATCAACTGCAGAGGAAGTAGAGTGAGCTAAAGAATAAAAAGTGTGGTGACCTTCATTAAGACAGCATAGGGGAGAGTTTAAAAGCAGATCCTCAATGAGACATCCTGGCGCATCAGCAGAAGAACAACCCAATACTGGAGAGTGGGAGCTAAAATCACCTAAAATTAAAAATGGAGGAGAACAACACTGTAAAAGATGGGGCAACCTAGACATGCTATAATTACAACTAGGTTGATTATATACAGTACTGATTGTAAGGGCTGTACTATTAGGAAGGGATATCCTAACAGCAACATCTTGGAATGGGGATCTAACAATGGAACTGGTTTAAAAGCACAAGAGCGATGTAAAAGGATGGCCGTCCGAAGATGACCATCACGCACAGGTGACTCTGCTGCAACATAATACGCACCTATCGAGTCTAGGACAGGGCCTACATGCTGGAGGTACACACACAGAGGAGTATGCAAGTGAAGTAATCGTTGAATTTCGCCAAGGCGACGCCTAGTGGCGAAACCGTTCATGATCCACTGAAGTATACTATGATGGTTCATGAGTAATCACTGATTTTTGGGCCCGCTGGATACGGGCTACATTGGGGAGGGGTACAGGCAGAGAGTGAGGGGTAGGACGACCAGGCACGTCCCCAGTAGCGTCGTGTATCACACACTGGGAAGACGGAACCTGGAGCACAGGTAAATGTTCGGGGGGGAGAAGAAATCTTGCGTTGAATCCTTTCCACTAATTCCGTTGGTTGAATAGCCAGTGACCTATACAATTAACACATATACAATGGGCATCATGAGAGCCTGTAAAGTCAGAAGGAAGATGGCAAGAGGCAATAAAGTGATCAACCTTTACACGCAAGTCATTCACATTATCATTAATTGCAGGGCCAATATAGTCTATAAAGCATTTATCACAGCCACACTGGGAAACATGTGTAGCAGGAGGCAGAGAGGTATCCAATTCCATAAGTGGACCATCGATGTCTGCAAGTTGGGCCTCTATATCATCATGGGAAGGAGTCAGAGGAGCCGATGATACCTGCGGAGATGTTAGAAGACGAGGTCTCCTCCTGTCCTGACCCCGCACATGCTTGGGAGAGAAGGCAGACCCATCCGTAGGAGGGGAGTCAGAACCTTTCCTCTTCTTAGGTGTAGGATCCAAGGGAGGAGATCTGTCCTTACTGCGCACGGAAGAAACTACAGTCCGGGCCAGATTAACACTGGAATTATACTTAGTAGTCACCGTAGATGAGGAGGTCAAAGCAGGATTAAAGGTGGAAGTAGGACACTGAACAGGTTCTCCTGCTACCTCAGGAGGAGGATTCGTCTCTGGCAGTAAATTACGGAGTGGCGAAAAGCGATTGGTTGGAAGAGGGCGAGTCACTGAAATTGGAGGATGCGTAAGAGTAGGTTGCAAACCAGACCTAGCCACCCTAGCATACGTCAATGAAGGCAACAGACCCTGGTCCTTCAAATGGGAGATGGCCGCTCTGCGAGAGAAGCCCTGACTCATTTTCAAATCAAGGCTAGCACTATGATAATGAAAATGAGGGCAAGTGTTGGAAAAGACAGCATGGGGATCACTGCAATTGAGCCAGGTACGGGAGGATGCATTGCAAGCCTCCCGAAGGTGAGCTGAACCTCCACACAGGGGGCATAATTTTGGGTTCTCTTGGCAATACTTGGCCGGGTGACCAAACTTCCAGCAACTCTGGCATTGTCTAAGGCGGGGGACATGTTTTCGTACAGCCAGCCATCGGTCCGCTATCCTAACAAAAGGGGGCAAGTCACGTCCCTCAAAAGTCAGTTTAGCGATACGGAGGGGGCCATCACGCTGGGAACCGCGCCGAGACAGGTACGTCTCAACCCTCAGTGCTGGAGTATCAGATGGTCCCATCTTCTCCAGGATGAGAGATGCAGAGTCCTCAAATGGCATATCAATACGGATCTCATGAGGGATAACAACTATCCCAACACAGTTATTAACCCTTTCAGACTCATATGACGCAAAGGTTGCCAGATTAGCAATAAGAAATAGAGTTCTCTCACTCTTATAATTACCTCTCCAAAATTAGTTTTCTGCCCACAGCTAACTCAAAGACAACTGCAGAGGTTGAAGTAACTAAACTAAAGGTATAAATACCCCTGATGGTAACAAAGGCTTTAAAGTATCCCTAATAGGCTCAAAATTGCGTCATATGTCGGAGAGGGTTAAGAGTCTTGTGCTTTGTGATGGAAACTTGGGACGGTGGATCGACCAACCACTCCTGAAGAGAACGAGACGGAGCCTCAGTCCGAGCTTCAAGGAGGCGAAAGCCATCCGTACCCGTACGGATTTCAACATCACCGATGTCATGGCATAATATGGAGTCAAGATCAAGGTCATCACCTATGTCATAATTAATATTAACAAATTTAGGCCACTTACTGGAGCCAAAAATAGTTTGAAATAGCTGGACAGAAGTTGGCGGGGCAGGACGACGTGGACGAGGTTTGGGTTTGGGAGGGACATATGGTTCCAATGTAACAGGGCCATTAGAACTAGATGAAGGAGGTAAGCGTGGCTTGGGAGAGGGATGAGTCTCTCCTACTATTGCAGCCGAGGAAGCCACTGAAAGCCCCTCGGCAGGGTGGGAAGGATCCAGGGAAATGTCAGAGTCGCGCCAGAGGTCGTAGTCAGTGTCAAAATCGGAACCAGGGGAGGAGTTTCAGTAACACCAACCATAAATACCAAGCCATGCTGTTCCAGGTGTGTACTAAGCAGACCAGGCGGCGAGAATGCATGTCGGGAGGAATACCAGTAAGCCAACCTTTACCAATCATGGAGCCCTAAACCTTCACCAACGACACAAGTGGGGACAGACTCCCAAGTGTCAGCTTCCTATCCTACCCCTCGGAAGGGGATGGCATTAAAATGTAAAGAGAGGCTCAAGTGTAAGCATAACCCGCTGTTGGTTTACCTTGTTTACTTTTGGACTGAGTGCTCCCCTGTGCCGGAGGAGAACTGGACCTCTGAAAGGACTTATGAGACCCACTAGGTTGAGCCTTCTGATCAGACTTAGCTTTGGCATAAGGCTTAGTGAATTTGTGATCCTTCCGTGCTGGGGAAGCACGTGTCCCGGTAACGTCTACTAGATTAAAGACGGCCTGCCAAATGGCGGGGCAAACTAGGGAGGGCGTTGATACTGGTGAGAGAATTACCCAGCGACCCAGGTCTTCGGGCAATTTTTTCACCAGATAGACTCTAAGGTCTTGACGGGCTCTGACAGCCTCCAGCAAGGCTGTTCTGACGTCGCCCAATGACTGTATAGAATTTTGGAGTGTTAACCGTCTAGATAACTCCAAGGCCTTTCTAGTATCAGAGTCATTAATTGCTTCTTTGGTCCTAATAAGTGATTGAGCAACCTGGCGGCTCAGCAGGAGTTGGGAAAATAATCTCAACTTGACGCAACTTGAAGTCTTTGTCCAGTTGCGCCGGAGGTGGGGCTGAAAAGGGTTCCTGCAGTTCACATAAGGCCAACTTAGGAGCCAAGAGAAAATTTAGTATAGCAGGTGCTACCCCTCCGGCTTTAATGACCGGCAGAGAGAACCATGAGTGAGTGTCTTGGGGAATTTGGTGTGAAGTTTTTGGCGTTATAGTAGACGCAAACTGCTGAGCCTCAGATTCCCACTCCACCCACGGGCCTGGTCCCACCTGCTCCATCTGCAATACTGGGTTCCTGAATTGATCATTGACCGGAAGTGTATCCAGTTCCGACGTGAGCGCACCTAGCGCTTTCACGTCATTCAGTCCATGGGTCTTAGTCCAGTCTGCGTACAAGTATGCAGAGGAAGCAGGTGGAAGAGGCGGGGTGGCAGAAAACACAAAGTAATCGTAAGCATAGACATTAGGTATTGCTTTAACCGATACATCCACAATATTACCTGCCGAGTCTTTAGCTCGTAATTTTCTATTCTTGTTCATCTGTATTGTCCACTCACCTGGTACCGGTTGCTCACCCACAATTGTTGGCTGTGCACTAGAGGGATTTTG
Organism: Paralithodes platypus; assembly: GCA_032716605.1. Taxonomy (NCBI): domain Eukaryota; kingdom Metazoa; phylum Arthropoda; class Malacostraca; order Decapoda; family Lithodidae; genus Paralithodes; species Paralithodes platypus. The sequence goes on along the minus strand of CM064519.1, from coordinate 17,837,197 downwards.
AGCTATTACGGTGACCCATGAAAGGTCCGGACCGTACAAAAGGGCTCTTTTTAATGGGGATTCTTTCCAATGGTGGAGGAACTACATCAGTGATCACACGGACATTAGTCGTGGTTAAAGTTGATGTTAAGGGACAGCAGATATACAAGTTACTGGGGGCTGAACAATTGGAGGAGTAGTAGAAATCTGCACTGGTACCAAGTGACGGACAGCTCCTTGTGGGGGAGCAACCGGTACGGATGGCTGAGCTGCCGGTACGGATGATGTAGTTTCCGGTACCACTGGCTGCATCTTGTATCTCTGTGCAAAAGATTCAAACATCCTATCTAAATCATCTTTAGTTATGTATTGAGATTCCCTAGAGGTTACAGATTCCCCTTCTGACTCACTAGCCCCACGGTGAGGTTGAGCAGAGGCTAACGTGTCAGCTTCCTCCTGATCTTCCTCCAAAACTTCCATACTTTCTGGGTTTTGTTGTGCCTCTGAAAGTACTGTCTGTTCAAAATCAACCCAATTTTAATCAGGTACAGAGGAGGGTAAAGTTTCTTGCACTCCAGTAACTTCCTGACCAAGATTAGCACCTGCCGGGTTAACATTAGGAGCCCCCCGGTGGACCTGACACAGCCTGTCTCCATATATCACGAGTACTTATGTCTACACTATGTTCTGGTCTATTACTATCCACGGTATAATGTTCTTCCGCCGGGTAACGCCGAAACGTCTGAAACGTCTGGGAAACGTCTGAATCACTACTACTGACAAGTTCTTTAGAGATTACTTTCGGTTTTGATTTAGACTTGCTCTGCGAACGTATGGACGGGGATTTTTTAACACTTTTTACAATTAAATATTCCCATAGTTCCTCGTCATCGCAGTTCAGTGCTTCATGTGCCACGTCTTTCGTATAAGAGTTAAATGTAGCCTTAATTTCAGATAATGCTACTTTACAAGACTGGTCCCAGTGGACAAATAGGCCACTTTGAAAGTCTGTGCACATGCCGCATTTCCTGGACAACCATGTCCCTCTAGAGCGGTCTAGGCACTGAACACATTTCACACATAACTGATGGTGAAACACAGGGACCCCAAAGCATTCGATAAGGTACCACATAAGAAATTGTTATCTAAGCTTGAGACGCTAGGATGTGTCAGGGGGAGTTTGCTGAAATGGATGGAGAGCTATTTAACAGATAGGGAAATGAGGACCAACATTAGAGGAACTTACTCATCGTGGCGGAAAGTTGAGAGTGGTGTGCCGCAGGGATCTGTGTTGGCACCTCTCATGTTCCTTATGTACGTGAATGACCTGCCGATAGGCATAAACTCCTACATGTCAATGTTTGCAGATGACGTAAAAATTATGAGACAAATAACAAATAAAAGTAGTTGTGAGGAGCTGCAAGGGGATTTAGATAAAATATACGAATGGAGCACCAAGTGGAAAATGAAATTTAATATAAGTAAATGCCATGTGTTAAATATGGGAAGAAGTGTGAATAGACCAAATTGGGAGTACAGGATGGGAGATAATATAATTAGCAAGGCCGAAAAAGAAAAGGGTTTAGGGTTGATTATACAAGATAACTTGTCGCCAGAGAAACATATTAACAAGCTCTTTAGCGGAATGTATGCAATGGCCGGGAATATGAAAGTTGCTCTGAACTACTTGGATGAGACCATGGTAGCGAAAATTATGAAGAGCATGATTAGACCAAGATTGGAGTATGCAGCAGTGGTGTGGTCCCCGCATCTAAAGAAGCATATTCACAAGTTAGAAAGAATCCAGAGAGCAGTTACTAGATTGGTTCCAAGTCTCAGAGAACTGCCATATGAAGGGAGGCTAGACAAATTAAATCTACTGAGTCTAAAAGAGAGGAGAGAGAGGGGAGACATGATAATGATGTACAAATGCACCCGGGGGCTGGAGAGGCTGGAGAGGCTGGATAGGGAGGATATATTAATTATGGATACAGGAATAACTAGAGGCCACAGCTACAAAGTAAAAAGACCTACCTGCAAGAATGATATCAGGAAGTTTAGCTTCCCCTATAGATGTATTGACAAATGGAATGGGCTGGAGGAGGAGGTGGTAGGGGCAAGGAACATCCATATTTTCAAGAAAAAATTGGATAAAAGTAGACTGAGAGACGGGACAACACGAGCTTAGCTCAACTCCTGTAAACTACAATTAGGTAAATACAAGTTGGAGTTGAGCAAAGTGTGACTAAAGGCATGTTGGCAACAAAGACAACCCCCCCCCCCTCCCCTGCCGGATCGGCCCCCCTACCTGGGACCCGTGCTGCGCAACTCTGTGGTGATCTGGAAGAAAATTTCCAAAAATCAATGCTCATAAGTATAAACTGAGACATTCACACAGTATATGCTCAGAATCCGCCGGAAAACTAGAGGTCGCAAATCCAGCTAACTCTAATTTTCCGCCGGATCCATCCTTATGTAAAGTCCGATGATGCACTTTAACATTAAGGTAAGAGGACTACTTAAAATTATATGAATCACTATGCCTATAAAATAACCTCCTTTAAGAATATGTTAAGTCAGCCCTTCGATCCGCACAATGAGGAGTGATAGGCTTATATTCTGACTGTGTAACGTCCGCCGGGTTAATGTGACGTATGCTGCCGTGTGAGGGTAGCTAGGCGAGTCCTCCCGGCATTGCCAGAACCCCATTGGAAAGTCAATGTTCCGTCGGAGAATATTTTAACGATACGCTGACCAGACTGGGTTTCTTGGATCTATTTCCTGCTCGCCTCGACGAGCCTCTGGCATCAATTACTGACAAAATTCGCCGGAGGGAAAACACCAAACCCTTTGGGTGTTACGCACTTGACAGCTAAAGTGAAAAACACACCACAATATAATCATATATATATCAGGACGTCTCCTGATCCCTTCCAATCATGAAAATATACCACATGAAAAAAGAAGGGTAACTTAAAGCTAAACATATTATTTAATTCAATAATTAACAATATATCCTAGCCATAGTCATAATACCCCTAACACGATGCTAGCCACAAGGCTTCGGGCAGAAATACGACGACACGCGAAGCAAGGAGCTCCCACGATGACACCGCCAACCGCCACCACCGACGCCTCAGGCCAGAGGGGAAAGCAGAAAACAAAAGCACTCCAGAAAGTTCCACACCACGTGTGACAATTCTTGGACTAGAGCGTCTGCTAAATATTCTACTACTAGCTACTCCCATCCAAAATTGACGGCCAAGTAGACGAGCTCAGCATTGTAGAGCCTCCGAACTAGCTAAAAGGCAAAATTAAATGCTGAAAAGGAAAAGTTAACATGAGGCGCCCTGATCCGATGCGGACCGGCATGGACGCTTAACAGTGTACCCTATATTACACACTTCCTAAGACCGTGCCAATGTGGACGACCGTACTAACTAATCTGAACCTATTCTATAACGTCTCAGATAAATACAAATATGCAAAAGACTCACTAAGAGGCGAACGAATGTAGAATGAAGAGAGACGGACTTGCACGTCTGCACAGTAAGGTCGCAGAGAGAAATGCAGGAGGATCAGCATCTGGCTGCGCATGGGAAAATATCCACAAATCGGGAAGCCTGATTATAGCAGTTCTTAACCCTCACAGACCGGTTTCGCCTTCTATACTATAGCCCCGAAACCCGGGGATCTTACCGAAAAACGTCGTAATAGGCTAGCCCTATCTTTGTTATTTTAACTGCTAGAAAATTCCCTCACATCTCCAAACGTAGCCCTGTTTCGTATATGTAGACTGGCATTGAGTAGAGCTCTGTAGGTCAACTGGTTCAGCTGTGATGACGATTTCCGTGGAGAGAGTTTCGAAGTGATGTTAGCAATAATCGGGCAATAACAACATTAATCCTTGTTCTCCGAAACAATAACAACAAAAGTGCGAATTCTCCTTATTGTTCTGGTAGGGGAGCGTCGCTCCGACAGACTTTGTTCACATGCGTCGGATGCACAGCTTTCAAAACACGCTTAACCCGTACAGCCCCAGCGACGCGTCTGACGCGTCGGCGATGTATGTAACGCACAGCCCCAGCGACGCGTCTGACGAGTCACCCTAATTGCTCCGACCGTAACCTCAGGTGTAGCCACTCGAGAGGGCTCAGATTTGTATGGGAACTGTGTACGTATCCCACGCAACCATGCCGATGGTTGAAAACTCTCAAAGTCCACGTGCGTGCGCGTGAACGCGCAATAACCTGTTTTTTGGGGGTAATTACCTTCAATTTTTTACTCTTGTAAAATACGTTTTCGGGGGCTCTGTAGGACCATTCTTTAAGCTTTTTGAGCGGTTTTTCGTGGTTTTTCCTTCATTCCTAACCCATTCGCTATTGTTTCTGGAATAAAAAAAAAAATTGAAAACCGGCCGGGTTCTGGTGAACAAACAATACAAAACTAGCCGGGGCTCCACGGGTTAATAGGCTTTCAAGCTTACGGTGCTCATGAGCCCATCCGGGTTTCAGGCCCTAGTTTGTTATGGGCTCCTCAGAGCCCTTCCGGGTACCAGGGGTTAATGTGTTTTTTCTTTTTTATTATTTACAAAGTTTTTTCGTAGTGAGTACCCAATCATAAGGACGATTCCGTAAGAGAATAAGCATACCCTTACGAGCTGGCTCCTCTTCTCTTCCTGTGGCGTGTGTTTCAAACAGCTAACCCAAGGGCTTGAAAGGTAGCTACAGTAGAACCCCGCTCTTTCGGACTAATTGGGGGAGACCCCTGTCCGAAAGTGTCAAAAGTCCGAAAGGCCCGAGTCCGAACTTCACACTTCAGCCATTCGGACTTGTCCGAATGGCTGAAATAATGTTCGAAGTTTATAAGTCCGAAACTCGGCTCTTCGGTCCGAATGCGATTTAATTTTTCTCAGCCTTTCAAACAAATCCGTAAGGCTGAAATAATGTCCGAAGTTTATAAGTCCGAATACACATTCACCTACCGTATACCGGCGCATAAGACACATTTCTAAGCCTTTACTAATCACACCAAAATCATGGGTGGTCTAATACGATGAATAGGCCTATACTTTCAATATTGGCAAGTGCATTTGGAGCGCCGAGATTCATCAGCTGATTTTCCGAGTGACCAAAATCGTCGAAATACGATCATTTAATCATAAGTACTATATATCTCTTATATACTTACCTTAATTCTTTATATTTCATAATAAACTTATATAAAACAAGTTATAAGTTCAAATGAAAAATCAGTGTACCGGCGGTACCATTACCGAAACACGTGTGTGTGTGTTATTGGTGTTTGGCTATGTTGAGTGAGTGTGTGTGTGTGTGTGTGTTCTTCGGTGTGTGTTCTTGTGTGTGTGTGTGTTCAACTAAAGATGCGCGGCATTGTTTTTGTGTCAAATAAATGGCATTTCATAGTACTGTACCAATGGACTAACTGTATTTGGATATATTATTGACCCCTGGTATGAAGGTATGTTGCCACTGTAATAATACTGACAAATAAATAGATAAATGACTAATAAAGTAGGCCTAGGCTTATACAGTATATCACTAGAACCTATTTCCTAGGGTGAAAATATTTACTGGTCTTCATACCAGGGGTCAATAATATATCCAATTAAGTCCATTGGTACAGTACTATGAAATGCCATTTATTTGACACGCAAACAATACCGCTCATCTTTAGTTGAACAATAACAATACATGTCGTCTGCAAGTGTGGCTACAAATTGTTGTTGTTGTTGTTACTAGGCTGGCCAACAATATACCGCCTTCAATAAAGTTACAGTTTAATGGATTTTTCTTTAGCTTTTACTATTATAAATCTTATTTGGTAAAATTAAATTAACCCTTTCACGCACATATGACGCAGAGGTTGCCAATTAGCAATAAGAAATAGAGTTCTCTCACTCTTATAATTACCTCTCCAAAATTAGTTTTCTGCCCACAGCTAACTCAAAGACAACTGCAGAGGTTGAAGTCTATCTATTGCCTGACGCCGTGATCCCCGAAGGGGTGGCCACGAACGAACCGCCCCCATGCACCTCTGTCCCCAGTCAGTCGATGCCCCTCCCCCCAACCAGCACCGCCTTCGTTCATGTAGAGTGCTTACCCCAATTTTGCAAGAAATTGGTCGACATTGCAGGCCGCAAAAGTGGAATTCGCAAAATTGGATTAACTAACCTTATGGTGAAAAATTAATATGGTCGACATTTCATCAGTGATGGCCCAATTTTTTGTGATTTCCGTCATTTATTTGCTTTGTTTGTACACACATACAGTACATGTAATTATACATCCCACAATAAAGAAAAATACAGAAATGACATTATCATTTAACCTTGAGAAAATCAATTTAAATGAGCAATTGAGCATTTACCTAGACTCGAAAGATGGCTGGGCTTGCGGGGATGGAGGGTGTCCGAGGCTTGGGTGGCCCGCCCACCCCTCCCCCCAAAAAACTAGTGCGGAGAACCCCACTTTCTTACGGCGCCACCCACAAAAGTAGAGCTACATCGCAAAATTAGGTTTTCATCAAAAATTGGTTAGTGGGGTCTCGGTCGCAAAATTGGTGTTTCGCAAAATCAGAACACGCAAAATTGGAGTAAATACTGTACATCCTCACTCCATCCTTCCTCCTCTCATTCGGTCTACCTCTCCCTCTCTGTCCCTCCACCTCGCTCTCGTACACCCTCTTAGTCATTCTCTCGCTTTCCATACGTTCCATATGGCCGAACCATCTCAAGTTGTTCCTTTTCACACTTTCCAGCACATCTACCTCCACACCACACCTTCTTCTTACTTCCTCATTAGCCTGTCTATCCCTCCATGTAACTCCGCACGCACTCCTTAAGTAATTCATTTCCACTGCTCTCAGAGGTTGAAGTAACTAAACTAAAGGTTTTATAAATACCCCTGATGGTAACAAAGGCTTTAAAGTATCCCTAATAGGCTCAAAATCGCGTCATATGTCGGAGGGTTAAATTCCATAGAGTATAATTATAAAATTTTATTGCATACAGAAATAACTCCCTACCTAGACCGATCAATACGGCCGACATAGCCCCACAAGAACACACACACACACTCGACATAGCCACACAACAATAACACACACGCGTGTGTTACAAGTTCTTGTTGTTAGTGGCAGGGCAGTAGTTCCCTTTCTAATGTTCCCTTACCCACTCTAAACCACTGTTTGGACACTTGATCCTCAGTGTTTTGGAGGACAAGCAGCCTAGAAGGGTCACTAGATCTGTTGTTGCTTGATTTCCTTTGTACTCCTTTGTTGTTGTTGCTAGGTTGGCCAACAATCTACTACCTTCAATAAAGTTACAGTTTAATGAAGTTTTCTTTGGCTTTTACTATTATAAATATTATTAGGTAAAATTAAATTAAATTCCATAGAGAATAATTATAATTATATTTATTGCATACCGTATATAAGTGGCGACCGACATAACCACACAAGAACACACACACACACACACATTTGGAAAATTTGGAGTACCGGTACCAAGAGAGGCTCGAGAGATTGAATCTACCTACACTGGAACAGAGAAGGAAACGAGGACAGCAAATTCAGATATACAAATGTGTTAGAGGTATTGACAAAATCGACCAAGAAAACTTCATAGAGAGGGATGGAGGTGAGAGAACAAGAGGTCACAGCTACAAACTGAAAGTGCCTAATAGTAAATCTGATCTGAAAAGTAAAAGATTTCCTACCAACTCGATTAGTGGGTGGAACAAATTGCCAGCCGAAGTAGTGTCTGCACCATCAGTGCATAGTTTCAAAGCACGGTATGACAAACATATCTTAGGAGGCGGGAATTAACGAGCATGCTCACTCCCGCAAATACAACTAGTGTAAGTACACACACACACACACACACACACACACACACACGTGTTTCGGTAATGGCACCGCCGGTACACTGATTTTTCATTTGAACTTATAATTTGTGTTATATAAGTTTATTATGAAATATTATAAAGAATTAAGGTAAGTATATAAGAGATATATAGTACTGTACTTATGATTAAATGATCGTATTTTGACGATTTCTGTCACTCGGAAAATCAAGTACTGTAGTCCGAAATGGACCGAGGTATTTTCTTAGCCTTTCAGACAAATCCGAAAGGCTGAACCATGAGTCCGAATTGGAATGCTAGTCCGAAAGTCTGAGAATTCCGAAAGATTGAAGTCCGAAAGAGCGGGGGTTTACTGTATTATATAATAGGCAGATCGTCAATGATGAAGGGGCCACTAATAAATAATAGTCCGCCAGGCGCCTGGCCCGGGGAGCCGATGTATATGAAGGGTCATGCCTGGATGTGAGGTCGGCGGGCAGTGTGGTGTGCTCCGCTGTGTGTCTACCTGCTGAGACCGGAAACTCTCCGGGAGGTCTGGGGCCGGGGGAGTGCTGGAGGCTCTTAGTGATCCTTGGTCTGTAGGTCTTCTCCTGGGTGACCTAGATGTGTGTCAATTTGTATTTTTGTTTTTATGTTGTATTGTGTTGTCCATGTTCAGGCTCTGTCTCGAGTCGGCCACCCCCAGCTATGGGGTATGTGCCTGAGTATATACATACAGTACATACATACATACATTATATATACAGTACTTGGTGTTCAATTTTTTTGTTTGTGTGACTGTATGTACCATATATAGTCTTGAATGTATATTTTTAAGTTTACTTATGAATCTGACGAAAGAAAAAATCAAAGCTATCAATATTTTCTGTATAAACAAAATGGTGCGGGTTACATAATTTTATTTAGATTAACGTAATTTACTAAATAGGAATGCAATATCTTTTCCACATGATATCTATCAATGATAAAAAGACAAATAAGCATGTAACAATGGGCTGTTGATCAGAGAGAGAGAGAGAGAGAGAGAGAGAGAGAGAGAGAGAGAGAGAGAGAGAGAGAGAGAGAGAGAGAGAGAGAGAGAGAGAGAGAGAGAGAGAGAGAGAGAGAGGAGAGAGAGAGAGAGAGAGAGAGAGAGAGAGAGAGAGAGAGAGAGAGAGAGAGAGAGAGAGAGAGAGAGAGAGAGAGAGAGAGAGAGAGAGAGAGAGAGAGAGAGGAGAGAGAGAGAGGAGAGAGAGAGAGAGAGAGAGAGAGAGAGAGAGAGAGAGAGAGAGAGAGAGAGAGAGAGAGAGAGAGAGAGAGAGAGAGGGACAGAAATAACTAGCTCTCATCGTCGTCGTCACTCTGTTGATCCCATCCCTGCAGTGTGGGCTCCTTGTAGAAGTTGTCGGACAGCACATTCCACTTGGGTTTCTTGGGGGCGGGGGGCAGGTCAATCGGCTCGTCTTTTACCTCCTGAAATTTACAGTAACATTATAATTATTTGCTTATGTTCTGGGTGGTATCCCGAGTTTGAATCCCGGGAGGACCATATTCTTTCATTAGTATATTCAAGTACATTGGGGTCTGTAATGGATGATTAATGTTAAAAAACGAGGTGTTACTTATTCACGCTTCCTTTATCTATAATTGTTGTCTTGATATAGCCTAATCACTAAGCAGTTTATTAGTTTTACTACATGTATTAGACTGTAATAAAATGCATAAACAAAAATCACTTTAATTTCTAATACAATATACTGTACTGTACATGTATATATCTATCTTTCGCTGGATGCCTTACTTCCCTTTATGAGGGTGGCCATACACAAAATGCCCCCAAGCGGACCTATCCTCTATGAGAAAGACAACCAGTGTCAGTTTCTTTAAAGGTGGGGGCTCATGGGTTGAGATAAACATGGAATGATAATCGTCAAGCTGTACATAATTATCTTGCAAAATGCAATGGCACTGAAATAATTATTAACAATGGTATAAAGGATTTTGTGGATCGTCTATACCGGGCCTGTGACGTCACAAGAGTGTAAGTCTACCATCCAGTCTACGATAAGGATACTGGTGTGACGTCACTATGACGTCACAGGCCCGGTATAGACGATCCACAAAATCCTTTATACCATTGTTAATAATTATTTCAGTGCCATTGCATTTTGCAAGATAATTATGTACAGCTTGGCAATTATCATTCCATGTCCTTGTGGAAGGACACCGCTGCAGAAGGGCAGGTACCCAGGCGTCCTTATGACAGACAGTAAGCTTGCAAGCCTTGCAAGCTTGATCCGAACGCCGTGCGTCGGACAAATGTAAACAAAGTCGGTCGCTTCGTCACCACACCTCCGAAAACAAGAAGGAGAAGACTCGTTTGTTATTATACGTCTGTATGTCTTAGTTTCATTAGTGAAAAGATCGTCGTATTGCTAACATCGCCTGAAAATGCACTCCACTAAAATCGTCATCACAACTGAACCAGTTGACTTAGAGAGCTCTACTCAACGCCAGTTTACAGTTTGGAAACCGCACTACGTTTAGGGATGCGTGGGAAATTTCTAGCAGTTAAAATATAAAAAAATACGGTAGCCTAGGCCTAGACGTTTTTCGGCCATTTCCCGGGCGACCGTCCTTCTAACAGGCAGCCCGGGTAGGAAGGGTTAACCCTTCTGGCCCGGGTGTCATTTTAATATGACACCACGAAATAAAGGCAGGTGCCCGAGTGTCCTTTCAGGAGATAGTAAGCTTTCAAGCCTATTCAGCTTGGTCTGAACGCCGTGCGTCCGATGCATGTAAACAAAGCCGATCGTTGCGTCACCGCACCTCCGAAAACAAGATGGAGAAGACTCTTTTGTTATTGTATGTCTGTATGTCGTTGTTTCAGTAGTGAAAAGATTGTCATATTGCTAACATCGCCTGAAAATGCTCTCCACTAAAATCGTCATCACAACTGAACCAGTTGACTTAGAGAGCTCTACTCAACGCCAGTCTACAGATTGGAAACCGCACTACATTTATAGATGCGTGGGAAATTTCTAGCCGTTAAAATTAACCAAAATACGGTAGCCTAGGCCTAGACGTTTTTTGGCCAGATCGCCCGGATACGACCTCCATCCTTAGGAGGACCTGCCCGGGCCACGAGGGTTAAGAACTTACAGGATTAATCACTCAATTTAGGGTCCATCCAACTCTGAGGCTTTCTAAATATCTGTTTAGCATTTTTTTATTTTTTGTTGTATTTTTTTTCTATGTGGATGAGGGAGACAAAAGGCAAAACTGTCTGTGATGAGTGCCTCCCCCAGAATTAAAAGAGTGACATGGCCAAAATCAAGGAATGTTCGAGCCAAAATGTCTTGATGCACATAGTTTGAAGCAATTTAAGTCATAGGATGAGGGGAAGATGCGTATGGCAAATGCACCTCAATTTTCTACTAGGTGCGTTGTACACACTTCGAGGCCACTATTTGAATAGAAAATAGAAAATATAGGTGAGAGTAGAAAAATTTGAACCCTCAAGCCTTAAGACGGTATCAGTTTTCGCACAACCTCCAAGATGATTTACATGTGTTTTCGATGCTCTCTCATGCTTACCTTCCTCTCCTGTTGCTTCAGTTTTGTCTTGCTCCCCGTACTGTATTGATTATGTGCTGTACTTCTCCCTTCAGAGGGTAGGTGATTGTAAAATGACCAATGGTTATACAACAAATAGGTACCTGTCGGTCAAGGCTTCATATGACATTCTACAAATGCATATACTGTACCTGTATAACAGGCACCGGTATGCCTATTACTCATACCTGTACCCAATACTTGGTTAAAGTATGTAATATTATGTTATATCCTGCTCTCCCTACAAGTTCGTTGTATGTGTACATCCATTGTCATTGCATTTGTCTATGCATTGCTCTACATACCTGCCTGTACATAAGTGACATATTTGAATTGACACGCTTGTAACTGGAATTTTCTTAATATGCACCAGCCAGTTACGCTCTTTTTCATAAACTCCCTGGTTAACCCGTTGAGCCCCGGCTAGTTATAATATTTTGTTCACCCCAGTCCCAAGCCATTATCACTTATTTTTTTTGTTTGCTAAAATGGAAGACAAGGATGAGAAATGGAAAAAAAAATAAAAAAATCACCTTGGACATTTTTTTTTGGGGGGGGGGGGAGCCTCAAAAAAATGTGTTGAACCAAAATGGAAGAGAATGGTGAGAAATGAAAAAAAAAAAATCATTTCGGTCATTTGGGGGGCGGGTTTCAATAGTTCGTCGCCCCCGCATGACCACCCGCCCGGGAGCACTAGGGTAAAAACTGAGTATGGCATTGTACGGCATACATCCTAAGGAGTGTCTCACATAAATCTCAAGCCTCTAGCTCCCATACGACCGGAGTAATGAAGGTTCAAAGTGGCGGTGAACTAAGGGTGTAAACTATCCCCACTAAGCCCACCACCACCAGCCGCGCGGCTGTCTCGGCCCGCTCACACCTACTGGCCCGGCTCCCACACACACTACGGTACCTCCCCCTCCTATTCTCCCGCCATTTCCTACCTTACGAGCCACGTAAGTGTTTTTTATATGTCGGACGCACGTGATGCGTCGCTGGGAGTTGGTGATCAAACACTGCCGACGCAACACGTGCGACGCTGGGTCTCACCGGGTTAATATGTGTCTATTTTTCGTAATTTTTTACGCCTACAATTTTGGTACTCAAGCACTACGTTGGATAACGTAGAGGATACTACTGTACTAAATTGGGAGGTTTGACGACCTCCCACCAAACCATATAAGGAAAACCTCTTATTTGGTAATAGACTCGGAGTATCCAACGTCAAGAGTATCCCACCCTCGCACCGAACCCCTGCCCATCCAATCTAGTCTAATACTGTACCTTGATACCGTTTAAAGGCTAGACGTAGGTACCTTGAGGGTTCACGCATGCGCCATGAGGGTCTAGATTAACCCGTGGAGCCCCGGCTAGTTTTGTATTGTTTGTTCACCAGAACCAGGCCGGTTTTCAAAAAATGGTTTTATTCCAGAAACAATAGCGAATGGGTTAGGAATGAAGGAAAAACCACGAAAAACCGCTCAAAAAGCTTAAAGAATGGTCCTACAGAGCCCCCGAAAACGTATTTTACAAGAGTAAAAAATTGAAGGCAATTACCCCCAAAAAACAGGTTATTGCGCACGCACGCGCACGCACGTGGACTTTGAGAGTTTTCAACCATCGGCACGGTTGCGTGGGATACGTACACAGTTCCCATACAAATCTGAGCCCTCTCGAGTGGCTACACCTGAGGTTACGGTCGGAGCAATTAGGGTGACTCGTCAGACGCGTCGCTGGGGCTGTGCGTTACATACATCGGCCGACGCATCAGACGCGTCGCTGGGGCTGTACGGGTTAAAGGGGTAACTATTATAAAAAAAATCTTTCTACTCTCACCCATATTTTCTATTAACCCTCCAGCCCCGGCTACGCATTACATAAATATTCCCCGAAACCCGGGTGTTTTGGCCGAAAAACGTCTAGGCTAGGCTACCGTATATTTGTTATTCTGACTACTTCCCGCATTCCCACGCATCCCCAAGCGTAGCTGTGTTATTTACCTGTAGAATGGCGTTAAGTAGAGCTCTCTAAGTCAACTGGTTGAGTTGTGATGATGATTTCATTGGAGATAACTTTATGGCAAAAACAGCCACTTTACACTACTTTTCGATACTTAACAACAACATACAGGCACACACGAACAAGTGACGCTCTCCTTCTTGTGGCCGGAGATGCGGGGCGTCGGTCCAGCCGGCTGTTGTTTACATGCGTCGGACCGACGCCTCGCACACCAAGCTCACAGGCTTTGACCTCATGGGTGTTTAAGAGCCCTTCCGGGTAGCTCGTGTATGCTTTTTTATGGGCGTTCAAGAGCCCTTCCGGGAACAGAGGGTTAAAATAGTGGCCTCGAACTGTGTACAACGTACCTACTATGGGTTTCAGAGGCCGTGTTACATGGTTTTTCGGGAATAACTTATTAACACAAATTTGGATTAGTATGATATTTTGACACAGCTTTATTCACACCCTGCCCTAATTTTCGCCAATATCGTGCATTACCAAAAGTGAAGAATTAAGGTACTTGTCCCTGTGCCATGAGGTTAAAGTCGCACCTGGTCACACCTGGATGATGAGGAAACGAACAAAGTTAGTCACCCCCCCATCTCTCTTTCTTTCCCTCTCGCTCTCTCTCTCTCTCTCTCTCTCGCTCGGTCTCTCTCTCTCTCACTTTCTCACACATGGAAACTACGGCCACTGGCGCATGCATTATACATATAAAAATGAGGCATGCAAAATGTGTTAATTTTATATTTATATTGTATAGTGACATAACGTGAATGTAAGGACAAGAGTATGGTAGGGTGCTGGGTATATAACGACCGTGTTTCATCGATGAGCAATGGTTCGGTTGTTTCCCGGTGTTGTGTGTTGTCGTCGGGTGCCACGGGCTAACGGCAGCAGTCGTATACAGTCAGCCATACGTGACATTGGCTCCAGCAAGGCAAATTATGGCAACCATGTTCCGTCATTGTCCGCGTGGGTGTAAAAACGCATTTGTCATGCGTCTTTACTACATATACAGCATGGAGAAAGCCGCCAATCGGCTAAAAATAAGTTTGAATAGGTAAGTGGTTAATTATGGCTATTATACGTAGTAATACTTAACCAGACAGAGACACAGGTTACGTGTACCAGTTTGCAGAACATCATTGGTAACAAAAACATTTCAACATAAGGGAGTTAAAATATGGAATAACCTCATTGTAAATGTTGATGATATTTTTTTTTTTTTCATTATATAAGAAACGATTAAAATTATATTTAATGGATAGCTAAATTGTGCTCTGAATTCTAGGAATTTTAAATTGTTAATTTATTTGTCGTCTATGTGAAGAGGCAATGTGTATTTGAATGTAAATGAGTATGTGTATATAATTTTCTTTATTTTGTGTATATATTATGTCTTTGTTTTGTATTGCACTTGTGTACATTTCTTTCCTTTGTTGTCTTATTTCACCTGATATGCATATGATTATAAGAGGACATAATTATATGCCTGATGGCATCAAATCATCTTTGTCATGGATATATCTTATCTTTGTATAATGGCACATTTTTGTAAACATGTATACCTATATCTATGGCAATAAACGGTTATTAACTGTTTTAATCTTTAGATCTTTAAAGGGCGTTTTACTGCAACAAATTAATTGGCAGCACTGAAATGGTGAGCCCGATAGCTACAAATATAATATTTATAATTATATTTATAAGAGCAAAGTATTTATAGCATGATCTCATGCTTACAATAACATACACAGTATTTATTAAGTTTTTCATGCGCCACATTAGACATAAATAAATCTAATTAATTAATATCACTCCCAACACCAAACACCTCCGAATGAAATTAATTGGACTTTCACCACACAGGCCTTATGACCGCGTAGCGGAAGCCGTGGGAATGACGATGAGAGCAGTGCAGATGATGGTGCACCGCAGCACCCAGTCGCGGCCTGGGACAGCGACAGCACCGCCAACACCGACAGCACCCCCAACACCGGGCGCCTTTGACAGTTTCGCCATCGGTGCCATTCGCCGCAATATCCACGCAAAGTTTGCTGCCAAGCAAACCTTCACAATTGGCTCCATGACGGAAGACCTAAAGATGGCGAGCATCATCCCGGAGGCAACCTCGGAGACGTCGGTTTGGCGACTCATCCACAACATGGGATTCCGCTACAAAACCTCACAGCGGAAGATGTATGTGAGGAAGGAGTCGCTGGACATTGTGTGCCGCCGGATCAACGCTCTCCGGGCACTCAAACAATTCCGGGAGGAGGGGAGGCAGGTGGTTTACTTGGACGAGACCTGGTTTACCACCAGGATGAACCACAGCATGGAGTGGGTCGACAGCACTCAGCCTGCCACCAGCACCACGTTCAGTCGTCAAGTGCCGCCCGGAGAAGGGGAGCGTTTCGTGGTGGTAGCAGCTGGCACAGCCGACGGTTTCGTCGAAAACACATTCCTGTGCTTCCCGGCCAAGAACACCAGCGGCGACTATCACGGCGAGATGAACAGCAAGCTCTTCCTCCGCCGGCTGACGTCACAACTTCTGCCGTCGCTGGCTCAGCCATCGGTACTGGTGATGGATAATGCGCCATATCACAGCCAGCTGACGGAGGAGAGTCGCTGCCCCACCACGGCCACCAAGAAAGCGGATCTTATAAAATGGCTGGATCACCGCAGGCTACCCTACCCACCACATGCCACACGTCCTGAACTGCTGCTCATCTGCAAGGAAAACCGGCCACAGCCACAATACACGGTTGATGACACCATCCGCGCGTGGGGCCACGAGGTCGTCCGTCTGGCACCCGCTCATCCAGAGCTCAATGCCATCGAGCAGGTATGGGGGTGCATGAAACGGCACGTGCGCTCCTCCCTACACCGTTTCACCCGGGCGGATCTACAGGAAAGGCTGGAGGAAGCCAGGCTTTGCGCCACTGAAGAGGTGTGGGCGGGTGCGGTCAGACGATCTCGAGCCTTCGAAGACGAGTACTGGTCCACGGACAACATCCACGAAGGTGTGGATCCCGTCATCATCAACCTCGCTAGTGATGAAGAGGACGACTTGTTTTTAGATAGTGACGATGACTAAAATAAACTGTTTGCTGTGTATTTTGTATGTATCATTTGTCCACCCTTCATGTCTCCGCTTCCCTTCGTTGTATAAAATGACCTATTAATAAAACCTGGCCACACTCACCCCTCCACATTCCTATAAACTTTGTATAAATGTCCCATTGTCCTACCCTTCTCCTCCGTGTTTTTTTGTATTGTTTGTTTTATTGTCGGCAGCATCTTCCTCAACGTACCATCACTCATAACAATTCATGGACCTCACCTTTTTTCTAATTATGGAAGTATATCTCTACAAACGGATTTACGAATATGATTTTCTATACATCAATTACGAACCTACATATACCATTGATTGTAAAGCAAGTCCCAGCCAATAATCAACCCAGATAGTAATTGCATAACGAAAATCGTACCGGTCCACCATTTTGTATAAGTGACTGTACTTACTTACCCTACACTACCCTTCCTCCCCCAACATTTTCCCATCCTCACCCCTTCCCAACCCGTAATTAATGACCAAGCGTCAACTGCCCATCCCACCTGACATCCAACACAACCTGACGATACGATGACCATATTACACCTTACAGTAGATGCAATATCATGCCAACACAAAACCACACAACACCTGGAAACCTCCAAACCACTGCTCTTCCATTACACACGCTCGTTTTATACCCACCACCCTACCCTACTGTTGCCCTTGCAGTCAGTTTATGTCACTATCATATATTAATATAAAATTAACACATTTTGCATGCCTCACTTTTATATGTATAATGAATGCGCCAGTGGCCGTAGTTTCCATGTGAGAGAGAGAGAGAGAGAGAGAGAGAGAGAGAGAGAGAGAGAGAGAGAGAGAGAGAGAGAGAGAGAGAGAGAGAGAGAGAGAGAGAGAGAGAGAGAGAGCGAGAGGGAAAGAAAGAGAGATGGGGGGGTGACTAACCTTGTTCGTTTCCTCATCATCCAGGTGTGACCAGGTGCGACTTTAACCTCATGACACAGGGACAAGTACCTTAATTCTACACTTTTGGTAATGCACGATATTGGCGAAAATTAGGGCAGGGTGTGAATAAAGCTGTGTCAAAATATCATACTAATCCAAATTTGTGTTAATAAGTTATTCCCGAAAAACCATGTAACACGGCCTCTGAAACCCATAGTAGTAGAGAATTGAGGTGCATCTCTAGACGTTATTGGTTAATCGCGCAAGTGATTCCGATAAATCGGCCGCTCCTAGAGTGGAGCGGCATTATACTTAGTATAAGCACTATGTTGGATACTCTGAGGCTACTACCAAATAAGAGGTTTTCCTTATTTAGTTTGGTGGGAGGTCGTCAAACCTCCCAATTTCCGCATCTTGTTCAGTTTAGGATAACCTATTTTCACTTTACTTTATATCACTTCAAAGTAGGGGGAGTGAAGGCCCGAATGACCAGAGAGGAACAAAGCCTCAGCCGAAACGACCATGAGTCCGTTCAGAGAGACTGGTCGGGAGAGGTGAGACAGCCTACTAGACATGCTATCATGCACATTAACGGCCCAGCTGGCAACTCGTAGGAGTACAAAGTACAAAGGAGTACAAAGGAAATCAAGCAACAACAGATCTAGTGACCCTTCTAGGTTGCTTGTCCTCCAAAACACTGAGGATCAAGTGTCCAAACAGTGGTTTAGAGTGGGTAAGGGAACATTGGAAAGGGAAATACTGCCCTGCCACTAACGTGGCAGGACTAGGAAGTTAGTAGGGGACAGATGGGTTAGTAACTGAGGGGAGGATAAAGTTATTCATTTACAAACGCAGTCAGTCGCGGGTTTGATGCGAGATATTTGTCTAGGCGGAATTTAAATGAATCAACGGTGCTGCAGTCTATAACGTCTCGGGGAGCCCATTCCCAAGTTGACAACTCCGATTGAAGAAGAAATTCTTAGATTCGTGCGAGTGTTAAAAGATTTACCAATAATTTTGCAACCGTTTCCCCGCGTGTAATTAGATTGGTCGATAGTGAAGTACTTACTACAGTTCATATTGTCGATGCCTTTGATGATTTGAACACTTGAATTAAGTCGCCTCTTAATCTGCGCTGGGTTTTTTTAAAGGAAATAGATTTAATTCTCTAAGACGCTCTTCGTATGGTTTGTTCTTTAGGCTAGGTATCATTTTGGTAACTCTACGTTGAACTCGTTCTAGCTTGTTTATATCTTTTTGGTAATAAGGGCACCAGGATTGAACGCAGTATTCCAGAAAGGGGCGGACTAAGGAATTGTAAAGGGTTAGGATAACTTCTTTGGATTTATGCTCAAATGACCTGCCTATAAAGCCAATTATTTTGTTTGCCTTCTTAACAACTTCTGAACATTGTTGACTCGGTTTTAGGTTACTCGATATTGTTACTCCCAGATCAGTTTCTCTGTTTACATTCTTAAGCGGAGTGCCATTCATCGAATAGTTTGCTTTCTCATTTAGGTATCCGACATGTAGTACTTTACATTTATCCGCATTGAAACTCATTTGCCAAATTTGGGCCCAACATGACAATTTATCTAGATTGTGTTGCATATCGTCAACTTGTTCTTTTTGAGAGTACGCTATTTGCAATTTTTGTATCGTCAGCAAAATTTTGAGATTGTGCAGGTGAGACCCTCATCTATGTCGTTGATGTAAAATTAGAAAGAGAATTGGTCCTAGTACCGATCCCTGGGGTACCCCGCTACTTACATTGGTCCATTTAGATGCCTTACCGTTTATGACTACCCTTTGCTTTCTGTTGCTGAGCCAATTTTCTATCCATTTTCAACACACCGTCTTGTATTCCATGCGCTTTTAGTTTTAGCAGTAAAACGTTTGTGGGGAACTTTGTCAAAGGCCTTTTGAAAATCAAGGTATATAATATCTACAGCTTTACTCTCATCGTAGAGGTTGAGGATATCGTGGAAGAAGTCAAAGAGGTTTGTTAAACAGGAACGTTTTTTTACGAAAGCCGTGTTGAGTATCTTTAAGTATGTTATTTTCCTCCAAGTGATTTACGAGTCTGTCTAGTATGACCGTTTCTAGCATTTTACATACAACTGAGGTTAAGCTAATTGGACGATAGTTACTGGGTAGGGATTTGCTGCCTTTTTTGAATATCGGTGTTACGTTGGCTAGCTTCCACTGATCAGGCATAGTTCCAGACTGCAAGGATTTATTGAATAGTAATGTCAGTGGTTTGGAGAGCTCATTCTTAGCTTCCTTTAGAACTCTAGGCGAGATTGTATCAGGTCCTGGCGTTTTTATTTACCTTGAGTTTATCTAAACAATTCAATACTTCTCTCTCTGTAACGGTGATATTGCTTAGAACATCTGAATTATCAATCTGAATCGGCGATGGTGTAGGGATATCACTGAGGTCTTCTGTTGTAAAAACTGATGCAAAGAAGGTATTGAGGGCAATTAACTCATTTGTACTTCGTCTTTGGTGGTATTCTCCTTTTTCATCGACTAACGGTCCAAACAGTTGAAGTAACTACTTTTTTCTTTTCTGATATAACTATAGAATTCTTTCGGGTTTGTTTTACTTTGATTCGCAATATGTAACTCTTTTTACTTTGCTTAATTAACTTTTTGGCTTTGCGTCGTAGCTCTACAAATTTCACATTTCACCCGTTCTTGTCATTTTGTGAGGATTTTAATCTATCATTAGCAAATTTTTTAGCAAGCAGGCAGTTTGAAATATCTTTATTCCACCATTTGGGCTTATTATTATGGCCTGGACGCCGTATTTTCGATGGTATGCAGTCTTGCACTGCTTTTAGGTAAGTGGTTTCGAATAACTTCCAAGATGTATTTATGTTCGTTATTGTTAATTAAAAAGCTCCAGTCATTTTCTTTAAACATAGCTCTAAGTTTATGGAAGTTTGCTTTCTTGAAATTAGGGACTTTTTCGATGCTACTATTTGGTTCGTTACTAGTAAACTTTTAAAGTGAAAGTTATCGTACGATGGTCGCTGTTACTGAATTCATCACCAACATTCAAATTCTCTATCAATTCTTCTTTGTTGCAAGTACAATGTCAAGAACGTTATTACCACGGGTCGGCATTCGAACAAATTGATAAAGCGAACTCTCTTGCAAGTTCGTATACAAGTCATGTCCGGAGTGTGAAGTAAGAGTATCGCCCCACTTGGTCACAGGTAAATTAAAGTCGCCAAAAATTACGGTATCTTGTGAGTTACTTACATCTGCAATTTGTTCGTAAATTTCTCGGTCAGTTTGCACTGATTGAGCTGGAGGTCTGTATATTAACGCAAGTATTATTTTTGTACCTTTATTATTCTTTATTAGCACTATTAACTTTAACTCTTTATTATTAGGAGAACTACGTAGGAGAGCTGGCAACTCCCCACACACAACCAAAGCTTTGTCACTAGTCTCACTACACTACCTGTTCTCTCCTGCCCCCTTACTTGCCCTGTAGAATTTGATTTTTACACCATGCCCGTAAGGAGGGTTATGGAGCTCCGATCTTACTTTCGACAATTTTACCAACACACCTAAACTTCATAAAATGCTAAAATAGCCTCCCGGGCCCCTTGGGTTACGAGGCAGACATGTTACCACAAGACTAATAAAGGTACTGTACTACTTAGCCTGGTAGTCTAAGTGTATTTCTGCATCTTGTTCAGTTTAGGCTAACCTATTTTCACTGACTTTACAACAGGGCCACCTGGAAAGTCATCATTTAGGATGTGAGACTAACCACATTCTCTGTGGACAAAATGGTCATTAAACTTGTATGTTTGTATGTATGTACCACACATGGTTTATTTCCTGGCAAAATACTATCTCTAAAACAGACCAGGTCACCTAAGGTATGGTTCGCCACTCTTCTAGTGTCCCCTCGTTCTGGATGGTGTCATTACCGTGGTGATTTGGTGAAGCAGACTGTTTGAAGGGGCAGTACGCTCCCCTGCAAAGATGGGCTCGTCTGGCACCTCGTGAGGAGCATATGTTAACTGAGGATCTGTTATAATAAATACAAATTTACTATCTCTTATGTTCATTCTGAATATAGAATTGTAATGAAAATTTAAGTAAAACAAGGATTAATATATTCTTACCAATTTAACTTCATCTTTATTATCTTCCTTTTCTCCTCCTTCTTCATCTTCTTTTTTGAACTTCTTGCCTTGTTCCCTAAGCATCTCCATAAAAGCTTCCTTCCCGGTGGTCTCCATGATTTTCTCGCGCCCCATCACGCTGCGTGTTTGAGACAACTTCTTCTGGATCATGTTTTTGTGTTTCTCAATCGCGCTGAAGAGTTGCACCACACCCCTGCAATCATATATTGTTATTAGTTTTACGATGGACAATATATATAAATGCCCCAGCAACTTGACCCCAAGTGACGAATCTTCACAATGTATTATACTGTCCTACTATCAACTTCTGCAACATTTGTGGCCTTTCCTCAACTTTCACTCTGTAGAACACCACCTCTACTCCAATAAACCTGATCTTATTTTTCTCATAGACTCAGGTGTCTCAAGCAACTTCCAGCAACCCCTTCTCTACTTCCTCCTACTTTATTCTGGTTTCAAAGCCAAAGGCAGATTTTGTGTACAGTATTTTATGTGCACAACAAACTCACTAGCTCTCGTGTTCCCAATTTCGACTCCACTGAATTTTGAACTCTGGCTCAAACTTTCCTGTCACTCTCATATTAAATATTTCCGTGCTGTCTATCTATCCCTTAACTCTATTGACTTTCCTAAATTCTTTGACTATCTTACCTCTAAAGTGGAACACAATATATCTATCTCTGCCTTCTCAGAAATGTATATCTTGGGGGATTTCAATGTTCACCACTGCCAATGGTTCTCCCCTCATTTCACTGACCAATATGGTAAACAAGCCTACATTTTTTATCCTAAATGACCTAGAGCAGTTAGTCCAACACCCTATCCCTCACCGCCTTGGTATTCTTCTTCTTCTTTCGGCTGTTCCTCTTATGGTTCGCCACAGCGGATCACTCGTCTCCATCTCACCCTGCCCCCAGCATCTTCCTCAGTCACACAAACCACCCGCATGTCCTCCCTCACCGCATCCACGAACCACCTCTTTGTCTTTCCTCTTTTTCTTTTGCCTGATAGCTCCTTCCCAAGCATCCGTCTCCCAACATTCTCCGCATCCTTCCTCTGCACATGTCCAAACCACCTCAATCTTGCCTCTCTCGCTTTGTCCCCGAGCCGTCGTATATGCAGTCCCTCTAATATACTAATTTCTAATTCTGTCCATCCTTGTCACTCTCAACGAAACTGCAGCATTTTCTACTCTGCTACCTCCAATTCTGCCTCCTGTCTTTTTGTCAATGCCACTCCATACCGTACAATTTAGCTAGTCTCACTACTGTCTTGTATACTTTCCCTTTCACTCTTGCAGAAACCCTTCTATCGCAGATCAATCCTGTCACCCTTCTCCAGTACTACACACCAAGACTCAGACAGAGTCTGACCAGTCTACATGACTGGTGCACTACAGACTCAAATTAGTCTCAGCCAAATCCACTGCAACCCTCCTCACAAGCTGGACAGCCGAATACAAAAACACCCCACACCTCACCATAAGCACCCCGCTAACACACACACACTCACACAAAATCCTAGAAGTGACATATGATACTCTAATGACATTCAAACAACATATCACAAACCTAATAAATATACGGACACCCACAGTATTCAAACAATATATAAGATCAGTGATGGAATAAGCAAGCCCTGCCTGGGTTTCTAACCTAGCTGAAACACACCAGAAGACCTTGCAGACCATTCAAAACAAAGCCTTAAAAATCATCACAGGCTGCACAGCTACTATACCTACAGATCACCTACAACCGATGCTATCTTCATAGTCAGGCAGATACAGGAAAGATACTTACTATAAGGCAGGGATCTTTACTTTGTGTTTGTAGACCTGGAGAAGGCCTTTGATAGGGTGCCTAGAGATGTTGTGCAGTGGGCTATGAGGAAACTTGGTGTGGAAGAGTGGCTGGTGCGTGTGATAATGAAGATATATGAGGATTCGCGAAGTGCGGTGAGGGTGAAGGGTGTACTGAGTGATGAGTTCGCAGTCCATGTTGGAGTCAGTTAGGGTTCTGTGTTAAGCCCCCTCCTCTTTATTATGGTCTTGGAGGCACTGTCTAGAGTTTTTAGAGGCGGACTCCCGTTGGAACAGTTTTATGCAGACGATTTAGTCCTATTAGCTGACAGTATGCAAGATGCTGAGGCCAAATTCAGAGAATGGAGAGAGGGCATCGCGAGCAAGGGTTTAAGGGTCAATATTAACAAAACCAAGGTTATGCATTGTAGATTGAGACGAGGCAATGTGGAAAAGAGCGGTGCATACCCATGTGCAGTGTGTGGAAAGGGTGTGGGCGTTAAGGGGAGCGTCCGCCATGTTTTTCAAAATGGTTCGATCATTTTCATTATTATACAGGTAATAGATACTACTTCTAGGAACAACATATCCAAAGATGAATAAAATCAGACCAATAGGTTTTTTGCTACCTCGGATTTTCGCAATTTCGGCAAATTTTCCAATCCCTATAAAAAGTTTATTTTTGGTCCAATTTTAATAAGTAGGATACCATTGGAAAGAGGGAGAAAAATGCCATAAATCTGTTTGGCGGATTTTTGATAAACGCTATAGTTTTTCCGCAAGATTTTTTTTTTTTTTTTTTAAGTTTTAAAAGGTTGCAAGCCTCCTGTCAAAAAATGTATTGGTATATAAAAAATCCGCCAAACAGATTTGTTGCATTTTTACTCCTCTTTTCAATGATATCTTACTTATTAAAATTGGACCAAAAAGAAAAAAGTTTTAGGGAAAAGTGTTCGAGTAACTATAGTTTAATTAAAATTAAAATGTAAAACTTGCAAACTAAACAAACCAAAATTGGGACAAGGACAATATAAAGTCAAATTAAATTATCAAAATTGCTATGTGGAAACAACGCTTACTAAAATGAAATCCATGAAATAAAAGAATACAATCCACCACATAGGGTGTACACTACTACATGAGCAAGTTAATCTGTTTCCCAAGCAAACTAATCGCACTATCGTCACGTTCAAGGAATTAGTCAAATTTGGGAAGTCCGGGACGTTCTGGTAAATTTTACAAAACTCTGCATGAATAAAGAAACTACATGTTAACCCGTGGCACCCCGGCTAGTTTTGTATTGTTTGTTCACCAGAACCCGGCCGGTTTTCAAAAAATTGTTTTATTCCAGAAACAATAGCGAATGGGTTAGGAATGAAGGAAAAACCACGAAAAACCGCTCAAAAAGCTTAAAGAATGGTCCTACAGAGCCCCCGAAAACGTATTTTACAAGAGTAAAAAATTGAAGGCAATTACCCAAAAAAAACAAGTTATTGCGCGCTCACGCGCACGCACGTGGACTTTGAGAGTTTTCAACCATCGGCACGGTTGCGTGGGATACGTACATAGTTCCCATACAAATCTGAGCCCTCTCGAGTGGCTACACCTGAGGTTACGGTCGGAGCAATTAGGGTGACTCGTCAGACGCGTCACTGGGGCTGTGCGTTGTTGTTGTTGTTCCCCAGGCTGTCTGGCCGAACAGCCCCAAGGTCTCGAGCAAGGCCAAGGCCATAAACGAGCGCCCCCACAAAATCTTCCCTGCTTACCACTAACAAAGCCCGGGTGACCGAAGCCACTCCAAGGCAGGGAGCTGAGGAGGGTGCGGAAACGCCCGGGAAACCAAAGCCCCACCCAAGGCCCTGTGCCTCTCAGCAATTATGAAGGGAAAGTTGAGGGGTAAGGGAAAAATGTGACGCTTTGGCTCCCAATCTGCCAACTTCTAGGTTGGCAGTAGGGAGGTCAATCCACGGAAAAGACGCCGCCACTTGAGATCTAGAAGATATATAAGTAAAAGGAACAGTCAGAGTAAGCTATGGGTATGGCAGAGATCGCTCAGTTCTCACTCGGATAGACCAGCCCATCACCACATGACTAGAACCCAATCCTCTCAGCATCAGCTAGGAAAGGCCCTAGAAAGCCGCCTTTGGCTGTGCGTTACATACATCGCCGACGCGTCAGACGCGTCGCTGGGGCTGTACGGGTTAAATGTCAAAATATTCATTTAAAATCAAATTTGCAACATGACAAGATATTAACAATAGTACAAAATACAAATATTGATAAGATATCTACCGGTATATTATTACAAAATAATATATAAAATACAGTACAGCACTCACTAACGATAGTGCTATCGGGTAGGTACCTGTAAGCATAGCATGCCTCAAGTGACCCCAATCAATAACTACCCTACAAATAACCTACATTTATCGCACAAATAAACTAAGGAAATCGCAAAAGCAAGCAATTGATACTATCGACAATGAATACATATAATATAAAGACAAATAATTGCAAAATATGAAGTAACAACAGATTTAAACAAAGAGTACTCTTATAACAAGAACAATCAATTTAAAAAAAATCATCAATATTAACCCCTCCAACCCGGATGGGCTCTTGAACGCCCATAACAACCTCGGCCCGCGCAACCCGGAAGGGCTCTTGAACGCCCATTGCTTGCATGCGTGCTTTCGAATGCCGCGCGTACATTTTCGGTATCGTGGGACGGTAGGTGGCGCCACCAGGCGTAAACTACGCCACAGCAACAGTATCTACCCCAACGCCATCATGGACAGTACGCCAAATAGTGATTCCGCTGTGTCCGATACCGTGCTTCCTACGACGCCCTTGCTTGTTCGTCGCGCCTTACCCCGACGCCATCGCCTAAATGTGTTATCTCCCGGAGGTATTGAGACGACATTGAGACTTTATGAGCGAGCTGATGCCAAGCATAATGTTGATGATGAAGTCAGTGACGACTCCAGTAATTATAAGTCGAGTGATTATGGCCATGAGAGTGACAAAGAAGAGCAATTCCTGGGATTTGCGAGAGAACATGACAGTGATGAGAGTGATGAAGGTGATGTACCAGTTGTTGAGGAAGCTGGTTTACCTAAAGACAGTGAACTTGAGAGTGAGAGCGAGTGGGAGAGTTCAAGGTCACTCACCAAATTTCGCTTAAGTGACACGACGCCAAGCCCTTCCCCAGGTAAATCGCCTTTCAAGCTACATTTGTATAAGCAGAAAATACTTGAGAAGGCGGCCGCGGCAGCTAGGGAACAAGCAAAACTACTTGGTGAGGATGAGGCTGTGAGTGAGGGTCAGCGTGGTGACCCTTCTCGTCCGCCATTGTCTCCCTTATCTACCCACGCCACCCAAGATGACCCGGATGCCCCGCATTCTTCCCCACCACCCCCACCATTGCCAAGGGTTGAGGACCCCACACTTTCGGCCTATTTGCCTCCTAGGTCCCCCGACAGGAGACATACTGCTGCCGAAAAGGGGAAAGGTAGGAAATATACCAAGAAAATTAAGAAAAGTAAGAGAGTTTTGTTCGAGGCTCCCGCGGCGTCCACCCCGGCCGGCCCCAGCCATACGTCCCCGCAACTTTCCCCACGGTCCTCCCCACCTCTCCCGCCTTCAACATGTCTTCCTGAAGAAGTCTTTGAGCTCGCATCACCAATACCTGGGCCTAGTGACAGTGAAACATTGCTTTCTGTCACTCGTCGCAGGCCAAGGAGCCCGGGACCTCGGGGGGACACAGCCTCACCTGCCACTCCTTCCCCACCTCGCCCACCCGCACGACGCCCACGCATCACTGGTTCCCCGCCAGATTATGTGGGGGCCACTGATGATGAAGGGCACCTCTCTCAAGACTCTGGCCATGATTACATAGGTCCACCGTCAGGGCAAGATGACCACTCTGACGATGACTATATGGACATCGACGACCCTCGACCCATCCGCTTGGCCCGGCGTCGTGCTGCCCGTCGTGCTGCCCACCGCCCTGGCCGCCGCCCTCGCCGCCCTAGGGCGCGCGCCTCCCGAGTTAGCCGTGGGCGTGCTGGGCCACCAGCTGGAGCTCCTCGTCAGCGTAGACAAGACCCATTCTACGTTTTTCAGTGGCAAGACGTAGTTGATGAGGATGGATACAACCCTGATGTGCCACCTTTTGATGAGGTACTGGAGGGTTCAGGCGTTACCTCCAATTTTCCTGCAGGCCCCAATGCTTCACCACACGAACTGTTTGAGGCCTTCTTTGATGAGGAGGTGGTAGGCTATGTTGTCAAAGAGACAAATAAGCAGCAATTCCAGGTCCACTTTTTGGGAAAGGTGACCAAGGGCCACATGAGGCAGTGGACCCCAGTGACTCATAAAGAGTTCATGGTGTTCCTGGCACTCACCATGCTAATGCCTCATGTCAAGAAGCATAGGTTGCCTGACTATTGGATCACCAATGATCTGATATCCACCCCTGCCTTCGGGAAATATATGTCTCGCGACCGGTACCTTGATATCCTCGCAGCGCTCCATCTTGTCACCAACCTTGACGTCCACCTCCCAGACAAGCTGTGGAAGATTAGGACGTTGTATGAGATGATGCGAGAACGCTTCACCTCCTACTTCAAGCCCTTCCGCAAGGTCGTCATTGACGAGTCTCTTGTGCTGTTCCGGGGAAAACTCAGCTTCCGGCAGTACATCCCCTCAAAAAGACATCGCTTTGGCATAAAATTCTTTGTGCTGTGCGACTGCCAAACTGGCTATGTCCTGGACTTACTGGTCTACAGCGGGAAGGAAGGGGACTTGCTTGTGGACCCCCTCATTGGCTTTGGCGGAGCAGTGGTGCAAGCCATGATGGACCGCTACTTTCACAAGAATCACGTCCTCTACACGGACAATTATTACACGTCCCCCACTCTCTCACAGTACCTGCATGAGCGCAAGACGGGGACTGTAGGCACAGTACGAGGGAAAAGGAAGGGCATGCCACCTTTCCCTCCAAAGACCAAAAAAGGTGATGTGTTCAAGAAGAAGTCGGGGCCCATTCTGGCTATCCACTGGCACGACCAGCGGAAGGTCAACCTCCTGACCACCATCCACAAGGGGGAAATGGTGGAGACTGGCAAGGTGGATCGCCGCACCCAGGCCAGGGTGACCAAGCCCGATGCTGTCCTGGACTACAACATCAACATGAGGCTGGTGGACAAGTCCGACATGCAGATAGGCTTCATTGACTGCCTGCGTACCTCGTGCAGATGGTACAAAAAGTTCTTTCTGCATATGGTGGACATGTCAGTTCTGAATGCCTACAACATATACAAGCTTCGGAATGTGAACACACCCATGAAGTTCAATAGCCTGCGGAGGTTCCAAAAGCAGGTGTTGACGGAGCTCCTGGAGAAGTATGCTATGCCACAGAGGGCAGTGGCACATCCTGGGCCCGCCGTTATTGACCGCTTGCAGTCTGCTCAATACTTGATTAGGCACAGGCTTGGTTCCCTGCCTCAGAATGAATCCGGAAGAACACAGCAGAAGCGGTGCCATGTCTGCTACAACAGCAGGGTGAAGCCGAGGTCAGGTAAAAAGTCAACCCTGGAGTGTGTGGAGTGCAAGGTGGCACTCTGTGCTTTAGAGTGCTTCTTTGATTACCACTCCAAGCTGGAGTTCTAATAATCATACTGAAAATGCCAAATAAAATGACAATATGTACACTATAATTATATATAGGCAAAAAGTGGAAGAAAACCAATGTATTGTAATACAAAAGTCATGTATTATGAGAACATTGATACAAATACAATTACACCATAATAACATGTGAAAGTGACACATATGTATATACCAAGTGACATTCATATGATTAGAACCTATAGAAATATATAAATCAGTGAAAAAAAGACAATAAATTGTATATAAAACGTTTACAAATCATATAACTAAGTGAAAGTGACACAAGACCTAATATTTGATGGCCAAAGTATAATAAATACCTGTGATAACAAATAATCAGTGCCTAATACAACAATAACCTACCTCAATTACTAATAAAATGTACGGTATCGAGTGAAAATGAGCATTATCAGTGACAGTGACACTCTCTAAAGCATATTTGTCAAAGTGAAAGTGACACAAGACCTAATATTTGATGGCCAAAGTATAATAAACACCTGTGATAACGAATAATCAGTGCCTAATACAACAATAACCTACCTCAATTACTAATAAAATGTACGGTATCGAGTGAAAATGAGCATTATCAGTGACAGTGACACTCTCTAAAGCATATTTGTCAAAGTGAAAGTGACACAAGACCTAATATTTGATGGCCAAAGTATAATAAACACCTGTGATAACGAATAATCAGTGCCTAATACAACAATAACCTACCTCAATTACTAATAAAATGTACGGTATCGAGTGAAAATGAGCATTATCAGTGACAGTGACACTCTCTAAAGCATATTTGTCAAAGTGAAAGTGACACAAGACCTAATATTTGATGGCCAAAGTATAATAAACACCTGTGATAACGAATAATCAGTGCCTAATACAACAATAACCTACCTCAATTACTAATAAAATGTACGGTATCGTGTAATAATTAGCATTATCAGTGACAGTGACACTCTCTAAAGCATATTTGTCAAAGTGAAAGTGACACAAGACCTAATATATGATGGCCAAAGTATAATAAACACCTGTGATAACGAATAATCAGTGCCTAATACAACAATAAGCTACCTCAATTACTAATAAAATGTACGGTATCGAGTGAAAATTAGCAATATCAGTGACAGTGATACCCTAATAAACATATTTTATATAATTGGCCTCAAAATAACTAGAAAATATCAAATAAACATCACATTCTCAATATCAAACACTAAAATCGTCTAAGGGAGATAAATACTTTGGCGCGACGAGCGGCTAGGTGCGTCGTAGCCATGGCCGGGGCGACGCGTCCGAACGCGGGAAGAATTTGCCGCCGAAAAGCACTCGTCTTCCCGCGCTCACCATTATGCAACCAGAGGGGCTAGAGACCTCTACTCAACGCCATTCGACAGAGGAAGGTTTGTGGAACATTATTCTTTTTTATTCACAACATTACATGACATATTCATTGACTTACAGAGTAGTTAACATAGGCCAAAGATCGTCAAAACACCCGGTACCGGAGCACAGTCGTAAGCTATAGCCCCCGGGGCTGGAGGGTTAATATTAATAAAAGAAAAAGAAAAAGATAAACAATAAATACAGACAAAAAGTAAGCAGAGGTTATACAAGAAACTTCAAGTTAAAAATGCTTGATTAAAATTATTGATGTCAAATTTTAGAATACAGTCACAATAATTGACCCTAAAAAGATTAAATTTATGGAACAATTTACTTGCCTCAAAACCTCTGTCTACTAAGAGTCTGTATAGTAACCTAGCTCTAGCCCGAAAGTCATCTACTTTAGTGCAAATTTTACAAAATCTTATTAACTGGGAATAAAAACAATTATAAGTTATTTTACTATCGATATTACTACTAGGGAAAGGAAAGTTTATTACGTTAAAATTAAAATCATCAACTTTGTGATATACTTTAAGTATGCACTGTTCATTAACAATCTCTATATTAATATCGAGAACATTTTCAACTTTATAATTTAATATAATAATATAAAAGGCGAAAAACAAAATTTATCCATTACTCAACGATTCCTCTCTGAAATGACGATTTATTGCAACTGTTTGCAATTGATTAATTCAATACATGCTCTGGCACTAAAATACAGTGCAATTTACTAGGTCTAAGTCAATAATATGCCACCTGGACCCCCTAAAAGGTATTTTATTTATTTGGCGCTAATGTCGTCATCTTCCGTTCCCATTTCTTCTGGGCATTCTTCTTGCGTGCCATGATGTTTGAGAAGCAAGTTCAATACTGTAGAATGCCGAAAAAACAGCGGAAATGTAGCCAAAACGGTGGCAATAGAGTGATGGCTGGAGCGACTAGCGATACAGCTCCACTCCTCTCGACCGCTTGATAAGCACTGACTCGTATCTCTTCCTTACATAACAACCAGAGTAGGAGAAGCCTTGTGTAAGTTCAGTTGAGTTGCCTGAGACCTCTATTGACTGTAATTTGTCCATATTTGTGCATAATAACGCGATTATATTTGGTATTATTGTTCATACCACGATACCACGTATACGTCGTGAGTACGGCGGTGTGTAAAGGGGGGGGGGGGGCTGTATTTAGGGTATTTTTTGAGTCTAAAACTTTGCCACATGACTCCTGGAGTGTTGCCCTTATGGGTGCACTGAAAATCTCATTTTCGGATTTTTCAACCTACACCATTTATACCTATGGCGGACGCTCCCCTTAACTCGATTCAATGAAGTATCTGTCGACGCTGGGTGCACCATGGGAATAAGCGCTGTAGTAAAATAAAGGGACCCCTGCCGAAGGATAAGTCAGAAATAGAGAAATTTGAGTGCGTAGTGTGCAAAAGCGAGTTTGTGTTAAGTGATGATCCTGTGGCTGTGAATTTTGGAAATGAGTCATTGGAGCTGGTGAACAAGTTTTGTTACCTAGGAGATACCATCTCTGCCGGTGGTGGGGCCGAGGCTGCCACTGTTGCTAGAATTAGATGTGGCTGGGGGAAGTTCAGAGAACTGCTGCCAATCCTGACCATGAAAAGAATGCCTCTCCCCCTGAAGGGAAAGGTGTATGCCTCACATGTTAGAAGTGCAATGATGTATGCCTCAGAAACATGGGCCGTTAAAGTAGAGGATGTCAACAGAATGGAACGTAATGAGATGAGAATGGTGAGATGGATGTGTGGGGCCAGGCTACAGGATAGAATAACAAATATTGAGCTGAGGAGACGTTTAGGTATAAAGAGTATTAGCGAGGTGATGCGTACAAGTAGGCTGGGATGGTATGGACATGTGGAGAGAATGGATGAACAAAATTGGGTGAAAAAATACAGGTCTGTGATTGTGGAGGGAGCTGCACCAAGGGGTGGTATCTTTCCTGTATCTGCCTGACTATGAAGATAGCATCGGTTGTACCACGTCCTGGCATATAACCAAACTGCATATCATCAATGGAGATGCTTTGCCTGATCAAACCCTCAAAGACTCTCTCACAGACCTTCATGACTTGGTCAAGCATTTTCAGGCCCCTATAATTACCTCTATCTAGCGCATCCCCTTTTCCTTTGTATATATTTACTATTACACTTTTGTGCCAATCCTCTGGGATTTTCTCATCTTTAATAATGGTGTTTATCAACTCAGTGACTAAGTTGACACCAGTCTCCCCCCCTGAGGCTTTTATCATCTCAGCCACAATGTCAGAGCACCCTGGAGCTTTACCATCCTTCATTTTATTGATTGCGTCGCTCACTACAGCTGGTGCTAATCAAAGGAGGGGGTCCAGATATTGGTTTTTCGATACTAAGCTGTTCCTTATCCCATTCAAACTCTACATTTAGCAATTTTTCATAGTGTGACTTCCATGCTTCTCTGATTTAATTTTCTGCATACACAATCGTCTCATTATCGTTTCTAACACACTGTTCACCTATAATATCCCTACTGTCATTTTTAACTCGCCTAGCTAGGTTGAAGATCCCATTGGGATTGTCAGTGTTACACACTTGTTCGAGGACCAGGTCCTTAATGCCTTTTTTAGCATTGTAAATACCTCTTTTGGCAATTCGTTTAGCTGCCTGGTATTCCTCCTTGCTGCCTCCCTTCTTCCATGCTTTAAAGTACAGTAGGGTCCCGCATAAAACGTGTTCGCAGAAAACGAGTCTCGATTAAAACGAGCGACCTAAAATATTAATATTTAATTTTCGATCAGAACGAATGTGATCACATAAAACGAGTCCGCCGCCAAAGTGGGGCAAATCCGAGGAGTTTTCATATAGAGCGCCGAAATATCGTACAAAACGTACAAAATATCGTACGCTTTCATATAGAACGCCGAAATATCGTACGCTCCTGACGGAAATTTACGCTTCCAGTGAACATTGACGATATTGGGCCACCAAAATGCTGTGTTCACATAAAACGAAATCGCATAAAACGCCCTCGTTTATCGACCATATATGTACTCGTTTTATGTGAGACCCTACTGTATCTCCTTTTCTCTTTCACAGCATGCTCTACCTCATCGTTCCACCACCAGGAAGTCTTATTCCTGGGGTGACCCTTTGCTTTCCCACAGAATTTGTCAGTGGCATCGAGAATGCTATGCTTAAGAAAGTTCCATTGACTATTTACATCTTTAGGCGTAGCTTCCTTATTTCTATTAATTTCCTCCAGTTCACTATGAAACCTATCCCTAACTTCCTTGTTCTTCAGCGGCCACACTTTCCTTTTGGGCATGTATACCTTCTTGCGCTTAGGATCTCTGTATAATCTCATGTCGCACACAAGTAGCTTATGCTGGGGGGATACATTCTTCGCTCGGGATGACCTTTGTATCCCGAACCAGTTTCCAGTCTTTCCTGTTAACCAAGAAGTAATCTATCTGGCTACTGGAGACCCCAGATTTATATGTGATCAGATGGCTCTGTCTTTATAAACCAAATATCTGTACTGTAGCAATGAGATGAGAATTTTGAGATGGATGTGTGGTGCCAAACTGCAAGATACGATATCAAGTGAAGAGCTAAAGAGAAGGTTAGGTATCAAGAGTATCAGTGATGAGATGCGTAATAGCAGGCTTGGATGGTTTGGACATGTAGAGAGGATGGCTGAACAAAGCTGGGTGAAAAGATGCAAGACCATGAATGTGGAGGGAGCTGCACCAAGGGGCGGACCAAGAAAGACGTGGGATCGGACTTTGAAGTCTGATCTTAAATAAAAAACCTGACAAGTGAGGCAGCTCTTAACGGCTGCCTGGAGCGCCTCCATTACGACGTGAGACCGGAACTGCGCTTTATGTGGAGCACTCGATCTTTAAATTTGTGTATGTACATATGTATGTAGCAAGATAACAGTATTCATTCTCTCCCTAATCATGAATCTATGAAATCCACATTCATAATGAGAGAATTTTTTTTTAAACCTCAGCCATTAACTCAGTAAAAAGTATCGTACCAGCATCTTCCTTTCCCAAAATAGTACAGTATTCACAATCACACGTTTCAAGCAATCAATAACAGCAAGCTCTGACTGAAATTATCAGATGGGCTACTAATTTTACAACAATACCTCCACAAATGATCTGTGTTATATTGCATGCAAAGAAAACTTACTGTGTAGCTAAAACCTTTAATTTTCGCTCCTTCTCGTAGTCTACGGTCACATCTGGCTTCACTCGGAACCTCTTCTCCCACACTTTCCGCTGCAAGGAAAGAACTCTGTATAGTAAACTGCACGGGGTTGAGAACATCATCAATCTGACACCCAGCTTCCAGAGGAAGCGCCCCAAAAGGGATGGCCATGGCAAAAACTGCCTCCAAGCTCCCAGAAATGCTCCCAGTGCCCCACTCCACAGTGCCATTTCCACTAAGTGGCACTGAAGGAGCAGATCTGAGGATGTTAATGAAACTGGCAACGGTAATCAGAGTGAAAATGCTGAGAATGACAGTGAGGATGAAAATGTTAATGCCAGCGACAGTGAAGCTACAAATGAGGATGATCAAATTGAAAGTTAAGTCATTGACAGTTATCAAAAGAATTCCTCAAATAAACCCAAACTAAGTCTTAAATAAGGTTCTACAGCCAATCCTTCCACTTCCCTAAAAAATGTAGAAGCAGATAGTGATTAACCTAACAAGTGCGCATGGGGGTAATTGGAAACGTCCCCCTGTGCTGACGTATTTGAGGTGTTTCCGTCACTAAAATATTCATTGTACCATTAATAGCATTAATACTTATCCATATGCGCCTATTATGGGTTGATTATAAAGGTATTAACCTGAAACAACAATAAAACGAGTGAAAGCAGCGTTTGGATGGTCAAAATCGGAGATATAGCCCGCGAGTTGTATAATGTATGGGTGAGGCAAGCTGCTTTCCCGCCAATTTCCCCCAAGGCCACTGAGACACGGTCGATCGATACTCTCTCTCTCTCTCTTGCACTCGCTTGCCATCAGTGATGACAACACCCTGCTTGCAATTCGCTAATGTTAGCACGAAAATATACCTCAGAATAAGGGAATAACAGGGAAAATAGGTGATAACTGAAGGAGAGGAGGAAAGTGGGGAAGGAGGGGAGGTAGAGGACTGAGATTTTGCATGGCCCAGGGGCCAAACAAAAATAAAAAAATAAAAAAATAAAAATAAACAAAATATTTTTTTTTCGATGTCAAAAGTTGATTTTTTTTTTCACTCGCTCTTAAGAGTCTCCCAGCAGTCCGCTGGGGGAACTCTTAAGAGTCTCCCAGCAGTTCCCGGGTTAAGAAGAGGAAGAGGATGAGCTCAATGACAATTTTGATGATAGTGATATGGATAGTGGCGATGAAAGCGAAGACAATGCAGATGACGTGAAATGAGATGGGGTGGAAATTAGTTACCGGTACGGTACTTGAGAAGTGCATTGGAGTTACATGGAGGGATAGACAGACGAAGGAGGAAGTACGAGAGTGGTGTGGTGTGTACAGTATGTGGATGTGCTGGAAAGTGTGAACAGGAACACTGTGAGATGGT
Organism: Paralithodes platypus; assembly: GCA_032716605.1. Taxonomy (NCBI): domain Eukaryota; kingdom Metazoa; phylum Arthropoda; class Malacostraca; order Decapoda; family Lithodidae; genus Paralithodes; species Paralithodes platypus. The sequence goes on along the minus strand of CM064519.1, from coordinate 17,801,078 downwards.
TCGACCACGTATGGGAAACGAGAGAATGACTAAGGGAGTGTACGAGAGTGAGGTGGAAGGACAGAGAAAGGTGAAAGGATGGAGTTGAGAGGTACCGTATATGTGTGAAAGCGTTATTGAATGGGATGAGGGGCGTCGGCTGATGGGGGACAGAGGTGCATGGGGCGATTCATTTCTGGCCACCCCTTCGAGGATCATGGCATCTGGCAATAGATACATAGATAGACTGGTATACTTGAACCACTTCAGTACGATGATGCCCTTTTTACCTTTTGTTCTGGCTAACATTCGATAATTTTTTTTTTTTAACCAGACCACTGAGTTCCCCGAAAGAACTCTCATAGGGCTGGCCCGAAGAATTAGATCAATATGGACAACCAATTAAGTCAAGATAGACAGGGAAGGGTAGGAGGTTAACAAATCTAGGATGGTGAAGACACGTACACATTTATCGCCATTTCACCAATTCAGCCAGACCACATGAGCTCCACACCAGAACTCTTTAAGGACAGGGCCGTAGGATGAGGCAAGAACTGCTACATTACAGCACCAACCAAGAAGTGATCAAGGGCGAAGAATGAGAGATAAGGTCTAAGGAAGACAAAATCACAGAGAGACGCAAACAAATTCACTTCTGGGGGGAATCGAGTCAGTTCGGCCACACCAGCGACCGAAGAGACAAATCAGGTCAGGAGCCAATAACCTAGCCAGGCCAGGGTGGCATATGATATAGGCCATCCAAAGGACAATCGAATGAGACAGAATAAGAACAGAAGGGGAAAAAACATAGAAAGAGGAATGGAAAAACTATGCAAAATTAGTCAAGCCGACGATGAAAGCTCGAGGGGAGAGGGAGGGAAATAACCATAACCCTCCCCTATTAAGCTCCAGCCGCTGACCCCAAAGCCCTCCAACCGCGACGAGGAGCTTAGTAGTAAGGGGTTCAATGATTGTATTCTGCTAAAGAAGTATCTACGGTATGTTATTCAGATGGTATGTTGAGATAAAGTCCTAGAAGTAAACTTTAAGTGAAAGATTTTTTTTATTAGTAACCAGAATAAGACAAAGATTATATCATCATGCTGAAAGGGTTGAAAATGTAGTAATCTTTAATTAACTACGGTTTCAGTCTTCTTAAGCTTAATTTAATTCTGCATGACAGTATTGGCAAGGTGATATGTAAACAGCATTATTTTATTGAAAGGGTTAAATTAACAGAGAAAAAGTAGCTCACCATTATTTCTCGTTCATGATTTGACAAATCCTTCACATCTTCCTCTTCCACCTTCAACTTCTGCTCCACTTTGACCTGTCCGCTACTGTCCACCACTTCAAAGCTCTCCTCATCTGCTTCCACATCTTTCTTCTTTTTCACTGTCCAGTCTTTTTTCGCTTTAGACAGGATGACGTTCTCCGATTTTCGCGTGCCCAGGATTTTTGCCATGACGTTAGCCAAGCCGGATTTGCTGCTCTTTTCGTGACTGTGTTCTTCGTCATCTGCATCGTCTTCGCTTTCATCGTCACCATCCATGTCACTATCATCAAAATTGTCATTGACCTCATCCTCTTCCGAATCACTATCTGCTTCTATATTTTTGGAAGGATTGGCTGTTGAACTTTTGTTAAGACTTAGTTTGGGTTTATTTGAGGACTTCTTTTGATCACTGTCACTGACTTCACTTTCAATTTGATCATCCTCATTTGTAGCTTCACTGTCGCTAGCATTAACATTTTCATCCTCACTTTCAGTATTTTCACTCTGATTACCGGTTCCCTTTCCATTAACATCCTCTTCGGCTTCACTTTCCGGCTCTTCTTTGATTTCTGAAGTGTCTAAATTATTTCCTGATAGGTTCATTCCGCCCTCTTCCTGACCCTCGCTTATACTCTCCTCAGACTCGGACTGTTCCTCTACAACCAGGGGCTTCTTCATATTTGCTCTTGACGGTCCCATTGTTGATTTATCTGAAATATACAGTATAGTTCAGTTCATGGATTATTGGTAAGATCAAAACTAACAAAAGTTTCATTGAGGGACATGCAGAGGGACCTGTTGTTATATATAGTACCGTACATAAATATATCTAAAGACAGAGTGCTCCACACGGAGTGCGGTTCCATTTTCATGTCCTAATGGCGGCACTCCAGGGCCCAGGCAGCCCTATTCAGAGCTGCTTCACTCGTCAGGTATTTTTATTCAAGATCAGACCGTAAGGTCTGATCCCACGTCTTTTTTGGTCTTCCTCTTGGTGCAGCTCACCCCACGTTCGCAGATTTGTATCTTTTTACCAAACTTAGTTCATCCATCCTCTCCCCATGCCCAAACCATCCAAGCCTACTATACCCTGTTCATTATAGGTAGACCAGAAATTGTGACCCCTATCCTCTGTTACGGTACTCAAAATGGGCTAGAGCAATTGCGCTGTAAATTGTCACACCTATTGCTGACTCTTCCCAAATGGAACAAAAATATTTGCTTGATTACTCAAGTCGTTTTATAGTTATAGAAGTTAGTGGTCAAGCATTTCGGCCTATTGTACCTATAATAAATGGACCATAGTATGCATCTCATCACAGATACAGTACTCTTGATGCCCAACTGTCTCCTCAACTCTTTACTAGATATCCTATCTTGCAGTTTGGCCCCATACATCTATCTCACCATTCTCATCTCGTTGTATTCCATTCTGTTGATATCATCCACTTTGACAGGCCACTTTTTTTAAGAATATGTTATTGTGCTCCTAAAACATGAAGCGTACACCTTTCCCTTCAAGGGGAGAAGAAGTCTTCTCAAAGTGAGTAGTGGCAACAGTTCTTTGAACTTTCCCCAGTCGCATTTACGTCTGGCAATAGTGGTGACCTCTGCTCCACCACTGGCAGAGATGGTACAGTATCTCCCAAGTAGCAAAACTTGTCCACCATCTCTAGAGCATCATTGCCAAAGTTAACACTCTCGAGCTAATCACTGATCACAAGCTCACCTATGCATACAAATTTCTCAACTTCGGACTTCTTCCTTGGTAAAGGTCCCTATACAGTATTCTAGTGCAGCGCTCCTTCCCGTGATGTACCCAGCAGGGCAGACGCTACACCATACTGAGTTCGCGCCAACACCTTTTCAGCATACTGCACAGGGGTATGCACCAATTTTTTCATCCTTTCCAAGCCCTAATCTACTGTGTAAAAACTTGGTTATATATATATTTACTTTTAACCCTATTGTCAATTCAGAAAATGTAAGGAGGACGAAATTTTAATAGAGTCTTGACCGGGAATGTCAAATGAAAATTTAATAATACCTGTATGCATAATTAGTGGTGTAAACAAAGTTTTGTATATGTTATGTAGAAAATATAATCAGCATTTTCCCGGTATTTTCCGGTACTTTTATGATTTGTCGTACATTTTCATTTCTAAATATGGCGCACAGGCTGTAGCGCGATTCGTAGAGCACTCTCGCCTGCATACCGTGAGGTCGAGGGTTCGAGCCTCGGGCCAGTCAGTGCTGTGGTGGACAGCACTGTCTAGCAATCTGTGGGAAATGTTCACTGAAGTCCCTGACACACCACACCTTAGCCCAGCTCTTGAACAGGGAGTGCATGGTGGTAAAAAAATAATATTAATAATAAGACATCAAATCGCCTGCTATACAAGACGCTATTTTAATGTTTTTCATTATTTCATAGCTTACATAAATTGGTCTTATACAGGTATGTACAATATTTTTGAGAATATACCGATACAGTTGTAGTAAAGTGTAGAGCTATTGCATAGTCTCCCTCACCATCAAATGCCTTAATTTACGATGTTATTATAGGTTTTTAGGTGTTTGTGTTTTAGCTGGTCCGAGAACACATCCCCATTTACCCCATAAATTTTAGGGTTCGCTATACAATTTTTCCTTTTAAGATCGGGTTTTCAGGAACGTAACCCAATCGTAAATCGAGGGAGACCTGTACCTGCAATTCTTGGCATATTACCAGATTCATTTCAATATTACATGCTTAACCCGTACTGTACCGTAGGATACAGTAATAAAAGTCCCCAGCAGTCCCAAGCAATGTGGCAAAAATGGCAGGAGAGACCACCTATCCACCTCCAAAGATGAGGCAACACTGACTCTTGTCACCCTTCAGTGGGTCACATATAAGCTGAGAAGTGTTGCCAACACGGGAGCAGTGCTCAAAAGGTCGTGGTAACTGATACAGGGTTGTACAGGCAGTTACAAGGAAAGTACATTACTGACGGATATATACGTCGCTGGGACTGGGGTAACCACCGAGGAATATGTCTTTTAAGCGTAGTAGGGAAGGTGTACAGTAGGGTAGTGATTGAGAGAGTGAGAACGGAGAAATGGATAGGCGACAAGCAGGGAGGTTTCAGGAAGGGAAGAGGATGTGTAGATCAGATTTTTACCCTGAATTGTGTTGTGGAGAAATATCTGGAGAAGCAACAAAAGGTGTATGTTGCCTTTATGGACTTGGAGAGCAAATGTGAAGAAGCCCCTGGTTGTGGAGGAACAGTCCGAGTCTGAGGAGAGTATGAGCGAGGGGGAGGAAGAGGGTGGAATGAACCTATCGGGATTTTGTTTAGACACTTCTGAAGTCAAGGAAGAGCCAGAAAGTGAAGGTGAAAATTTAGACACTTTTGAAATAAAGGAAGAGCCAGAAAGTGAAGCTGAAAATGATGTTACCGGTAAAAAGAGTGATAATGATGAGAGTGACAGTGAGGATGAAAATGTTAATGAGAGCGACAGTGAAGATATAAATGAGCATGATCAAATTGAGAGTGAAGTCAGTGACAGTGATCAAACGATGTAGGTTGAGGGTGAGAAGGATCTGCCTTATATGGGCCAATCGGCTTTCTGTAGACTCCCATTTTCTTATGTTCAATCAGTACTTTGAAGTCCCCAAGGGCAACGAGTGTGTCCCAAGGGGTGGTATTGTTCATCAATAGGCTACTGGGAGAGAGGTAACCTGACCAGAATTTGAACCCACTCACTCCAGGTATATTTAGGAGAGTTGGGCATTGTAACCACTTGGCCAATAGTGTTGAACTTGGTGTAGAACCCTTCTTTCTCTTCTAAAGTACCGGTATTCACCTCTGTAGGAGCATACCGCAACAAGATAAATTGATCCCTTTGAGTGCTTCATCCTCACCAGCAGCATATTAAATTAATAGAATTTTGTATTATCAATTAACCCCTCCAATCCCAGCACCGTATATATATGTCAGTAGATAAGTAACTCCCCAGTCCTATCTATCTATTGCCTGACGCCGTGATCCCCGAAGGGGTGGCCACGAACGAACCGCCCCCATGCACCTCTGTCCGCAGTCAGTCGACGCCCCTCCTCCCAACCGGCACCGCCTTCATTCATATACTTCCTCACTCCATCCTTCCACCTCTCCTTCGGTGCACCTCTCCCTCTCTGTCCTTCCACCTCGCTCTCGTACACCCTCTTAGTCAATCTCTCGCTTTTCATACGTTCCATATGGCCGAACCATCTCAAGTTGTTCCTTTTCACACTTTCCAGCACATCTACCTCCACACCACACCTCCTTCTTACTTCCTCATTCGTCTGTCTATCCCTCCATGTAACTCCGCACGCACTTCTCAAGTAACTCATTTCCACCGCTCTCACTCTTGGTCCGAGTCTCTTCCCGAACGTCCATGCTTCACTTCCGTGAGTTAGTGTCGGGATTACCACACTGTTATGCAAGGACTTCTTCACTTCCATACTGACCACTCTATTTCTTGTTACTGCTTTCAACGTTCCTACAACCCTCTTCCCCTGTTGCACCCTCTCCCGCACTTCTTCATCCATAGTCCCATCTTTACTCAACACACTGCCCAGATACTTAAAAGAACTGACAATCTCCATAGCCTGACCGTTCAACTTCACCTCACACTCTGTGACTTCACCCCTTTCGAAGACCATAACCTTGCTCTTCCCCGCATTTACCTTCAAATTCCGATTTTTGCACACTGTTCCAAACTCATTTACCAGACCCTGCAACTCCCATTCATTATCGCTCATCAGAACTGTATCATCCGCAAACAGCAGTATAGGCAGCTTCCACTCATTTCCCTCCCTTTTCAGCGATACACCAACATCCACTGCTCTTCCTAGTACAGTATTTCTTTCATGACTCCATCCATATATACAGTAAACAACCACGGGGACATCACACACCCCTGTTTCAACCCAACACTCAGGTCAAAGAACTCGCTCTGCTCATTCTCCACACGTACTGCCGCCTTTGCACCCTCATACATGCTCTTCACTGCTTTCAGCAACTTGCCATCTACTCCGTATATTCTAAGTACTTTCCACATGCCTTCTAGAGCTATCCACTCTGTCATAGGCCTTCTCCAAGTCCATAAAGGCAACATACACCTTTTGTTTCTTCTCCAGATATTTCTCCACAACACAATTCAAGGTAAAAATCTGATCTACACATCCTCTTCCCTTCCTAAAACATCCCTGCTTGTCGCCTATCCATTTCTCCGTTCTCACTCTCTCAATCACTACCCTACTGTACACCTTCCCTACTACGCTTGAAAGACATATTCCTCGGTGGTTAGGCCTACCACACACTCCTCTTTTCCCTTTGCCCTTATATAGGGGGAGTATTATGCCAGTCTTCCAGTCATTGGGTGCATTCCCCTCCTCCCATGCTAGTTTGCACATTTTCCATACCCATTCGATCACTATCTCACCACCATACCTCAACATTTCCCCACACACTCCATCTGTTCCTGGTGCTTTCCCCAATTTCACTCTTTTCATGGCTTCCCACACTTCTGACCTCTTGATCCCCACCTCCTCTTCTCCCTCCCATACCCCATCCAACTATGTTTGCTGGCTCTTCATTCCTTACATTTAGCAACTCGTTGAAGTACTCCCTCCATCTTTCGACTCTCTCTTGCTTCTCGGCTAGCATTCTCCCATTCTTATCTTTCACACTCTTACTGTTTCCCTTGCTACCTTCCCTAACTTTCTTGACTTCTTTCCAGAACAGTTTCTTACACTCCCTCCATTTTACACTCAGATTCCTTCCAAATTCCTCATCTACTCTTCTCTTACTTTCTTTCACTACTCTCTTCACCACTCTCTTTCTCTCCACATACCTCGCTCGTTTCTGCCTCTCCAAATCTTCATTCCCTCTACTACCCAACCTCTCTATACACTTTCTTCTTACCGTAAAATGCCGTAACTTCGGACTTTTTTAGCGTTTTCAATTAATAACGATGTGTAGAATGGTACCAAATGTTTTATGTTGGTGTCATTGAGTAGCCAGGGAGATTACCTACTGAATCCATAAAAAAAAAAAAATCTATACCTTCACCTTGCGAGCATTTAAACTATTTTGTGACGTCCGAGGTTAGGATCATAATTCCTATCTTCGGACGGGTGTTCCTAACCTCGGACACTCATATATTTGCCCTTTAAACGAGAGTACTGTTCACACTACCCTAACATCGTACACCAGTAACCAAACTTCGGACATTTCGGAGGTTTTAAAAAAAAAATATCCAAAATTGCACATTCCTGTGTAGACTTATACACACATGTATATACAGTACATATAACCAAACATATCTCCTTTCTTTGGCACATGATTTCATATCACAGTAATAGGGATTATATCACATTACAGACATGTATTTATGTGATGATATGAACACAGGAACTTTTGTAAACGTATTTTTTTTGTTTTTGTGTATCACATATGCCTCAAATTATATAAAATAGTTGTTCTTGAATGCAAAACATAACTTCACATAATTAGCAATTTGCTACTTACTTAACCTTACTTAAGGTTGCTGTATGCATATTGTAATACACTAATACTTATAATAAGACCTTTACACATTATATTGGTTTTACTAATACACATATACCAACAAACATGCACATATACTAACAGGCACACATATCACACACATATAACCAAACATATCTCCTTTCTTTGGCACATGATTTCATATCACAGTAATAGGGATTATATCACATTACAGACATGTATTTATGTGATGATATGAACACACTAATGTTCAGGAACTTTTGTAAACGTATTTTTTTTGTTTTTGTGTATCACATATGCCTCAAATTATATAAAATAGTGCCCCTCCTTACAATGATTTTTTTTTTACCAGGATCGTCTGTGAGGTTGGTTTCATCATCATTTATTATATTCTCTGGAGGTACACCTTCAAGGGTCTTTTCTAGGTTGTTATGAAATTCGGTTAATATGGCCCTTGTCACTTGTGCTCGTACAGTCTTTATGTTTTGGGACATACGTCTGCTGAGGGTTTGTTTGTGGCGTTTGAGAAACATTTGGGCCCATTTAAGGCCTGGCAGATTGTAGATAAAACGTTTCTTACAACTCCACGTTTGTCTAGGTAAGCCTTCACTAGCATCCTATGATCCAGTGTATCCAAAGGAAAACCCCACTCTGCCAATATCAGTATTCTTTGACATTGCACATTTTCTTCACCTTCAGATAAGCACGTCTAACACCCCACTGGATTACAGTGATTTCTTTTGAGGTAGTCATGTACTGTAATGTACTTTTGCCTAATTTCCATTTCTTCGCTGCTTGACGCACACTCCAGTCTTTATTGTTCACATCATTCTTGGCACCTTCAAGTGCCTCTTTGGACACCTTAGCCGTATATTTTCTCTTTGTTTTGGAAGAAGGATTTGTCACTGTTTTAGGCATTTTTATTTGTTTTATTCACTGTTCATTACGTAAAATTTTAGCATGTCCGAAGTTTAGGTTAGTTTTTTACCTGTCCGAAGTTAGGATTCATTTCTAAAAAAAAATAGAAATGGTCATTATTAAATTAATTACAAAATTATGCATGAATAAGTAATAAAATCATTTATCGGGTATTACTGACAACACTTTTCTCTGTATTATCATACTTACCACTATCATACAACCACATTTGTTTGTCCTAGGCAGACAAAGTTTTGCAGGGTTACAATTAACATCATTTTTTTTCATCGGATTCAAGATTTTTTTCATCCATATATTTTCGTGCTAGTTCCATAGTAGTTATACACAATAGTCTTTGAATATTACCCAAACTACCCATATATTTATTTTTCGCATATAATAAACCATCTTCCAATAACCGTGAAGTATTACATATTTTCGCGAAATGTCCGAAGTTTGGGTGCTGTCCGAAGTTACGGCATTTTACGGTATCTTCCACAGCTATTTTTACCTCTTCTGTCCACCATGCTGTACCTTTCACTACCCTCCCTCTTCTCCTCACTCCACACACCTCCTCACATGCTGCACAGACCTCTTCTTTAAACACCTTGCTTATCTCCTCCTCTTCCTCCATATCTTCCAGGTCGAACCCACCTAGTAATTTTTCTACTGCTCTCCTGTACTCTTCCCTGATTTCCTCCTCATGTAGCCTCTCTAACCTCCTCACCATTCCACCTTCCTCTCGCCTCCCTCCAGCTCTCCTCACCCACTTCTTTTGTATCCTAACCTTAGCTACTACTACATAATGATCAGACAGACCCCCTCCAATACCCCTATACAACCTAGCATCCATCACAGATTTCTTCATTCTTTCATCCACACATATATAATCAATCAGTGACTTTCGTTCCACCACTGTCTTATTCTTCATTGTCCACACCACTTTCCATGTGTACCTGTGTATCATTCTGTGTCGGAAGAAGGTGTTGGCTATCCACAAATAGATAATGGCCGAAATTGGGACAATATAAAGATCTTGTAGGCCTAATTAAATTCATACATCGATTTTATTGTGGCCTATAGGTTTCTTATACCATGTATTTCATTCCTACATGTGTCTAAATGCCCGTAAAAATGTATTACTGATCCTGAAAAAAAAAAAATCCTCTAGCCTATATCGCCTACCTCGCAAGAGGCGGGTGGCTTGGTTTACATCCGCCGCGAGTGTAGCCTCGGCGCTTCGCGTTGGGAAAATTTGGTTTTTGCCCCCTACTGTTTAAATATATGAGGATTTCAATAGATCCTGGGGGGGGGGGGGGGGCTTCCCCCCCCCCTTAACATATTTTGTATTCCACGGCAAACGGTTATGGCCAAATACTGTAGTTATTTTTCGCGAGTGGAGTGGCGTGTTTTTAGATTGTTGTTTAATGGGTAAATATGCATTTCCTAGTATTATCACACATCAAAACACCCTTACACAACTCTAAACTAGATATTTTTTTTTTTTTTTTTTTTTTTAGCAATTTAATTACAAGATCTTTATATTGACCCGAAATTGCCCTTTTTGACAGGGAAATGTCCCTGTAATCCAAGCCCTAAGGGTCTATAATTATTTATTGTTATGTACCGGTATTGAAGAAAGATCGCCATCGCCATTCGCCATACTCGCGAAATACCGCCAAAAATATCCCTAATGTGAGGTAAAGTGACCTAAATGGTGAGTTTTTTACAAGACGAAATGCATTGTGGGTAAAAGTGAAAATATACATTTTGCACACAAAGAAGTGGATATCCAAAAAAGTAAGATTTTTGTAGAGAAATGAGAAAGTAGCCTAGGCTAATACATGCAAACAGTATGTCAAGAAATGGGTGTCATAAGGCAGTGGAAATTGTAAAAGAAATTAATAATTTATTGGGAAAATAAAAATGTATTGACGAAGCTCCACTCTGATTGGCTAATGAACATCCGGGAACATCTGGGAGGAGCCTAGAATGTAAACAAAGTGTCCTGGACTCGGTGGACTGGCTGGACAAAAATAACTCTGAAAATTTTATAGGGGAGTGACAATCAAATTGACAAAATAAGAAAAGTAGGCCTAGCACTGATCCGGGTAAGATCCTATGTAGCGGTAGTCACCGTATTTTGTTTGCCTATTAACTAAGGATCCTTATTTATATCCTCATATCTCTTAGTTATTTTCTTCACTTACCTCAACAATACTAACCCCGATAGGTGGGGAGGGTGTGAAATACAGTATATCAGGGAAAGAGAGGGGTTGAAACACGGCGATTAACTAGAATATAGCCATCTTGATTAACCAAGCCAAGACGTTGTGTACCGGTTCCTTGCTTGTGATTGGTTGTTGATTATCGTGACGTCATCAGCCAAGGCGGGCCTCAGCGATGACGTCATTCCAGCCCTCGGCCAACATGTCGTCATTACACCCGCTTAATCTTACACCCGGTTAATTTAACATCAGCGGTGTATATGTTTCACACAACGTGTATTATAATGTCATTAGTGCACTGTGTAATTTGCGTCTTGATATTCAAACCGTTTCTATTTATCAATACTAATTAGTATCCCCCACCCCCGTATTTGCCTCATGAACGGTAAGGTTAATCTGCGAGAGCGGTATCGTCCCAAGAAGAAGTGATATATTGGTAATTATAGGGAATAGGCTCGCACCCTTATTTTTTATGTTTTTTCCTCCAGATTTTGAGAAATGAGTGTAGGCCCTATTCATGGTCTTAATTATAATGCCAATGTTGGATACACGATGGGTTGAGGGGGCTTTGCCCCCCCCCCCTCCCCCATGAATTATTGAAATCGTCATCTATGCTGCCAGCAGGGGGTAAATATTGATTATACTGCATAAAGAAGGCGTTTGTTAACAGTGACTATGTCCGAAAGAGCTCTGAGATTTATTAGAATGGGCGTTTTTTCGATCAATATTAACCCTCCAGCCCCGGCTATGTATTATATATATATTCCCCGAAATCCGGGGGTTTTGGCCGAAAAACGTCTACGCCTAGGCTACCGTATCTTTTTTATTTGGCTTGCTTCCGCATTCCCGCACATCCCCAAGCGTAGATGTGTTTCGTACCTGTAGAATGGCGTTAAGTAGAGCTCTCTAAGTCAACTGGTTCAGTTGTGATGATGATTTCATTAGAGATAACTTTATGGCAAAAACAGCCACTTTACACTACTTTTCGATACTTAACAATAACATACAGGCACACACGAACAAGCGACGCACTCCTTCTTGTGGCCGGAGATGCGGGGCGTCGGTCCAGCCGGCTGTTGTTTACATGCGTCGGACGTACGCCTCGCACACCAAGCTTACAGGCTTTGAGCTCATGGGTGTTTAAGAGCCCTTCCGGGTAGCTCGGGTGTGTTTTTTATGGGCGTTCAAGAGCCCTTCCGGGTCTGATGGGTTAAGGAGACGGACCACAGCTATTTTCAATGATTGTATTTTTGTGGATTTGTTATTTATATGATTTATAAGGTTTCTATATTACAATGTGTTCATGCAAATTAGGGAAAATATCCAGGAACCTGGCCAACTTTTATTTCGCGAGTTTTTTTGGGGGGGTTTTAGCTAGTTTTCATCATTATACAGTGGTTGTCATTAACCCGGGAACTGCGGGAAGACTCTTAAGAGTTCCCCCGGCGGACTGCGGGAAGACTCTTAAGAGTCAGAGAAAAAAAAAAATCAACTTTAGCCTAAACATCGAAAAAAAAAAAAAAAATTGCCCCTGGGCCATGCAAAATATCACTCCTCTACCTCCCCTCCTTCAGTTATCACCTATTTTCCCCGTTATTCCCTTATTCTGAGGTATATTTTCGTGCTAACATTAGCGAGTTGCAAGCAGGGCATTGTCATCTCTGTTAGCAAGCGAGTGCAAGAGAGAGAGAGAGAGAGAGAGTATCGATCGACTGTGTCTCAGTGGCCTTGGGGGAAATTGGCGGGAAAGCAGGTTGCCTCACCCATACATTATATAACTCGCGGCCTGTATCTCCGATTTTGACCATCCAAACGCTGTTTTCACTCGTTTTATTGTTGTTTCAGGTTAATACTTTATAATCAACCCATAATAGGCGCGTATGGATAAGTATTAATGCTATTTATGGTAAAATGAATATTTTAGTGATGGAAACAGCTCAAATACGTCAGCACAGGCGGACGTTTCTAAATACCCCCATGCGCACTTCTTAGGTTAATTAGAATCTCCGGAAAATAAGTTGTCCCCATTATCCAACAATCTTAAGATACGGCCCCCGATAGTGGGGAGGGCTATGAAGTACAGGAAAATTGAGGGGTAAAAGACGAAAATAAGGGGTAATATTAGCGTAACCTAACAACCTTACCTAACCTAAACTAGTATATTAGGTGGGGGCTGCCGCCCCCACACCCCCGCTGGTTTGGTATTTAATTCATAAAAGATTGACGGTCGCAAAAAGAGTTAATTATAAGAGTGAGAGAACTCTATTTCATATTGCTAATCTGCCAACCTCTGCGTCATTTGAGTCTGAAGGGGTTAAGTGGGCTAAGAGTTAATGAACATGGCTAAATTGCAGATAATGTTTCAACATCACTTTTTCTTTGATATAATTCAGGGCCTCTGCACCTATATGGGTTATTATTGACGAGGTAAGTGAAGGAAATAAGTCTGTATTGAGGATATAGGCCTACATTAAAGATTCCGGAAAAAACTTTTTCCCCATTATCCAACAATCTTAAGATACGGCCCCCGATAGTGGGGAGGGCTATGAAGTACAGGGAAATTGAGGGGTAAAAGACGAAAATAAGGGGTAATATTAGCGTAACCTAACAACCTTACCTAACCTAACCTAGTATTATTATTTTTATTAATCTCACCACCACACCCCCAATGAAATTAATTAATTAAAGTATATATGATCCACCGGGTTATTAGGTGGGGGCCGCTGCCCCCACACCCCCGCTGGTTTTGTATTTAATTCATAAAAGATTGACAGTCGGCAAAAGAGGTAATTATAAGAGTGAGAGAAGCCAAAGTGTCATATTTTTCCTTTGCCCCTCAACTTTCTCTTCATAATTGCTGAGGGGTACAGGGCCCTGGGTGGGGCTTTGGTTTCCCGGGCGTTTCTGCACCCTCCTCAGCTCCCCGCCATGGAGTGGCTTTGGTCACCCAGGCTTTATTGTGGTCGGCAGGGAGGGTTCTGTGGGAGCGCTCGGTTATGGCTTTGCCCTTGCTCGGGGCCTTGGGGCTGTTCGGCCAGGCAGCTTGGGGAACAACAACAACTCTATTTCTTATTGCTAATCTGCCAACCTCTGCGTCATATGAGTCTGAAGGGGTTAAGTGGGCTAAGAGTTAATCAACATGGCTAAATTGCAGATAATGTTTCAACATCACCTTTTCTTTGATATAATTCAGGGCCTATGCACCTATATGGGTTATTATTGACGAGGTAAGTGAAGGAAATAAGTCTGTATTGAGGATATTCATTAAAGATTCCGTGGTAAACGTAGCCTAGGCTTGGACCCAAATAACGACGGTATAAAACCCTTACCCTTGGTGTACTGGACAATAATGGTCTGCAGCCAAATTAACACAATGCCGCTGGAAGCTCCGTTGGTAATCCCGTTAAATAGAAGATGTTGTAGGTGTTTTCATAAAGCAAAAACACTTCACTATTCATTGAACAACAGTTCCACCCTTTCAAATATGGCCGACTGGCCCGAATCCGAGAGATACCTACCACCACCACCACCACCACCAAGGGAGCTTCTGCCACCACCGGGGGTTCTCCAACTGCAGCTGCTGGATCCTCCCGAGGGAAAGGTAAGTCTGTGTCCCGAGAAGGTAAGTCTGTGTCGATTGTGGGCGACTCCATGGTAAGACATTTAGTTAGGGCTACCCGCACTAAACTTAGGAAGGTTGTGTGTCTGCCTGGCCATGGAGTTGGGAGGGTTTTAGAGAAGATGGACCACATCTTGGAAGATAGTGGAGATAACCCCATTATCTGTCTCAGTGCCGGGAGTAACGATGTTGGTAAGGGTAGAAGTGAGGAACTGCTGCAGCAGTATCGGGATGTGTTAGATAAGGTTAGGATGAAGGGAGGGATCCCTGTAGTACATTGTATCCTACCCAGAAGAGGAGTTCCCAAGGAATGGACATCCAGGGCGATTGGTGTCAATTGCCGTTTGGAGAAATATTGCAAAGAAAAAGCAATACCATTCATTGATAACTGGGATAGTTTCTATGGGAGAGATGGGATGTACGCAAGGGATGGGGTTCATCTTTCACGGTTAGGGGTTTCTACATTAGCTAGTTCTTTAGATAGGGTGGTTGTGGGGTTTTGAACAGAAATATTGAGTGTGTAAATGAGAGGTTAAATGGAACAATTTTAGCGTCAGGCGAAAGCGATAAGGATATTCAGTCTCATGCTAAAAATGATGACTATATTGCAAATGATAGTAGTGATGGTGCAACGGAAGATGGAAATGTCGTTAGAAATAAAGGTAAATTAGGTATAAAGAAAAGAAGTAAATTGAGAGTATATTACACAAACTGTAGGAGTCTATGTAACAAAATGAACGAACTTAGAGCCCTTGCTAGCAAAGAAAATATATAGACATAATAGCGCTAACTGAAACGTGGATCAATACAGAAACCAGGCATTTTTTAGCAGAATTTGATATACTGTACCAGGATATAGTTTGTTTAAATATGACCGAACAAGTAAGAGGGGTGGCGGTATAGCAGTGTTTGTCAGGAGTACATTAAAAAACTGTATTAAATCAGGTATTAGACTAAATAACGATAATGAAAGTGTTTGGGTAGAGGTTAACGAAGGTAGTGAGACCATAGTTATTGGAGTTATGTATAGACCGCCAAATATGAGTAGAAATGACGGAACGTCATTATGGGAGGAAATTAAAATGGCATCAAGGTTTAGCAATGTGTGCATTATGGGGGATTTTAATTTTCCGAGTATAGATTGGCAGCATCAAATAGGAGACTCTGATTCTGAGAGGAGTTTATACAGGTAGTACAAGATAGTTTTTTATTTCAATTCATAGATACGCCGGCTAGAGGTAATAATATTCTCGATTTAGTTTTTAGTAACAATGAACATATGGTAAATAATGTAGAGATAGGGGACCACCTAGGAAATAGTGACCACAATTCTGTGTATTTTAATATACAATGGAAAGGTAATACCAGAGAGAATACAACATTAATACCTGACTTCAGAAAAGCCAATTATGGTGGGTTAAGAAGAGCCCTATTAGCTGACCCTATGGTCAAAAAATTAAGTCGATCCAGGTGTCCAAATGAGTGTACCCCTTCTCAGGCACCTGTCATCTTAAGTCATGAAGAGACGTCAACCTTGGTAGATACATACGATAATTTTATCGAGTCAGTATTCAATGCACAAAATAAATACATCCCCAAAAGAAAATTTAGATCAACACAGAACCAACCCAAATGGATGAATAATAGACTATTAGATCTTCTAGGACAAAAGAGAGGAATATATAGAAAAATTAGGAAAGGCGAAATTCACCTACTTGCTTACTATCAGAATCTATCAAGACAGGTAAAAAAGGATATTAGGAAAGAAAAAAGAAATTATGAAATTAAGGTTGCCAATGACTCAAAAAATAATCCTAAAGCTTTTTACCAACTATATAAATCCAAGGTTAGAGATGTAATTGGTCCCCTTAAAACTTCGATAGGAGAAATGACAGAAAATGATTTAGAAATGTGCAGTACATTAAATAGTAAATTTCTTTCCGTTTTCACTAATGAAAATTTGGCACAGTTTCCAGAAGTCCGTAAGGTATATAGCGATAGTATAGAAAATAGGTTAAGTACGGTTACTATAAGTAGAAATGATGTGCTTAAGGAAATTGAATTAAGGAGACTGAAACCTCATAAATCGCCTGGTCCTGATGAGGTATATGCTAGAGTATTAAAAGAATGTAGGGATGAGTTAAGTTACCCATTAACATTTTTATTTAACAAGTCATTGGAGACAGGTATAGTTCCAGAAGCTTGGAAGCTTGCAAACGTAGTTCCGATCTTCAAAAAAGGTGACAAATCAATAGCATCCAATTAGGCCTACTGTCCCATTAGTCTTACATCAATCATAGGAAAGCTACTAGAGTCAATTATTGCTAGTAAAATTAGAAACCACTTAGATACATTTAATTTAATAAATTCTTCTCAGCATGGATTCACTCAGGGACGTTCTTGCCTTACTAATTTGCTTAGTTTTTTCTCAGAGGTATATGAAGCAGTAGATAATGACAAGTCATATGATATAATATATTTAGATTTCAGTAAAGCTTTCGACAGAGTCCCCCATGAGAGATTGATGAGAAAGGTTGAGGCGCATGGAATAGGTGGGGCGTTGTTGGGATGGA
Organism: Paralithodes platypus; assembly: GCA_032716605.1. Lineage (NCBI taxonomy): Eukaryota > Metazoa > Arthropoda > Malacostraca > Decapoda > Lithodidae > Paralithodes > Paralithodes platypus. The sequence goes on along the minus strand of CM064519.1, from coordinate 17,783,928 downwards.
TTAGGTCATGGCTAATTGGTAGGAAGCAGAGAGTCAGCATAAATGGTACGAAGTCAGAATGGGGAGCAGTCAAAAGTGGTGTCCCCCAGGGATCTGTATTAGGTCCTCTGTTGTTTGTTATATACATAAATGACCTTGATTTAGGTATATCTAGTAGGATAAGTAAATTTGCAGACAATACCAAAATGGGGAGAACAATTGATTCAGATAGAGATATAGAGTGCCTCCAAAGGGATCTAGATACCTTACACGAATGGTCAGTAAATTGGCAGATGAAGTTTAACATTGACAAATGCAGGGTATTAAAGATAGGGAAGATGCATACAAATGTTAAATATAAACTAGCTAATATGGAATTAGAAAACTCGAATTGTGAGAAACATCTAGGTGTGTTTGTTAGCAATGATTTGAAGCCTAGACAACAGTGTATAAGCGTTCGAAACAAGGCAAATAGGATTCTCGGGTTCATCTCTAGGAGTGTGAGTAACAGAACTGCTGATGTTATCTTAAAACTTTACTTGTCATTAGTGAGACCCCATATGGATTATGCTGTTCAATTTTGGTGTCCTTATTACAGAATGGACATAGATTCATTGGAGAGAGTACAACGTAGAATGACAAAAATGATCCATAATATTAGAAATCTTCCGTATAAAGAAAGGTTGAAGAAATTAGGCTTACTGTACATTCGTTAGAGAGACGCAGAGTTAGAGGGGATATGATAGAGGTGTTCAAGTGGGATTAACAAAGGGGACATGACAAATGTACTAAAGCTCAGTGATAGCGAATGAACTCGTACCAATGGTTTCAAATTAGATAAATTTTGTTTCAGAAAAGATATAGGCAAATATTGGTTTGGTAACAGAGTTGTAGATGGGTGGAATGGACTACCAAGTGCTATAGTGGGATTAAAAATGATAGGGAGCTATAAGATAAAATTGGATAAGCATATGGACGAGAAGGGTTGGGTGTGAAGGGGGATCAGCCGGGTTGGGCCAATCAGCGCTCTGCAGACCCCCGTAATCCTGCGTTAATCTCTAACCGTTTTGGTAAGATGATCCTCAGGGTATTAGAGTGTTGAGCCTATAATTGGGCTTTGTAATTGGGGTTGTGTGGGACAGGGATCTGCCTTGCTTAGGCCAATCGGCTTTCTGCAGACTCCCATTTTCTTATGTTCTTATTATAAACACCAAGGATAATAAATTAATCAATGTGACGTCGTAGAGGGATTGAGAAACAAAAGAGGCTCATTATATGGACTGACGTGTATTTCTACACCCGTTAAAATGTCGCGAGAATTTGTGACGTCACCGTCTACTACGTCTAGACAGTGACGTACTCCCACAACAACCATTCATAGGCCTATGCCATCATCGCTCGTGATGTCACACCCAGTTTATTGACCAATAGAATATCAGTATACAACTCGACTCACCTCCACTCGTCGTCCACCAGCTGAGCTGGGAAATTGTAAAAGTGAGTCCACAGATGCCTCTAATTATTCATTTACCAAGTATATTTTCCATTTATACTAGGCTATAGGCTACTACGAAGCAACATACATAATACATATATATGTATGTACAAACAACAAATATGCTATAACACTGCCCAGTTCTTGAGATATAATGCATACCGTTATGCAGGAATATACCCTGATCCGCGCATCTGTAGGGACCCTGGAGTTACGAGTAAGGTTAGATCAACAAAAAATAATTACATAGGCCTAAGACAGGAATTTCGTAATCGAGGAGTTGTAGTGATGCAGTTAACCCATAATTAGTGGTAGTTTCGGTGATAAGTACCGGAAAAACACCTTAAAACACATTAGCCTAATCAATGAAGGAACTGATGAGAAAAAGGATTAGGCTAGGCTATAGCCGGTCAATATACAGGAGGCGCTACAATATTGGTAAAAAATTAAGCTCAATAGCATGTGATTAAGCGATTTTTCTCCAAATTGTTGATGTAGGTGTCATTCCCGGGAAACTAACATAATACATATTATATGGATATTTACGTTTTAAGGGTTTGTTTACACTTTTTCTTTTTCGTCTTCATCTGGGAGACTTCTTTTGCGTGACTGTCAGTCAACAACTGAGACATCTGGTGGCGAATGCAATGAACTATACTGGTGGCGTCGTAGCCAAAGTAATCACCCTACCTAATTCATGCCAAGAGTACTCGAGTTCACTGACACGTGATGTCTATCGACCAATCAGGTGATGCCATGATTTGGAAAACAGGTGGCCCAGGATATAAGCTGTCAGTTTGACTCTGGCCAGCTTGTGTAGAGGGTGTGAGCCGATCAAAGCTTTTTCCACCGTCTTTAAAAACACTGAGGCTGCTTAAGACCTTTTCGCCTTCCAATAAGTGTAAACTGTCCAAAGTGCAATAACCAGTGTTCCAAATACAGCTGACGAGGACAGCTGGTTTTGAAATGCACATACACTTGTTTTACATGGAAAAATTCGAAACAAAAATCCACCAGCTGTTGACCAAGATGAGTGGTGATCGAGCCTCCAGCGGCCAGCCAGGCAGCCCAGTACCTCCTCTGCCAAAGGTCCAAAGGTTCATTAAGGTTAGTTGGTTGGTTGGGACAACATAAAGGAGCCGGACCACAGCTAGCTAGGGAATCTTAATGGGTCATCGCAAAGTAACATAAAGTAACAGATTTTTTCGCATAGGATTAAACTGGCATGCAAGGGCTAGTTGGTTATACTGATGTTTTGGACCGACAGTTAGCCCATCGATCTTTTTAGGCCTAATAGGTCCGGTAGAGCATAGGCTATACATCATTGCTATATATGTCATTAAGAGCTGAAATGTATTATAAGGGAGAACAAAAATAAAATAAAATACATAGGCCTACTGTAAAACAATAAGTTTTTCAGCCAGTACCCAATCAGCGGGGGTGTGGGGGCGGCAGCCCCCACCAATAATACTAGGTTAGGTTAGGTAAGGTTGTTAGGTTAGGCTAATGTTAACCCCATTCTTACTAGGTTAGGTTAGGTAAGGTTGTTAGGTTAGGCTAATGTTAACCCCATTCTTACTAGGTTAGGTAAGGTTGTTAGGTTAGGCTAATGTTAACCCCATTCTTACTAGGTTAGGTTAGGTAAGGTTGTTAGGTTAGGCTAATGTTAACCCCATTCTTACTAGGTTAGGTTAGGTAAGGTTGTTAGGTTAGGCTAATATTAACCCCATTCTTACTAGGTTAGGTTAGGTAAGGTTGTTAGGTTAGGCTAATGTTAACCCCATTCTTACTTCGTTAGGTTAGGCTAATGTTAACCTTATGAAAACCCAAACAAAGATTTTATTAGGGTTACTGTGTAATTTTAACATGAACATTAGTAAAATCCGAGCCAAGTTTCGTCAAAACTTGGCTCGTGTTTTCTAAATGTCGGGTTATATGGGTATGGAAATTTAAAAAACCCAAGCCAACATGTTAATAAGGTTACTGTGTTATTTTCGTTTTTAAATTAGTTAAATCCGAGCCAAGTTTCGTCAAAACTTGGCTCGGGTTTTCAAAAAGTCGGGTTTTATGGGTCTGGAAATTGACAAAACCCGAGCCAATAATTTACCAAGGTTACTGTGTTTTTTTCATTTTTACATTTGTTAAATCCGAGCCAAGTTCCGTCAAAACTTGGCTCGGGTTTTCAAAAAGTCGGGTTTTATGGGTCTGGAAATTGACAAAACCCGAGCCAATATTTTACCAAGGTTACTGTGTTTTTTTCATTTTTACATTTGTTAAATCCGAGCCAAGTTTCGTCAAAACTTGGCTCGGATTTTCAAAAAATCGGGTTTTATGGGTCTGGAAATTGAACAAACCCGAGCCAAATTTGGGTTACAAATGTGTATTATCGTGTTCTATAGTGTTCTATACGCTTTTTTAAAATTGGCAGATGAAGTTTAACATTGACAAATGCAAGGTATTAAAGATAGGGAAGATGCAAACAAATGTTAAATATAAACTAGCTAATTTAGAATTAGAAAATTCAGACTGCGAGAAAGATCTAGGTGTGTTTGTTAGCAATGATTTGAAGCCTAGAAAACAGTGTATAGGCGTTCGTAATAAGGCAAACAGGATTCTCAGGTTCATCTCTAGGAGTGTGAGTAACAGAACTGCTGATGTTATCTTAAAACTTTACTTGTCATTAGTGAGACCCCATATGGATTATGCTGTCCAATTTTGGTGTCCTTATTACAGAATGGACATAGATTCATTGGAGAGAGTACAGCGTAGAATGACAAAAATTATCCATAATATTAGAAATCTTCCGTATGAAGAAAGGCTGAAGAAATTAGGTTTACATTCGTTAGAGAGACGCAGAGTTAGAGGGGATATGATAGAGGTGTTCAAGTGGTTTAGTGGGATTAACAAAGGGGACATGACAAATGTACTAAAGCTCAGTGATAGCGAAAGAACTCGTACCAATGGTTTCAAATTGGATAAATTTTGTTTCAGAAAAGATATAGGCAAATATTGGTTTGGTAACAGAGTTGTAGATGGGTGGAATGGACTACCAAGTGCTATAGTGGGATCTAAAACTGTAAGGAGCTTTAAGATAAAATTGGATAAGCATATGGACGAGAGGGGTTGGGTGTGAAGGGGGATCAGCCGGGTTGGGCCAATCAGCGCTCGCAGACCCCCATAATCCTGCGTTAATCTCTAACCGTTTTGGTAAGATGATCCTCAGGGTATTAGAGTGTTGAGCCTATAATTGGGCTTTGTAATTGATTTGGGGTTGTGTGGGACAGGGATCTGCCTTGCTTAGGCAGGGTGTCAAACGACGCTGTTTTTTTGAGTGATAACGCAAACAAACTTTTTGTATAATAACAGAACCTCCCCCAAACCTTTTTTTTTAAGAAACAAAAAAGGTAAATTTACACAATTTTGGTCTCCATATTTTCCATCTTGATTGCTTTTAGATTGCAGGAAATGCTGTTTTAGACAAATAAATTCTCAACAAAATTCTGGGGTATGCCCCCGGACCCCCCTAGAGCTTGCGCCTTCGCCGCTCTGTCGACTGTCGCGCTATAATGATAACAAAATAATAAACCATAATGATAACACAACTCATATTTTGTGGATTGACACCCTGTGCTTAGGCCAATCGGCTTTCTGCAGACTCCCATTTTCTTATGTTCTTTTTACCCCTCAATTTCCCTGATCTTCATAGCCCTCCCCACTATCGGGGGGCGTGTCTTTAGATTGATGGATAATGGGTAAATGCTTAATTCCCATTCAATTTCATCACTAGATACGACTAAAACACCAAAAACAAAATCAAAATACCAAAAAAAATACCTGAAAAACACATTGTTGCGTCTCCTGTATATTAACCCTATAGCCTAATACCAAAAACACATAGCCTAGGCTACGTGACCGAAAATGCATTTTGACCTGGAGGTTAGCCTAATGATCAACTGCAGCTCAAGAGCTTGGCTTGGGCATAAGCTAGCCTACTCCCTACTTGGAATAGGGGATAGCCTAGCTAGCCTAACCATCGCAGCTGAGCACGGATTCCAAATCAATTGTTTGCCTATTTATCCTATGCCAAACTATCATAAATTCAAGAATATAAGCTGCCGCCTACAATATTTACCACACTATTAGAAGAAACGACAAACTGCTAGTAGGAAGGCAGCCTGAAACACGTGCTTCCGTCACTCACTGTAAACAAGCTCGAAATAAATTTTAGACATTTCGTTTCGGCTAATACCTACGCATATAGCAAGCATTATTGAATTATTTAATACTGTTATATAGCTGGTAGAATACAGACCCACTCATTATTTACATTGAGTGATTATAGAAGCATAAACTGAAGTAACCGAATAATGTGGCTAGCTGAAATTTACAGAAATCAGCTGATGGGAAGTGACACTTGGCAGGGGAATTTGGGGTAAGAAATCATTTGCTATGTATTGCAGTGGGTTTTAGTAACACCTTACAGATTCTGTGATATCCTGGTAATGATAGGCATGCTGCTATTATCTGTCAGCCTAATCAAATTTATGATACTCCGAGCTAAACCTTGAGAGTTCACGGAGCCCATGGCCACAGCCGCTATGCCTTTAATTCACACCTAATCAGTTTTATTTCGATGTATTTGTTAATATATTGTATTGCATTGGGTGAGGTTGATTATAATAGTCAATATAATAAAATGAAGTAATAGTATATTGCAATAAAATCGTGACTATAATAGGCGCGAATGTCTTGGCCTGGCGGCTGCGGCCATGGCCTCCGGAGCTCACTAGTGGCCTGCTAGAAGTTAGCTTGACATTCATCTTTCAACATTCGATTGACATTAGCCCGGAATCTGAATCGAACTAGAGACCTTAAAGAATATTATAAGGTTTTAGAGGCATTGAAAGTAAAAAGAATCTCTCTGCCTCAATCGAAAATAGTTGATAGATTAGAAGATATGGCCTCATTATGTGAGTTTTGAGGGGTGTGGGTTGTTGTGGAAATCTAGTTGGATATAGTGTAGCCTATGGTTGAATCATCATATGAGTGGATAATGGAGGTAGCCTACAGTTGAGAGGATTATTTCATGAATATTAGAAAGAGAACTGGAGACAGAACAGAAATAGAATCCGGAGGAATATCAGAGTTGATAGATTGAGGAAGTGAGTGATGGTCGTCCAGAACCGCAGCTATGGAATGGCCAGAAGGGAAATTTGAGATGAAGTCACAGATAGAGGGATAGAAACCAAAGGAGGGTAGTTTATAAATTAGGCTAGATATTTGTGCCATACTCAATCGAAGGATTTCAATATTTTTAGTACATTATAATAGGGTGCACCAAAGTCTCGAAAGGAAGATAAATGACCAAGAGTTAGTAAGATCAGAAAGGAGATTATCAGTAGAGTGGCCCCTAAGGAAGCCATACTGGCCATCTGAAAGTAGATTACGGGAAGGCAAATATTTGAGAAATTTTGAATTAAGAATAGCTTGAAAACTTTGAAGATGCAAGAAATGAGAACAATTGGATGATAGTTGAAGGGTTGAGAACGGTCACCTTTCTTTGGGACAGGTTGAATGAGAGCAATCTACAGTAAGAAGGAAAGATCTTAGAGGAAAGACAACGACAGAAGGGTTTGCCTAGACAGGGAGTCACCACAGAAGAACAGTTTTTTTAGTACAACAGGAGGAACATATGTAGGCTACAGTCATGGAACAGGAATTTTTGGACATTTATGATGGTGCAATTACGATACACTGGCAAACTATTTTGATACACTGCATGAACCACAAAGATCGTGATACTGGGTTTCACTATTTATTGTTCACTGTTTTGTGTTTTATCATTACAAACTGTTCAAGAGTTCCTGACCACGACTACTTTACTTTTATAGGATATATATTTATGTTTATGTTTATAAATATAAACTATTTTGCATTTTCAGATACCCAGTTGTGCAAAATCTTCATAGAAATCATGTACAATGACCTGCTTGAGCCATGAAGAGTTTATAACTGGCTGCCGTGAATTCCTTAAAACTTCTGAAAAATTAGGTGACTCTTGGAAACTGTGCTCCCCGAGCCAAGATGCAGGCACATACTACCTCAGTAAAACTCAGTGCTTCAGTGATAATACAAATAGGGAATCCCAGAGACAGATGAAACAGGAGAAGGGTGTAATTGATGAACCTCAACATGATGACAGTTCACCCAGCGACTCTTCAAATGAACCTATTGGGACTAAAACACAGAGGGAGAGTGAATTGGGGGATATTATGGAGGACGAACCACCTAATGATCCTTCTTCTGCCGATTCATCTTTCCATGGGGACTTCATAACCTATGAGTACCATGTTGTGTACAGCTTCAGTCACTCAGTCCCGGCACTTTACTTCAACGCCTGGTATTCCTCGGGGAAGATACTCACCCTCCAGGAAGTGTGGCTCAGAGTCGATGTACAGTTCAGCGATCAAGTTGAAAAGACTAAGTGGGACTCATTGACACAGACCGAACACCCTGTGCTTGGTCGGCCATTTTTTCAACTGCATCCTTGCCACACAGCCAAGTTGATGGGGAATCTGCGTTGTGATGATGAACACACTCCAGCTACTTTAAAAAAGTACTTGATAAGTTGGTTGAGTATGTTTGGGCCTGTGGTTGGGCTTAAAATGTCATTGAGTTATTTTACTATGGATAGTGAAGTTCCTTCCTAAAGTTAACCATTACTGTAATTCAATTATTCTGACTTAGATTGATGACCATGACAAATGGTGAAATTGTTTATTCCAGTGCAGTTTTTATATTGCTAAATATATGATTGTGATCCAATGTATTTTGACTTTGCTAAATTATAACCGAAATTGACTGGTGATTTTCAATGCTCTCCATTGAATTAGGCTATGCATGTGATGTTATAGATTTTTATCTATTATTTAATTACCGTAATTACTACCTGTAGCCTAGGCTATATTATAAGAATTGACAAGAACTTATGCAAAATTATTATTACAGTAAATATTGTAGTCTCTCCTTTGCATTATGAAGAATATACCCGGTATTATAAATCACGAACAGTGCCACTATAGTATTATTAGGCCTACTAGCTGAAAATTTACTCTTAAACAACACAAATAATGTAAAATTCATATTCTTTCCAGCATTTATTTACTTCAGTCTACTCTATTTTAGACTATTTGTTACCAGTGTCATCATACATATGCGTGAAATGACTTGTGAACAAGTAGCCTACTTGTGAATGATCTATCTATCTATTGCCTGACGCCATGATCCCCGAAGGGGATATATCTGGATATATTTTTGTTATCCCAATCGTCAAGTTGTGTCTATTCGATAACTTGTGTAAATTTATCCTATCATTGGTGAGTCAGTATTAATCAACCACTGTAATGCGCCAGTTGTAATTGTTATGCCCTGTTTTTCTACAGGTTTAACTTGGGTAATGTGAGTTCTAAATTGACTGGGTATATAAGGCTGCATGCACAATACAAGATATGAGGAATAGAGAACACAAAGAAACACATGGTAGCAAGTTACATGATCACGTTTATTGATATACCACTGCAGAATACTTGTGTAAGACAATATTATAGAATTGAACAACACTAGCATAAGTGGATCTGGATGGAGCCTAGTCTCCCACTTCCAACGTTCAAGTATTAATCTTCTGATCACTGGCTTTGATTCCACAGGTTTATATACCGAAGACCATCAATGTTACTTTAGATTCATATTCACTGTTAGATTTATTACTGGTAGCTCTGGTGCACAAGTAGTAGTTCACAGACTAGATTAGACACGCGTATTTTAGAGCACGGGAATTCTAGTAACCTCAGGGGGTACTGATCTAAGTTTTATATCCTTGTCTCAGAAATACATAGAACGCAAATCAGTGGGCGAACGTTAGATATCACTAGAGTTTTAATATCTGAATAAGGTAATTACGAGAGTCAAGGTCGCCTGTTAATTAAAGAGCACTGATAGCTTAGTACGTCCCAAATGGAATGGTTAAGTATGAATTACACTGGGCAAGGTCTTAGCCACTTCGTAGAAATATTAATTAGTGAATCTCTAAACAGCACAGTAATATGTAGTACTGCTAAAGGGAATCTTGGGTAGCATCTGATGGGTCTGGTCCTGGTTATCTTGCGTCCATGATGTTGGGGGCTAACGACTGGTTCTGCGGTCGTCCAGGGGGCCCATATGTGTGAAGTTCTTAAATACGTGGGCAGGTCCTTCTATCCAAATCTGCCACGGAGTCTGCCGGCTCTGGGATCTCACTCCGGAACAACACAAGGGCAGAGCTAGAAGTTAACTGCAGGGTAGTGACCCCTGGTCGGTGTCTAGCTTTCAACTGATTTGACTGGGGGCGGGAGTTAGATTTATAGGCTCGGTTCTGGACCCTGTAGACAGTAGGGATCTCGAGTCTTATGGACTTATTTGAGCTCTCAATAGATATGGAGACTAGGTAAGATGGTATTTACTGTTGTGGCACATGGCTATAGGAAAGCCTTTATATTTTCATATAACTGAGCCTTAGTAAGAGGTACTATTTTGGCTATACTGGACTTGGCTATACTGAACATCCAGAGAGACTGGATCTACTTTGCGAGGAGGATGGGGACAGCTGTGATAGGAGCGTCTCTCTAGATTGTTCAATCTTCATTCTATGGTATAGCTGAGGTGCTAATTTAGTGATCAGAGCATGCAAGAAAGGTAAATGGTTTATTGTGAGTTAATAGAGGTTAGTAAAGGTGTTAGTCATGCATGGTTAGTTCATTGATAGGAAGAATTCCTGTGCTACCTGGCAATGACTCGAAAGTCAAATCAGGGGCCAGGTATACCTCCGCGGGGGTGGGGGTCTCCCTCCTCGGGTGGGCAAAAAGGGGGAGCTGGGCGCCCTCTCTCTGTGATAGTCGTCCAGCGGCTGTGGCTAGGGGCTTGCCATATCACCAGTGTTTGTAATAACCCTCTGTGTATGAGACAGATGTGGGTGTCCTTAACCCTCTCCGACATATGACGCGATTTTGAGCCTATTGGGGATACTTTAAAGCCTTTGTTACCATCAGGGGTATTTAGAAACCTTTAGTTTAGTTACTTCAACCTCTGCAGTTGTCTTTGAGTTACCTGTGGGCAGAAAACTAATTTTGGAGAGGTAATTATAAGAGTGAGAGAACTCTATTTCTTATTGCTAATCTGACAACCTCTGCATCATAAATGCGTGAAAGGGTTAATACCAAAACCGAAGGTGCCTTAGCTAGCTGGTTTTACTCGGCTGGTTGTTAATTGTAGGGTTTGCTGGATGTGGTGGAGACTGGGTTGCTAACTCTGCCACATTTATCTGGAAGTATGGCAATAGAAGTTAGTTACTGGCGGGGCGGCTAGCCTCGCACCGACGACCATTGGGTGCAGGGTTGTGAATGTGTTGTAAGAGAATAGATGGCATGCAAGGGGCTAGTAAAGTTCTAATGTTGTTCTGGCCTACTAAGTGAAGGTAGGCTGGATAGGAGTATATATAAAAGGTTGGAGAGCGTTAGCAACGGACAATTCAAGGATCTTCAAGAGGTATGAGAGAGAGGCTAGGTCGGACAAGAGTCGAGAAGCGCGGGTGTCGTAATGAGAGGGGGGGGGGGAGAGTTCAAGGGCTACAGGGAAATTTTGCCCCTAAGGTGCCTGGGCGTGGGGGTGGCATTAGGCTACAATTGATATGGAAGTTTGAAAAGGCAGTAGAATACGTTAGCCAAATGGTACCGGGGAATGCAACTATGGGGTGATATATGAGTCTGGAAAAGATAGAGTTATGTGATCAGTCCGAGGGTTATGGATATTATTAGTTGGCCCTGGGAACTGCGTTTTCTATTAAATATAAATATACCAACAACAGCGGCAGTTCGTAGGGGTACTTAGTTATTGTTTCGGGGTACTTATGACAGATACTGGTAACCAGGTTATCTTATACAATCTCTGGTTGGGGTAAAAGGTGTAAGACACGAAGTAAATTGGCGTAGTGTGTGTAAAGTCAGTGAAAATAGGCTAGCCTAAACAGACCTCGGATGCGGAAATACCCTGAGCCGAACAGGCCAAGTGGGATATCTCTATTGGTCTAACTGGTAAGGTGCCTGCCTCACACCCAAGGGGCGAGAGTTCGTGCCCCCACCAGGGCATGATATTTTCGTGAGGCTATTTCCGCATTTAACGAAGTTTAGGTGTGCTGGTTAAATTGTTCAGATGGTTGAGAGTAAGATCGGAGCTCCATAAATCCTCTTTTGGGTATGGTGTAAAAACCGATCCCCACAGGACAAGGAAGAGGATAGGAGAGAGCAGGGAGTGTTGTGAGACTCGATTGGGTTGGGTTGTGGAGTTGCCAGCCGCCCAGCGAGTTGCCAACTGGGCAGTTTGTAGGTGCGTGTAGCATCGCTCAGTGAAGTTGTCTCACCATTCCCGTTCATCTCTCGGTCGATTCGGCTCAAGCTTGTTCCTCTCTGTTCGTTCCTCTCTGTTCGGAGCTTTCGCTTCCCGGAAGGTGAAGTAGTGTAAAGTCAGTGAAAATAGGCTAGCCTAAACAGACCTCGGATGCGGAAATACCCTGAGCCGAACAGGCCAAGTGGGATACCTCTATTGGTCTAACTGGTAAGGTGCCTGCCTCACACCCAAGGGTCGAGAGTTAGTGCCCCCACCAGGGCATGATATTTTCGTGAGGCTATTTCCGCATTTAACGAAGTTTAGGTGTGCTGGTTAAATTGTTCAGATGGTTGAGAGTAAGATCGGAGCTCCATAAATCCTCTTTCGGGTATGGTGTAAAAACCGATCCCCACATGTGGACTGTGGATACGAAGGAGGCAAGGGGAAGACGTATGACAATTGTGGAAAGTAAATGGAAAAAGGTGAACACAATGGCGGATAAAAATACTTAACCTAAGGATTGCATACATCGATGAACGATGACATTATAGTCGTCGTCCTAATAAGGTGATGAAACCTGGTTGATCTGTACTTGGCACAATACGACACAAGGACAGTGCCACTATGTCGCATCAATGCTGGTGGCAGTTAATATTATAGACTTAGTTACTAGAGGAACAATGCAAGGGGCGACTGAGCACGGGTTACATATATCTATACTTGTCATGGAAAATGATATACGAGGTCTAGGGACAAGCGTGGGTGTTTAACTTCTAAGATATATAACATCTACTTCTCGGATGTAAGAACATACATAGATATAATTATGGCTGTCTGATGTGTTGGCATTGGCTCAACGTCGGGACAGGGCATGGGTGTTTTTAATATGAATGTATATTCCTGTTCATCATCTTTGTAGCAAGGACAGTGCCGCTATGTCGTATCAATGCTGGTGGCAGTTAATATTATAGACTTAGTTACTAGAGGAACAATGCAAGGGGCGACTGAGCACGGGTTACATATATCTATACTCGTCATGGAAAATGATATACGAGGTCTAGGGACAAGCGTGGGTGTTTTAACTTCTAAGATATATAACATCTACTTCTCGGATGTAAGAACATACATAGATATAATTATGGCTGTCTGATGTGTTGGCATTGGCTCAACGTCGGGACAGGGCATGGGTGTTTTTAATATGAATGTATATTCCTGTTCATCATCTTTGTAGTTAGAAGTGTAGGACACGAGAGGGTTAGTGTACGTGAGGTGTGGAAAATGGTCAGTTTAGAAAAGGTAAATGGGTGTGTCCTGGAGCTGTTTAGCCCTGCGGGTTTGGGCCTGTCTGAAATGGCTGGCTCGGTCAGCTGGTCCTTTCATTCTGTGGACCTTTCCTTTGGTGTTTCTGTGTGGTGTTCGTTCGTGGCTTCTGTGGTGGGCTTCTCGTTCTGGGGCATTTTACTTCCCTCTCCTTCATTATAGGCTCGTCCTCGAGCCTCAAGGGTGAAGTAAAAAGAAGCATAGTCAGAAAAGTGTAGGTTAACAAGAAAAGTAGTATGACTAAGGAAAAAAAAATAATATATACAGTATATGGAAAACATGTAAATTTAAGAAAGGACAGATAATTAAGAACACAGGAAATTAAGAAGAGGTAAAGTGTTTAACAATGTATAAAGCAAATTTAAAAGATAGTCAGAAAAGTGTAGGTAACAAGAAAAGTAGTATGACTAAGGGAAAAAAATAATATATACAGTATATGGAAAACATGTAAATTTATAGAATCATGCCCAATCGCCTAGGAATTGAAAACAATAAACAAAATCAAGTACAATAATATCCTCATCATGAATGAATGAATGAATGAAAAAAAATATAAATTTTAATGGGAAGTGAAGCTAGGAATCTAGGTCAAGAGTGGTAGGGAGGCTGGACTGTGGACGAGCCGGCATGACCCACCTCCTCTACCAATCCTGATTTTAAGTGAATATTGGGGTGGATCTACCGTTAGTTCTTGTCGTTAGGAATGTGGGTCTGGGGGCGAGCTGGCCCGGGGCCAGTTTTGGAGGGGGGGTCTAAGTGGTTTCGGTCGGGGGTAGTGATAGGGGGGTTTTAAAGATGAAATGGGCAGGTTGAGTCGGGGTTGTTGTTGCGGAAGAGGTTGGTGCTGGGGAGGGGTTGAATTGTGTAGAGAGTTGTGGTCGTGAGTGGGGTTTGGGGAAGGGTGGGTAAGGCTGAAGGTTGAGAGTTTACTATGATCGGGTGGTTTGGAGGTTTGGGGTGTGGGGATTTGATAGGGGGGGGGGGGGGGGGGGGGGTCTGGGCAGGCAGGGTTGTGGTTTGAGAGGGGTTGAATTTGGACTGATTTTATTTTCGAGAGGGACATGGATGGGATTTCGAGGAGTGGTTGAAGTTGAGAGGTTGATTATGTTTGGGGCGAGAGAGAGAGTATTTTGGGGTTTAGCCAAGGTGGAAAAAGTTTTGTGGTTGGATTGGGATGGGAGTGGTATTTTGTCGAGCGGGATCTTTGGGGGTGGAATTTGGGGCGGGTGGGGTAACGGTGAAGAGGGGGAGGTTGAAAGTTTAGCTGGGCTCATGATGGTGGGGGACCGACTGGTGAGCAGGTGTTCGGTACGCATGAGGGGGGGAAACCACTTTGGTGGGGGTCACGCGTGAGGGGGGGGGGTTAACGGCGCGTGTGGGAGGATCAGAGTGGTGGGGTGTGTCGGTGGCAGTGACGGTTTGTTTAGAGGTTATCTGGGGTTGGTGGGTTTGTCTGTCATGAGGGGGTGAGTCAAGTGTGGGGTTTTGAAGTTTATTAGGGGTGTGAATTGTGGGGGGGTGGAAGGGAGCTACTGACGGAAAACTGTCACAAGGGAAATTTTGTTGGTGGGAATTGGTGGAGGTTGAAAGTTTAGCTGGGCTCATGATGGGGGGGGACCGACTGGTGAGCAGGTGTTCGGTACGCATGAGGGGGGGGAAATCACTTTGGTGGAGTCACGCGTGAGGGGGTGATTAACGGCGCGTGTGGGAGGATCAGAGTGGTGGGGTGTGTCAGTGGCAGTGACCGTTTGTTTAGAGGTTATATGGGATTGGGGGGTTTGTCTGTCATGAGGGGGTGAGTCAAGTGTGGGGTTTTGAAGTTTATTAGGGGTGTGAATTGTGGGGGGGTGGAAGGGAGCTACTGACGGAAAACTGTCACAAGGGAGATTTTGTTGGTGGGGGAATAGCTGAGTATTTCTGGGGGAAGGGGGGGGAACATAGTTGGGTCCCTAGGTCGTCACGCGTGAGGGGAGGATTAACGGTGCGTGTGGGAGGGTCAGGGTGGTGAGAGGTGAGCGAGTTAGGAAACGGGATTTGTTGGGGGGACTGCGGCGGGTTGGTGGGGGAAGAGTTAGGTGTAGAACAGGGGTTATTGGTAGAGGACTGATGTATTGATTTGGGGTTGTTAACAGGACGAATTTGGGGAATTTTCTTGGTGTCAGTCTCGGTCTGGTTAAAGGTTATGTGGGACTGGGGAGGATTGGTGGGGGCAGAGTTAGGCATAGGACATGGTTTATTGAGGGAGGAGTGATGTAATGATTTGGGGTTGTTAACAGGACGAGTTTGGGGAATTTTCTTGGTGGCAGTCTCGGTCTGGTTAGAGGTTATCTGGGACTGGTGAGTTTGTTTGACATGAGAGGGCGAGTCAAGTGTGGGGTTTCGAAGTTTTCTAGGGGTGTGAATTGTGTGGGGGTGGAAGGGGGCTACTGACTGAAAACTGTCACAAGCTACCGACGGAAAACTGTCACAAGGGAAATTTTGTTGGTGGGGGGATAGCTGAACATTTCTGGGGTCATGGGGAAAATATGTTGTGGTAGGCCTACATAGGTAGGCATAGCTAGAATACGGGGCTTGTTGGGGGGGCTGCGGAGGGTTGGTGGGGGAAGAGTTAGGTGTAGAACAGGGGTTATTGGTAGAGGACTGATGTATTGATTTGGGGTTGTTAACAGGACGAATTTTGGGAATCTTCTTGGTGGCAGTCACGGTCTGGTTAGCGGTTATCTGGGGTTGGTGGGTTTGTTTGACATGCATAGAAAAAGGATGGGGTTTATGGGGTAACACAATTGATGGAAGATGATCGTTGGTGGATGGCTGGGCAGGGGAAAATTTAGGGATGGTCAGAGAGGATAGAGGCAAGGAAGAGTGCACTGGGGTTGGACTTTCACCGGAAGTCATTTTGGAAGGGTGCACGGAGTCTTGGATAGGGGCTGAAGGGTTGGATAGGGGATTCATCGAACTGCGTAGGCATTCTTCTCTGATGGAGAGCATATGTTCTTCGAATAAGCCATACGGGTCGAGATGGGCGGTGATGTGGGGTGGGAGGATGTTTAGCAATGCGGTGAATAAGAGTTCATTTTGTTGGTCGTAATCTTCATAGCTATACGTGGTCCTCACGTATCTGTAGAGTTGTATGAGGGTCACATTTATATCCCCTTCATACTTGATCTCGTCGACTTTTATTATTTTGGGGGCGACGGGGGAACCCAAAAGTGGATCTAAGGTCCGGATCACGAAGGATCGAAACTGGTTCCAGGTAAACTCTGGCGTATTCTGTGCCACAGTTTGGTGAATAAATTCTTTAAAGGTAGGCTTATCAACAAGTTGGGAAACGGCTTCTCCCAACTGTATAATATGCAAAATTGCCATGGCGATTTTTTTCGCGGTCATTATGAAGTACCACATCGTACACTGGCTTTATTATGTCGAAGTAACTGGTGATATCATACGTGTTTACATCATACTTGGGAATGTGTGCGAGTGGCTGAAGATTTCGCGATGTTGCCATGCTTCTACTGTTCCAAACTTGCAGTGTAATGCAACCTTTTATCCGAATCAAGAACCACCGCTGCCGCCAATGT
Organism: Paralithodes platypus; assembly: GCA_032716605.1. Taxonomy (NCBI): domain Eukaryota; kingdom Metazoa; phylum Arthropoda; class Malacostraca; order Decapoda; family Lithodidae; genus Paralithodes; species Paralithodes platypus. Next base: position 17,767,140 of record CM064519.1, on the reverse strand, counting down.
TATGCCCTGTTTTTCTACAGGTTTAACTTGGGTAATGTGAGTTCTAAATTGACTGGGTATATAAGGCTGCATGCACAATACAAGATATGAGGAATAGAGAACACAAAGAAACACATGGTAGCAAGTTACATGATCACGTTTATTGATATACCACTGCAGAATACTTGTGTAAGACAATATTATAGAATTGAACAACACTAGCATAAGTGGATCTGGATGGAGCCTAGTCTCCCACTTCCAACGTTCAGGTATTAATCTTCTGATCACTGGCTTTGATTCCACAGGTTTATATACCGAAGACCATCAATGTTACTTATAGATTCATATTCACTGTTAGATTTATTACTGGTAGCTCTGGTGCACAAGTAGTAGTTCACAGACTAGATTAGACACGCGTATTTTAGAGCACGGGAATTCTAGTAACCTCAGGGGGTACTGATCTAAGTTTTATATCCTTGTCTCAGAAATACATAGAACGCAAATCAGTGGGCGAACGTTAGATATCACTAGAGTTTTAATATCTGAATAAGGTAATTACGAGAGTCAAGGTCGCCTGTTAATTAAAGAGCACTGATCGCTTAGTACGTCCCAAATGGAATGGTTAAGTATGAATTACACTGGGCAAGGTCTTAGCCACTTCGTAGAAATATTAATTAGTGAATCTCTAAACAGCACAGTAATATGTAGTACTGCTAAAGGGAATCTTGGGTAGCATCTGATGGGTCTGGTCCTGGTTATCTTGCGTCCATGATGTTGGGGGCTAACGACTGGTTCCGCGGCCGTCCAGGGGGCCCATATGTGTGAAGTTCTTAAATACGTGGGCAGGTCCTTCTATCCAAATCTGCCACGGAGTCTGCAGGGTCTGGGATCTCACTCCGGAACAACACAAGGGCAGAGCTAGAAGTTAACTGCAGGGTAGTGACCCCTGGTTGGTGTCTAGCTTTCAACTGATTTGACTGGGGGCGGGAGTTAGATTTATAGGCTCGGTTCTGGACCCTGTAGACAGTAGGGATCTCGAGTCTTATGGACTTATTTGAGCTCTCAATAGATATGGAGACTAGGTAAGATGGTATTTACTGTTGTGGCACATGGCTATAGGAAGCCTTTATATTTTCATATAACTGAGCCTTAGTAAGAGGTACTATTTTGGCTATACTGGACTTGGCTATACTGAACATCCAGAGAGACTGGATCTACTTTGCGAGGAGGATGGGGACAGCTGTGATAGGAGCGTCTCTCTAGATTGTTCAATCTTCATTCTATGGTATAGCTGAGGTGCTAATTTAGTGATCAGAGCATGCAAGAAAGGTAAATGGTTTATTGTGAGTTAATAGAGGTTAGTAAAGGTGTTAGTCATGCATGGTTAGTTCATTGATAGGAAGAATTCCTGTGCTACCTGGCAATGACTCGAAAGTCAAAACAGGGGCCAGGTATACCTCCGCGGGGGTGGGGGTCTCCCTCCTCGGGTGGGCAAAAAGGGGGAGCTGGGCGCCCTCTCTCTGTGATAGTCGTCCGGCGGCTGTGGCTAGGGGCTTGCCATATCACCAGTGTTTGTAATAACCCTCTGTGTATGAGACAGATGTGGGTGTCCTTAATACCAAAACCGAAGGTGCCTTAGCTAGCTGGTTTTACTCGGCTGGTTGTTAATTGTAGGGTTTGCTGGATGTGGTGGAGACTGGGTTGCTAACTCTGCCACATTTATCTGGAAGTATGGCAATAGAAGTTAGTTACTGGCGGGGCGGCTAGCCTCGCACCGATGACCATTGGGTGCAGGGTTGTGAATGTGTTGTAAGAGAATAGATGGCATGCAAGGGGCTAGTAAAGTTCTAATGTTGTTCTGGCCTACTAAGTGAAGTATAGGCTGGATAGGAGTATATATATAAAAGGTTGGAGAGCGTTAGCAACGGACAATTCAAGGATCTTCAAGAGGTATGAGAGAGAGGCTAGGTCGGACAAGAGTCGAGAAGCGCGGGTGTCTTAATGAGAGGGGGGGGGGGGGAGAGTTCAAGGGCTACAGGGAAATTTTGCCCCTAAGGTCCCTGGGCGTGGGGGTGGCATTAGGCTACAATTGATATGGAAGTTTGAAAAGGCAGTAGAATACGTTAGCCAAATGGTACCGGGGAATGCAACTATGGGGTGGTATATGAGTCTGGAAAAGATAGAGTTATGTGATCAGTCCGAGGGTTATGGATATTATTAGTTGGCCCTGGGAACTGCGTTTTCTATTAAATATAAATATACCAACAACAGCGGCAGTTCGTAGGGGTACTTAGTTATTGTTTCGGGGTACTTATGACAGATACTGGTAACCAGGTTATCTTATACAATCTCTGGTTGGGGTAAGAGGTGTAAGACACGAAGTAAATTGGCGTAGTGTGCACTGTGGATACGAAGGAGGCAAGGGGAAGACGTATGACAATTGTGGAAAGTAAATGGAAAAAGGTGAACACAATGGCGGATAAAAATACTTAACCTAAGGATTGCATACATCGATGAACGATGACATTATAGTCGTCGTCCTAATAAGGTGATGAAACCTGGTTGATCTGTACTTGGCACAATACGACACAAGGACAGTGCCGCTATGTCGCATCAATGCTGGTGGCAGTTAATATTATAGACTTAGTTACTAGAGGAACAATGCAAGGGGCGACTGAGCACGGGTTACATATATCTATACTCGTCATGGAAAATGATATACGAGGTCTAGGGACAAGCGTGGGTGTTTTAACTTCTAAGATATATAACATCTACTTCTCGGATGTAAGAACATACATAGATATAATTATGGCTGTCTGATGTGTTGGCATTGGCTCAACGTCGGGACAGGGCATGGGTGTTTTTAATATGAATGTATATTCCTGTTCATCATCTTTGTAGCAAGGACAGTGCCGCTATGTCGTATCAATGCTGGTGGCAGTTAATATTATAGACTTAGTTACTAGAGGAACAATGCAAGGGGCGACTGAGCACGGGTTACATATATCTATACTCGTCATGGAAAATGATATACGAGGTCTAGGGACAAGCGTGGGTGTTTTAACTTCTAAGATATATAACATCTACTTCTCGGATGTAAGAACATACATAGATATAATTATGGCTGTCTGATGTGTTGGCATTGGCTCAACGTCGGGACAGGGCATGGGTGTTTTTAATATGAATGTATATTCCTGTTCATCATCTTTGTAGTTAGAAGTGTAGGACACGAGAGGGTTAGTGTACGTGAGGTGTGGAAAATGGTCAGTTTAGAAAAGGTAAATGGGTGCGTCCTGGAGCTGTTTAGCCCTGCGGGCTTGGGCCTGTCTGAAATGGCTGGCTCGGTCAGCTGGTCCTTTCGTTCTGTGGACCTTTCCTTTGGTGTTTCTGTGTGGTGTTCGTTCGTGGCTTCTGTGGTGGGCTTCTCGTTCTGGGGCATTTTAGTAATTGCAATGAGAAATGCTAGAACATTATCACAGTACACCTGCAATTCTTCCAACAATGTTTCACTCAAGGCCCCTCGTGGATGCTTCTGAACTAGCTCTAGAGCTACGAATGTCAACGTCAGCAAAATTTAACACCTAGATTATATATAACGATTTCTGGTTATTATACGTATTTATTATATAGTAGATGACTACACAAATGCTTAAATACTATAACAGCCATGGGAATGTCCATATGTAGCTGATAATGACTAAAAACATATATATAGCAGATCGATTATCGTAACATATATAATACATTCCTCCTCGATATTATTTATATGTATATGGGTGAGGGTTGGTCATGTCCAGAGTGAGGTTTGACATCCTCTACCCAACCTACAATACTAATTTTGCTACTTCGGGGGCGGAAAGCTAGGAATCTTCCTCCCCTTGTAAAATTCACCTACTAGACGAGACAGAGAAAGGGGCGAGGGAACGCCAAAGTGGTCCCGGATCTTAAGAATTGGAACTTTTAATGTTGCTTCAGTTCGGGCTCTGTCTCGAGTCGACAATCCCCAGCTATGGGGTATGTGGCAGATATTATACATACATACATTAAATCTTATCTTAGTGGTAGAACCCAAAGAGTCAAAATTGATGATAATATATCTGATCCTATGCCAATTAACTGTGGGGTCCCGCAGGGAAGCATCCTTGGTCCCTTACTCTTTCTCTGTTATGTGAACGACATGGAACTGAGCGTCTCATGTAAATTATTACTGTATGCAGACGACAGCGTGCTTCTGGTTTCAGGAAAAGACCCAATAAGTATTGCCACTTCACTTTCCAAAGAACTAGAATCATGTAGTGAATGGATAGTGGACAATAGACTATCTCTTCACCTGGGCAAGACGGAAGCCATCTTATGTGGAACAAAACGCAAACTGAAAGACATTGTGGGCTTCTCAGTCAACTGTAATGATATTCCTATAACAACAATGTCACAAGTTAAATATCTCTGACTAAAACTGGACGCGAGTTTGTCAGGTGAAACAATTTTGGAATCTATCATGAGTAAGTGTAGAGCATGTATAAAATACCTGTATAGACAGGTGGGATGCTTGCTCGTGGCGACCAAAAAGACCCTCTGCCAAGCACTTGTTCAATGTCATTTTGACTATTCTGTGTCATCCTGGTACTCTGCATCATCTAAATCAGCACAGCACAAACTTCAGGGCACTCAAAATAAAATGGTTAGGTTCATGCTGAACCTAGGACCCAGATCACATGTTGGCCAGGAACAACTTCAGTCACTAGGTATGCTCAATGTCTCTGACAGGGCCAAACAAATCAGGCTCACTAATGCCTTCAAAATTTTCTATGACAGAGCTCCAGAGTATCTAAAGAATGATTTTGTTAAAGCAAATGAGAGGAGTGGACATAATACAAGAAACAGGATGTTTAATTATAAGGTCCCGAGAATCCAAAGACAGGGTAAGCAAACATTCTTCTTCACTGCCATCAAAGACTGGAACGACCTACCCCAGTCAGTCCGTGAAAAGAGAAAACTGTATTCCTTCAGACGTAGCCTGAAGGAACACCTGAACCGGACAGCTGAGAGAAGGGAGCACCAAGCTTATGTCTACTACTAAATACGACATAAGAGATAGACAAACCAAACTGAAATGATTACTGATTACGGATTACTGATATTTACTATAGGATGTAAGGTATCTTAAAATAACCCCCTAGAAATACTTTTTCTAAAGTATCTATTTCTTTATCCCCATTTCCCCAGCTAACCTAATCCCACAAGGACCCCAATGGAAATACGCCTAACGGCCTTATTGGGCTATCCTTAGTTGGAATTATGCAAGGCTGGTACATGTCATATTTGTAACATACTATGTGGCACCAACTCTGTAAATTGCTAACTGAATAAATATTATTATTATTATTATTATTATTATTATTATTATGGGTGACTTTGAAATATATTAAGCATCACTGTAATGTTTGTAATTTGCGTCAACTACAGAAATTGAGACACGTAGCTTATTACTAGAAGGGCAGTTGGTAGAGCGCATACCTCCACCTACGGATTTGGATTGTCTCCTAAATTAAATCCCTTCTTCGTTGGCGCATATCCTAACTGCTGATCAAAACTCTTGAGATACAGTGCATAACTTTGTGAGGTATCTTATTTACAGACAAACAAACAAACGGAGGTGAAAACATAACCGTCCAACTTTGTTGGCGGAAGTAATACAAACTTATTGATGGGGAGGGAGGGTGGAGAGCTATATGATATCGTCTTATAAAAGGCCTAAGCAGCTTACAGTCCAAAATAATTGTATCAGGTGCAACTCCGGGCAAACCTTGGTAGGGAGAATTACAATAACTAGCGTATCATACTGCCTGGCTTTCTACCAATAATATCATTGGCCTAAATTTTCTTCTGGGTCTGGGTTCAGGATACAATTCAGATCACCTCCTAAATTTAATAACTTCTTCCTTGGTGCACATCCTAAATGCTCACCAAATTTCGTGAATATCTCAAGATCGCCTGGTAAATTGAACCACTTCCTCCTTGACAAATATCCTATCTAGCCACCAAATTTCGTAAAACTGAATGCCCACCACATATTTTGATAATCTCAGGATTGCCTCCTAAATTAAATCTCTTCATTCTTGGTGCATATCCTACCTGCCCACCCAATTTGATGAAAATCAGTTCATAATTGATTTACAGACAAACGCGGAGGCGATAACAAAACCTCCATCCAACTTTGTTGGTGGAGGTAGTTACCACCGACAATGATGGAATTTGTTGTTGTTGTCTTTCACTAGGCTGCCTGGCCGAACAGCCCAGAGTCCCTAAGGAAGGCTATGGCTACGATCGGGCTTTCCCACAAGGCTCTCAAGAATGTTGATTATGTTGGCGTAAGTGATTGTGTGGAATGCAGTCTTCTATGATGTGTTTAATGGTATGGGGTGCTGTGTTCCATCCCAGGCAGGTCTCGTCGACAAAGTCATCCAGTCTCTTCTGATAGCTCAGAAGAGCTGGATGGTGCCCACATCTCAACCTAGCCAGGTGGACTCTGTCCTCGCGAGGAAGGGAGGATTCGGAAGGATGTATTTGTTTAGGAATACAGTTCTAAGTTTCATGCATCTATAGCCTACTATTCTATATATTATGACTAAGTCTAGAAATTGTAACCCCTAGCCTCTTCTAACTTAGGGAGGGAAGAGTAAGCCGGCAGTAATTTTCAATACCTACTTACTCTCTGAATCTTCCAAAACACACTCATACAAGTGTTACTTCCCAAGACCTTTCCTCGCTCTGTGAACCTTCTAACTTCCCCAACCTCACAGATATCCTAATGCATTAATTTTGCCACCAGTGTAAGGGGGGTTATTTTAGGACTGATATCTTACTATAAATTTTAGTAGATAAACTGGGTTGGATACTGAAGCAGTCTTTTTCACAACAATCCCAAGTCCCACTGCAGGGATTGAACTTGGGACTACTCAGTTTTAAGACTTTAAAGACTGGCATTCTTCCACAAAGACATTAGAGGAACCCCACTTGTTAGAAAATCGGCCTTAGGCCGATTTTTCTATCAAGTGCATTATTACACTCAATATCTGACACCAGTTTTAGCTCTATTACATCACTTCATCATATTGGTAGCTTAGACTCTGAGAAAACAGAGAGAAATTAGTCTGAGTGAGGGTGTGGGGATGTGACGTCACGGCACTGTGCGAATACACACACCCACACAAGCTATCCCTCATGTGGTGAGAACTGGCTACTCTGGCCCAACACAAACATACCCATAGGAGTGTCACCCCCCAAGGTCTCTCCTTCTGCTGTGAACCTTCTAACTTCCCAAACCTCACAGATATCCCACCGCTGCCACCAGTACTGTAAGGAGAGATATTTTAAGACTGATATCTCACCTTAAGAATTAGTAGCCAAATTGGGTTGGATACTGAACCAGTTTTCTCACAAAAAACCCAAGCCGCACTGCTGGGATTGAACTCGACTACTTAGTTATAAGACCGTATTCATCCACTGAGACAATATAGGTACCCCACTTGTCTGAATTATTTCAGTCAAGTGAGTGTTTACATTCATTCACTATCTGAAACCAAATGTATCTGTATTACAGTAAAATTAGGAAGTTAGTTTTAGTTATGGAAATTGTTATGGGGATTTTTTATAAGGCCAAAATTACTTACACTGCCTATTTTTTCGCGCTCTAAACCACTGAACTTTAGATAATCCTCACTAGACCGTGAAAAGGAACACCCTGAGATGGTTCGGCCATATGGAAATTATGTGTTATGCCCCGATTTTATTCAGGTTTAACGTATTGGTTAAGGTGAGTTCTTTCAAGACTGGGAATTCAGAGTTCATACAATACATGCAAAGAAACAACAGAGGATACGTATAACACCGAAATACAATTTAAAAACAGTTTATTTACCTTAAGCTCTACGAAACATACATATGAGTTGATACTGAGAACATGGAGGAATAAATTTATACAACAGAAATACTAATATCTTCTAGCACAATCGAGGATCTAGATGGAGCTCAGGTATAATAATAAGTTGGACTATCCATTTCTGTTCACTCAGGATAATTGAAGAAATAAGAATCTACTGAAGAGTTAAAATGCTTAAGTATTGGACTGATATTCAAGGAGGATATCACTATTCACTACAGTGGACGAGTTTATTTTAGAATCTATTATATTTATGTTCTATTTCGTTACTATCACGTTGCGCACTGGTGTATGAAGGTGAACAGAGTCAATATTTGTGGACTCTAACTGTTAATGTTACACTTATTCATTTATATGTATTTTAACTGAGTCGATATTTGTGGACTCTAATTTTCTTTGCCTCGTCATTGGCATTAACTTCTTCAGGTCTTCTATAGATATTCCAACAAGGGCACTGGGAATAGTACTGGCTTCTGGCAACTTGTAGTCTTCTGAGTCTCCGTGGGCCGTCTAGGTTTGCCTCTCGTGTGAAGTAGTGAGTTACAGATAGACTAATGGGCTTGGGGTCTTGAATGAGGCTTTGTATATAGTGTTTAAGTATTTGGGCACCTCATCGGACTAACGCGAGTATATATAATTGTAATGCCCTCGAAAATGTCCCGCACCCACAATAATACTAACCCGAGTTGACGTCAGGTATAGCGTAAAATAGTCGGAGATGGTAAGTCCAATAAACTCATCACGTGATAACACCACGAGACTATCACCTGGTTCTTAAAAATCGGACTAAGGTTGCTATACTTTTAGTACGTCCGTGGTAGTACAGTGGGTTAGCGCGCGGGCCTGGTGGTGATGGTTGGGTCACTAACCAGGGTTCGAACCCCACCCAAGGCATCTCAAAACCTGTGGGTTTTTAGGGGGGTTAAATTCCCTTCAGAGGTTCGTACCCCGCGCCAGGTACCAGGAAAAGTTGATCCTAAAGGTAGCCTGGGGATATTTCAAGAGACCATGAATTCCCTTCACACCCAGCATTTCATTGGTGGCAGCTAGGGAACGTGACCAGGTAGCTACGTGGAGCACCCGTCACGCGAACCCTATACCAACAATATTGAGATTGCTGAGGTAATACAGCTACGATACCTTACGACCTTAAAATAGGCTAGGGACTAGCCCAGTTAAAGAAGGATGTAATGTAATGCCCTCGAAAATGTCCCGCATCCACAATAATACTAACCCGAGTTGACGTCAGGTATAGCGTAAAATAGTCGGAGATGGTAAGTCCAATAAACTCATCACGTGATAACACCACGAGACTATCACCTGGTTCTTAAAAATCGGACTAAGGTTGCTATACTTTTAGTACGTCCGTGGTAGTACAGTGGGTTAGCGCGCGGGCCTGGTGGTGATGGTTGGGTCACTAACCAGGGTTCGAACCCCACCCAAGGCATCTCAAAACCTGTGGGTTTTTAGGGGGGTTAAATTCCCTTCAGAGGTTCGTACCCCGCACCAGGTACCAGGAAAAGTTGATCCTAAAAGGTAGCCTGGGGATATTTCAGGAGACCATGAAATTCCCTTCACACCCAGCATTTCAATAATTGTAGCTTAGGGATACTCGACTATCCTGACCTTTATATTAGTCGTTGGTGAAGTTCTGTTCAGGTACTCTTGGTGTAGGGTCTTTAATATAGTGCCTCGGTGTTGACGGATGAGCACTATATCGGGTTAACGCGAGAAGACAATCTGGCGGTGACCAGTCTTGACTAACTCGACTACCTCTGACCTTTATAAGAGGTTCAAAGAACTCAGGGCGGTGTTGAAACCTTTGAGTTGCAAAAGTCTGCTTAGGATGCTACAGACAAATTCACCAAGGACTTCTATCTGCAGAGTGCCAGTGATGGTGTCTCGTAAAGCCCTGAACCTCACAAGAGACCTCGGGATGCCGAAGATCTACTCGGCGTGGAACTTATCGTTTGTTAACCGTGGCAGTGCACAAGTTAACCCTGATCCCTCAATAGGGTCAGTAACTGCTTAGGCTAGCGGGATAGGTCGGCTGTGGCCGTAGTATCCTCTACTAGTAGAGAAGGTAAATCTTGCCCAGGACTTCGGGGTGCCGAAAGCCAAGTAACAAGACTTGAATACTCTACAACTCTAGCGGGATAGGCCGGCTGTGGCCGTAGTATCCTCTACTAGGAGAGAGTACACTCCTCAGACTAGCGAGATAGGTCGGCTGTGGCCGTAGTATCCTCTACTAGAAGAGCAGGTAAATTTTGTCCAGGACTTCGGGGTGCCGAAAGCCAAGTAACAAGACTTTGGTAACTCTACAATCTAGCGGGATAGGTCAGCTGTGGCCGTAGTATCCTCTACTAAAAGAGCAGGTAAATCTTGTCCAGGACTTCGGGGTGCCGAAAGCCAAGTAACAAGACTTTGGTAACTCTACAATCTAGCGGGATAGGTCGGCTGTGGCCGTAGTATCCTCTACTAGGAGAGAGTCAAATCTTGTCCAGGACTTAGGGGTGCCTAAAGCCAAGTAACAAGACTTTGGTAACTCTACAATCTAGCGGGATAGGTCGGCTGTGGCCGTAGTATCCTCTACTAGGAGAGAGTCAAATCTTGTCCAGGACTTAGGGGTGCCGAAAGCCAAGTAACAAGACTTTGGTAACTCTACAATCTAGCGGGCTAGGTCGGCTGTGGCCGTAGTATCCTCTACTAGGAGAGAGTCAAAACTTGTCCAGGACTTCGGGGTGCCGAAAGCCAAGTAACAAGACTTGGGTAACTCTACAGGCTAGCGGGATAGGCCGGCTGTGGCCGTATTATCCTCTACTAGGAGAGAGTTAATGCTTGTTCAGGACTTTGGGGTGCCAAAAGCCAAGTCACAAGACTTTAGGTTTGAAGCACTACTCAGTCTAGCAGGATAGTCAGCTGTGGCGGTAAACCCCAGCTGCTGGGTAGTGTAATTTCAAGACTTTCAAACTTGGGATGCCAATATTTGAGAAGCCTTGGAATTGCTTAATTTGTTCAGATTTTCCCAGCCTAGTGATGGCTTTTACTGAGGTGTTCCCACTCACCCCTTGAATGGGACAAGGGCCCGAGCGCGCATCCTCTGATGGTGTGGGGAGCCCTTCTTGCTCTGGCGGTTATATGAGTTGTTCTGTTTTTATCATATTATGTAGTTATCAAGGAGCAATACATTTTGGTAATCGTTATTTCAGAAGGACGTAGTGATAAGGGGCTTATATTAGTATCAGAGAAAGAAAGCAAGGTAATGTGGTTCTCAGTATATTGGTACATGAATAAACATTCTGGGGTCTTGGAAATCGCGGGTAGCAGATTTTGTTTACATTTACAAGGTTGGAAGATAAACAGTGAATGCTGAGATGCGCAAGGGGGCAGGTAATGGTGCATGTGATGTAGCCTTTGGTGGGCACTTCTTGGTATCTGCTACACATAACAAGGTATTGGGATTATTAATTCTAACACTAATAAACGAACTGATCATGAATAGTATGATAGAAAATAAAAGAATGGATAGCAGTAACATATCAATAGAGAAATATGTAACCTGCATGTTGGAAGCGAAACACAATTAAGGTAAGGAAATAACAATAAGCGAAGGCTGGGCTGAGCATTGGTAAACAGAACTATTTGGTTACGTATTTTACTTATCATAAATAGAAGGAAAGGTTCATGAATAGGATGACAGAAAAATAAAGAAGAATTAATAGTGTTATTTTAACAGACAATGATATAGGCCTATTTATAAATCTTAACATACGAACAGGCATGTGGATATTCTTACAGGATTTTCCTGATATAATAGTAACAACATAGGGTAATTGGACGATCATTAATATTTGTTATGATATGAATCTTCCTCTTTCTGTGTGAAGATGATTTTCCGCGTCTTGGGGGGTTGTTGGGGAGGGGAACATCTGGGCAACTTTTTCCCGGGTGTCGGAGGACACTCCGACGTAATAGTTGCTATGTGGCATTCTCTTTTGTCTACGTTGATGGCTGGTGGTTTAGTCTTCACGGGTTTGGGCTCTCGTTGCTGACTTAAGGAGAGGGGGGCAGGTACTGGTGCATGTGATGTAGCCTTTGGTGGGCACTTCTTGGTATCTGCTATTTCCTTTCTTCTTGTATTTCCTCCCTCATTTTCTTTCTTTCCAGCTGGCTGTGATGGAGCAGTGGCCAACTTCGGAATATGGGGCATGTTCTGGGTGGTGGTAGGTTGCTGTTCCTCTGGTGATTTTCGGACTGTTTTGTTGTAGTCTCTCTTCTTTCATTGTCAAGGGAACGATTTCTGTGGCGCTTGTCTTTTGGCTTCGACGTTTTCTTTGGTGATTGGAGGGTAACTTCTCTTTTTATGGGTATCTCGGTATGGGAAGCGAGATAATGACTAAGAAGGTGTACACGAGCGAGGTGGAAGGACAGAAGGAAAGGTAAACCGAAAGAGAGGTGGAAGGATGGAGTGAAGAAGTATATGGATGAAGGCGGTGCTGGTTGGGAGGAGGGGCGTCGACTGACTGGCCGCAATTGTGGACAAAAACCTGAAAATTAGCACATAATACCTTTAGATAATAGTAACATTTTGACTCAAATGGGCAAAGTTTTTTTTTAGACAAATCTACGGTCAGCCGAGGTTCAAAGGCCAGATGAGAAAGCAGCTATACAACGAGACATGCAAAGCTCAACAAAACAGGTCTTGGTATCAAAATCATATTCATGATAATGGAAAGCTAATCTATTTCATATATATCGTAATGCCATCAACCAGGTCACGTCATCTATTGTACAGTATATAAGCAAACATATTTTTTCTGTATTAGCATCTCTTTTATTTTGTTTTCCTCCCTAGACCTCTACCAAGCTTAAAACGATACCCCCAAGACCCCCATTCCAGATAAATTTGCACATTTTTCGGTAGAAGAATGCTGCGGCCAATTCCTCCGAAATTGCAGGCTCACTATCGTTCGCCAGGAAAATATCGACACCTAAATGGCACAAAAGGTCTTAAAATCGCCAAGTTAATGGGGTGAATATTATAAAACCTCAAATCTAATTGGCTAAACATGAGGGAAATGAGGAGGGGGGGGGGTCTAGAATTAAAACGCCCCCTTAAATCAAATTATTATATTGAATATACGTTATCGTCCTGAAATAAGATGAAACTTTGCTGTATGTATTAACATATTTGTGTTCATTATTTTGATTTCTTCAATACCTGAATATTATTGTAGCCTACAAGTATAGTCTTTCCATCATATATATATTATTGTAGCCTACAAGTATAGTCTTTCCATCATATATATATTATTGTAGCCTACAAGTATAGTCTTTCCATCATATATATATTATTGTAGCCTACAAGTATAGTCTTTCCATCATATATATATTTTAAAGATTTGCAACACCTATACCGTCAAAAGACAATTTTACTTGGGAAACTCATCTGCAATTCTTTTGGATCTATTTAAATTTTCAAATAATAATAAGGATCTCTGCACGAGATCCTTATCAAGGTAAATTAAATAGCTTACAGACAATTACTAGAACTGAATAAATACATATGTCCCATTTAAATTATACAAATGCACACATCATTTTCATTCCTCATTCAATGAATGTGATATTTCGCCTCCAGAAAAAATAACAGGTGAATGAATTAATTTATAAATAATATGTAATACACAAAATACACCAGCAGCAGCAGAGCAGGAATATTTAAATATTTTTGACCCTTCATCGCTTAATTAGGAAACTACCAAATAAATCTGCATAATTGGTAATTTTTAAAATAAATACGATCCCGGGCGTGCTGGCACACACACACACACACACACACACTAGTTGTATTTATATTCGGTACCCCAGTAATTCCTCCCCCCGCCCCCTCCCCCTCTCAGATGTTCAATGTGTTCCTGGTTTGTTTTTACTACTAGGGAATAATTGTATTGGGCGTCAAGAGACTGACCATCTGTTTCTACCTGCCTGGGAATCGAACTCGGGAACCTCTGGTTCAACTCTAATGTTGATCTGTTGGTGTATTGCACCATCAAGTTATTTATAACTCATTGCATGCAATTACTATATGAAACATCTTCCTTTTGGACACAGTAAGTTAGTCAGACGGCAGGAACAGTGACGTGTAGTATTTTGATTATATTTTATTTTATAACTTGACATTACACAATATTAGCACAAGTGCTTGTGTAAACCCGCGGGCATCAGAGCCTGACCACTCAAGATGCGATAGGTGCAAGATGAGAGACATAACAAACCAGTGAATTAACAACACGACGTTATCAGTAGCTCATCCTCAGGAACATGAGACTATCATAAGTTATGAAGAATAGTTGTGACTTGTTGTTTAGTATTAATGGCGCTAGAATTACGATATCGGCATTTAGGACTTAACGATGAGGAGATAAGGTGTTGTATATGTTTTGAGTATCCAGGCTCAGGTATTTAGGAAGTGATTAATGGAGGGGTGTGTGCAACATAATTCATGGTGTAGTCTAATATTGGCCGAAAGTTTGCTATGTATTACCCACCTTGGATATGAATACTAAGTTTGCTATATTATAATATGTACAGTGCTGTATATATCGATGTGTACGTGTGGATAAGCTTGTCATTGGCTGGTTACAATATCTCTCTCTCTCTCTCTCTCTCTCATAAAATTCATACCCCGCAGTAATGCCAGAATGTCAAGCATATTTAACGTTTCGTATTCTGTTTCTTTCTTGCCTCCGGATATTCAACAGGATATTATGAAACTGGGGAGAATAGGACTTGTGGAGAGGATATGTGGAGAGGAGAGTGGCAGACAGATATGAAGGCATTATAATAAAACATATCTACACGAACTATTTAAGAGAAGTAACACAATTTGATTCAGTCTGTAAAATTCACACATGCATCACAAACTGTTTAATATTTTACAGTTTCCCCTACGACCTGTACAGTATATAAATAATCTTCAAGTACTTCTCGCACCACAGTTTCTAATAATATATACGGTAATAAAAAGCGGGGACATGTGACATAATTTCTTTACATCCCTTCCTGTGGAGTCTAACTAAAGGTAGCGCCAACAAACTTGACAATTATCTTGATCCCTGACCTCTCTGTAACTCAAAAGGGCCTAGAGCAAACTGGCTGTAAATAACCACACCTATTTCCTGGTGGGCTCTTCCCAAATGATAGAAATGTCAGCCCGATTGTTTTTATTCATTTCGAGTTCTAAGAAGTTAAGGGGTCAAGATTATTGTCAAGTTCGCTGGCGCTTCCTATAGTTAATCTTGTGTTTTGCTATGGCGATATTCAGCATACTATGGTGCGTAATACACCTTGTACAAAAGCAAGGGCATGAAAATGGTATGGAAAAAGGTATATAAGATCATTTTATCATTTTGATAGTGATTTTACTTTCAATCATAGTAGGCTGAATACCACCTATAATCTATATACATTTAAAAGGGTATATTATCATGGACACTAATTATCTTATTCACATTCATATTTTTATTTTAGAGTGAATTCATACACAAGATTGAAACGAGAATTATATTATTAATTAAGGGAGATAGTCTGTAGAATTTTAGACCCCTTGGCCTGAAGCCATATAAAGTTGAAAACTCGTTTCTAATACCACTGCTAAACTTAAAATTAACCTTTTGTAGACATAGAAATCCTCTTCTTCAAATCTCTCTTAACCCCCCCCCTTCTCTCTCTCTCTCTCTCTCTCTCTCTCTCTCTCTCTCTCTCTCTCTCTCTCTCTCTCTCTCTGCCACGGACATTAGTTCCAGGGCAGTAGTTCCCTTACCCATTCTAAACCACTATTTGGACACTTGATCCTCAGTGTTTTGCAGGACAAGCAGCCTAGAGGGGTCACTTGACTGTTGTTGCTTGATTTTCTTTGTACTCCTTTGTTATCTCTCTCTCTCTCGTTATTTCACACAATGTTTTCTCTTTTCTTTTGTTTATTTTCCCACTGCTCTCTGGTGGTTTACATTTGGCATTCTCTCTTTCCACCTCCCCTTTGCTTTCACTACAAATATCTGTCTACGTTTATGATTCAGCTTTAATGTTTTACCTCTTTTTACTTTTCTGCCCTGAGAGAGAGATTTACATAGATCCATATAGATTTTACATAGATACACAGGTCACACAGATCTTACGATCCCTGCGAGGTGGCCAGGACTTAATTATATTAGAGATAGCAACCCTAACCCTAGACAATGGAAGGAAAGGATAGAAAAGATGAACAGATAGAGAGAGAGAGAGAGTATGAGACGTGTGTCGCCGTTAAGTATCAATTTTGGCTTCAGTTTGACAACTTTGCCTCGTAAATGTTTAATTATATTCTGGTGTGTGTGTGTGTGTGTGTGTGTGTGTGTGTGTCTGTTTGAATGAAGATGTTTAAAGGGGTAAAAAGGATGTGAAACGATCGCTTACGAGAGAGAGCGAGAGAGAGAGAGAGAGAGAGAGAGAGAGAGAGAGAGAGAGAGAGGAGTAATACAATCAC
Source organism: Paralithodes platypus (assembly GCA_032716605.1). Lineage (NCBI taxonomy): Eukaryota > Metazoa > Arthropoda > Malacostraca > Decapoda > Lithodidae > Paralithodes > Paralithodes platypus. Next base: position 17,750,692 of record CM064519.1, on the reverse strand, counting down.
TTACATGACATACAAGTAAAACAGACAGTTAGACAGATATCAACAAATATTGCAACACGTCACAATTGACCACTCGCGAGTTTCAAGCTATAAGGAAGTTGGAGTGGTAGACATCGATATTATATAGAAATACTAGATACAATAAGGTTGTATCACATCTATAAATACAGAAAATCAAGTTCAACATACTTTCTATCCATCAGAAACCTACATTATTATTGCATTTCTGTTTAATGTCGACGTTTACAGCTGAAGACATCGATAGTAAAAAGAAATGCAATAATAATGTATGATTCTGATTACTAAAAAGTATGTTGAATTGGGTTTTATGTATCTATAAATGTAGTAAAACCGTATTTTAGCTGGTAATTCTGCTCAATATCGATGTCTACAGCTCCAGCTTCCTTATAGCCTGAAACTCGCAAGTGGTCAATTCCCACGTTTGCAGGTAGGATATGCAGCTTGAATATCTAGCATAATGTGAATTGTGATCCTTGAGGGGGTAGTGCTTGTTTATTGGCCTATGTGTTTATAAATTCATATATCTTAGAATTTCCTAGCTAGACCTCCATCAAGCTAAACACAAAAAACACCCCCTAGAACCTCTTTCAAGATACATTTGTAAATTTTTCGGTCAAAAATCTCCCTGCCTTCCTTCTAACATTACAGTCTCGCTATCGCTCGCCAGGAAAAAAATCGACGACTACAACTACAAGAATACATACACATTTCTTATCCATAGTCAGCCTCAAGTTTCTCAGGATTGGATATGCTGTTTTGGTTCGAAGTAGTTTAATATAACTAAAATATCATAGGAGGAAGTAGACCGGGACATTTTTCTACCGAAAAATGTAAAAATTTATCTCGATGGGGGTCCTGGAGGCATTTCTTTTAAACTTGATGTAGGTATAGGGAGGAATCTAAACAAATATATAATACATAAGTAAATACATCGACCATTAAGGGGAGGTTTTTAGTTAGTTCCCTAGACTTCCATCAATCTTAAATTTACACCCCCTAGACCCCCTTTCAAGATAAATGTCCAGGCCAAAGGCCGATTCCTCTTAAATTACAGGCTCGCTATCGCTCGCTAGGAAAAAATCGACAGCTAAATGGAACGGAAGGTTTTAAAATTGACAGAAATGGGGCGAAAGTTCATAAAATAATCCAACTAATAGGGCGAACGTCTTAAAATTTCAAAAGCAATGGGGATAAACATGAGGGAGAAAGGGGTCCAGAAAAAAGTCCCTCAAGTGGAAATCTCCCCTTAAGTAAACCCTTCCCCATTAAGGGGCTAGTGCTTGTTTTTTGTGCTACTTATTCATGTATTTATATCATTTTGAGTTTTCTCGCTAGACCTCCATCAAGCTTAAAAGTACACCCCATAGACCCCTTTTCAAGATATATTTGTAAATGTACCAGCCGAAGGCCGATTCCTCTAAAAATTACAGGCTCGCTATCGCTCGCCAGGAATAAATCGACACCTAACGGCCCAAAAGGTCTTAACATTGACAAAGTAATGGGGCGAAAGGTCTCAAAATCGTCAGGCTAGTGAAAGAACGTCTTAAAATCGCAAAACTAATGGGTCTAAACATGAGGGAGAAAGGAGTCCAGAAAAAAACGAGTACCTCCCCCTTAAGTTAGAAAGGTCGTGCCTAGAGAGTGTGGTAAAGTTTGGGAGGGAGGGAGGGAGGGAGGGAGCAGCGGTGGCCTCCAGTAATTCAACTCTCCACAATCATCCCCCAGAACCCGTCTTTCTACTCGTAATTAACTTTTACAGAGAGAGAGAGAGAGAGGAGAGAGAAAGAGAGAGGGGGGGGGGGTAGAATTTAGCAGCATGTTCAATAGTCCATCGATTCCAAAACTTTAGTAGTTATAATTGTATGTGAGATACCCCCCTTTACAATCTAAGCCCCCCCCCCCCTCCCTCTCTCTCTCTCTATTAGTGGGTCTGTAAATTTATAACCAGTACATTTTAAAACCCTCCCCTCTCCTCCTCCTCCTCCTAGATTACGTAACACCCTCCCCTACCCCTTTTGTCCCCGCCTTACCAGCACCCTTCTCTCCATATATCACTCTATAATTAACTCGCCCCATCTCATATAGTGCCAGAGAGAGAGAGAGAGAGAGAGTGTCAAAATCAATATTACCATCACACTCAATATTCTTCAACCACAAAGTATTTTATACAACACAAAGCCATCAGTTCATTAGCATACATGTTTTGCTTTATATCTACAGAGAAACCTCCTACGTTTTTCCTATGTGACTGAAGGATATAAAAGGCAAAGCTGCCTGTAACAAGTGTCTCCCTCTAAGTTGAGAGAGTGGCAGAGATCCAAAATCAAGGTACGTTAGAGTAAAAATGTCTGGACACACGGAGTTTGAAGCAATTTAAGCCATAGGATGAAGGAAAGACATAATTTAACCATTCAAGGGGGTACTACTCGTTTTTTCTGGACCCCCTTCTTCCTCATGTATGGCATATTAGTTTTGAGGTTTTAAGACGTTCGTTCTATTAGTTTGGTGATTTTGAGACCTTTTGCCCCATTTCTTTGTCAATGTTAAGACCTTTCGTGCCATTTAGGTGTCGATTTTTCCCTGGTAAACGATAGCGAGCCTGTAATTTTTTCAGGAATCGGCCTTCGGGCCGGGACATTTTTCCACCGAAATATGTACAAATAAATCTTGAAAAGGGGTCTAGGGGGTGTTTTTTTTAAGCTTGATGGAGGTCTAGCGAGGAAACTAAAAACTATATAAATACACCAGCAAACAAACAGTACCCCCTTAATCCCTTAAAATTGTCTTCGTTTTATGTCAACTGCCAGCTACCAGTAATAGTTAGCATAGCTAATTAACATTATAGTGGTATATATGCAACCTTTAAACATTATAGTGGTATATATGCAACCTTTAAACATTATAGTGGTATATATGCAACCTTTAAACATTTCCATTCCAATTTACAAAAGTGTACTATTTATTTCACTTACTTCTTCAATATTGTTTTGGTTACACAGAACTTATATTGAAAACACTATAGATATATGTAAAATAAAAAAAAATAAAAAAAAAGAATATATGCAATTACAATTATGAGCATTGAAGTACTCTTGTGGTTGGAACGAAAGTGGGTAACATGTTTAGTAATCATTTAATGTATCATTGAAATATTTCAATTTAATTATATTATGTGTTCAATTTGTAACAAGAATTATACACATATAAATTGCTTTAATAGCTTACAATTTTACGACCTTTCGTGACATATTAAGTGTCGATTTTTTCTTGTCGAGCGATAGTTGAGCCAGCAATGTAAGAGGATGTAAAAATGTATCTTGAAGGAAGGTCTTAGGGGTATTTTATAGAGCTTAATGGAGGTCTAGAGTTTAACACAAATTAAAAATATAATGAGTGTTATTCGTTATAAATAAATTGCTCACCAGACGACTCAAGGGAGCCCACCTCGCTCTGTTTCTCTTTCTCTCCCTCTCTCTTTGGCTTGTATCCATTCGGCACCATTCAGCCTACTGTTTTAAGACGTTTACCCTCATCCAGGTGCCAATATTTTCCTGGCGAGCAGTAGCGAGCCAGTTTATATATATTTTTGTTTTGACAGCAAGCTAAATTTGTACATTCGATAGAAAATCGTCTCCGGCGAAACCGGATTGCTCCATACAATGTTGGCTCGCTATCGCATGCCAGGAAGAAATCGACACCTGGATGGGGATAAACGTCTTAAAACAGTTGGCTGAATGGGGCCGAATGGATACAAGCCAGGGAAAGACAGAAAAGGAGAGAAAGAGAACAAAAAAGCCGGTGACCCCCCTTAAAAGCAAAGGTCATTGTCGCCTAAAATAGAATAAAAACTAATATCCAAAAAACGCGCAGATGAAGCTCAAAACAGAAGATAAATAACAAGGATAATCCCAGCGAAAATAAAAGACAAACAAACACTCCGAAAAACGCAGATGAAAATGAAAACAGAAGATACAAGACTAAAATGAAAATGCTAATACAAAAGATAAATGCAAAAAGAAATGAAGCCTAGGAGGAGGAAGGAGAGGAAGGAAGGAGGGGGAAGGAAGGGAGAATATGAAAAATTATGAAGACGGAGAAGGAGAGGCAGAATAAGCGAAGAAAGGTAGAAGGAGAGGCGGAGAAGGGATAACAAAAGAAAGGATTACAAGATTTTATATCGAGGAAGGGGAGTATGAGAAGGGATATAAAAAGAAAAGAAAAGAAACAAAACATAGATGAAAACAAAATAAACATAGATGAAAACAAAATTAACATAGATGAAAACAAAATAAAAAGAAGAGAGAGAGAGAGAGAGAGGGGAATGAAAAATAAAGGTTAAACATTATAAGGTAGATACTGGAAAAGAAAGAAACAATGAGAATATAGAAATATGGAGGGATAGAGAAAGATTAGAACAAAAAGAAAGAGAAGCAAATGAAGAGATATGGAGAGGAACGAAAAATATGTTTATTCATAGAGATAGAAACAGAGAATAAAGAGAGAAGATAGAATTAGAGAATGGATTCAATGAGTCAATAATTCATAGTGCCATGATTACAATAAGGCTGGGCAACTAAACATACATACTGAAACAAGACTTAACAAACGTAATAACACGACAGTTTAGGCTCATCTTGAGCCCTGTCATATCTTTACAATTAACCATTAGAAGATCCGATACGCATTTATATTGTTTCTGGCTAGTATTAGATGATTTTATGCAAAGTAGAAAGGATTTATGGAAATTAAAAGGTAAATACTATCTCGATTAACCCCCTGGCTACCATATACGCTTCCTAATCTGAACAAAATAGTCTTATAATAGCCAGAAAACAGCAAAAAACATACGTATTGGATCTTGAAAGGGTTAACACTTTTAAATATATATATTTGGTTTTTCAATGGAGACAAATAATACAAAAGAAGGCAAGCAACAACAGGCCTAATGATCCTTACAAGGCTGCTTTTAATATAATAATAATAATAATAATAATAATAATAATAATTATAATAATAATAATAATAACAATAATAAAGATAGCCACAGCCATCAACTGGAGGGTTTCAGCTCCAGAAAGACTGTGGTCAGAAAACAAAATGATAACACTATAATAGCAATATACAGTATATACTGATAATGCAACATAAATTAACCTAGTATAGGCTACACACAATAATTCATTCTGGGAATAAAATACTAATGATGTTAATATAATACTACCAATTTCAAAATCCACTTTAGCCTGAATTGAAAAAATAATTGACCACTTGCGAGTTTCAGGCTATAAGGAAGTTCGGCCTATAAACATTGATATTAAACACAAATACAGTAATTATGAAGGTTTCTGATAGATAAATAGTATGTTGCATTTATTTGTTGTATTTATAAATGTAATAAAACAGCACTATAGCTGGTTATTCTGCTAATAATCGATGTTTACAGCTCCAACTTCCTTATAGAATGAAACTCGCAAGTGGTCAATTATAGGGGTAGTGCTTGTTGTTTTGGTCTATGTATTCATTTGTTTATTTGTTTTTGAATGTCCTCACTAGACCTCCATCAAGCTTAAAGAAACGCCCTCTAGATCCCCTGTCAAGATAAATTTGTACATTTTTCGGTAGAAAAATGTTCCCTCTAAAATTACAGGCTCGCTAGCGCTCGCCAGGAAAATATCGACAACTAAATGGCACGAAAGGTCTTAATATTGACAAAGCAATGGCGCAAAAGGTCTCAAAATCGTCAAAGTAATGGAACGAATGTCTTAAAATCTCAATACTAATATGCTAAACACGAAGGAGAAAGGGGTCCAGAAAAAGCGAGTAGTATCCCCTTAAATAATTATCCCCAGAGAAACTATATTATATTTCATTATAAAACTTGTAACTTTTCAGCGAGAGTAATGAGGTGTGGATTATAAACTTTTACCTTGCGACAGGGATTAAGTACTTACAAATATATATATATATATATATATATATATATATATATATATATATATATATATATATATATATATATATATATATATATATATATATATATATATATATATATATATATATACAGTATACTGTACTGTATACTGTTTTTTTTTTTTTTTTTTTTTTTAAAGTACTTAATCCCTGTTGCTTGGGCCTTTTATATACCTTGAGTGGCACTTGGATGGAGAGTGACTCACTCAAACATCTTTAGTTTAAGTCTGTACAAAGTCGATGGAGGTATTCCTTGATACTCTCTCATAACTTTCACCCTAACCTGGCATCCACTATGCCTCGTTGATCTAAAATACATAAATCCACATATTCAACTCATTGCTTGTGAATACGAACAAAGTTACAGAGGAATACTTGAAGTTTTTTTTACAGAATGGATACCATGCTCCCTTATAAGGTACTTAAAGTTTTCCATATTCCTTTCCTGTTGAGAGATAAAATGGGTTGAATACTCTCTGCCGGGCTCTGCCATGCTCTCAGCCTGGCTGAGAGTAAAACACATTTAGTAGCTCAAGTGTATTTGTGAGATATACTTTTTTAATATGAATGACTCTCGTGCTTGGCTTGGTGAGAATAAAATAAAATCAATTCAGCCCGAAATACGTGGGAAAGTTTGTAAAAATCTCTGTATGGTATCCTGGAATATGGGTCCTACGACTTGTGTATGAAATGGAATACTTTCTCCTAGTACGATTTCCCTTCTCCTTAATATTGTATACATAGAAAATGTAAATCATTCTTTATCATGCCGTGGTAGAGTTGATTAAAGCGTGAACTCTCGTATTGACTGTCTGTGGTTCGAGCCTGGCTGAGAGTGATTCCATTAGCATATGGACCTTAGTCATCCCCAAGGGCTCTGAATCATTTGTTTATCAACAGGACCAAATGACACCCATCACATCAACTGAGGCAGAGGCAGAGGTTGGTAGAGACTGTTCTCGCTATCATGACTAGATAGCGGTCGAGACAGTGGCTGGTTGATGCTGTTCTCGCTATCGTGACTGGATAGCGGTCGAGACAGTGGCTGGTTGATGCTGTTCTCGCTTTCGTGACTGGATAGCGGTCGAGACAGTGGCTGGTAGATGCTGTTCTCGCTTTCGTGACTGGATAGCGGTCGAGACAGTGGCTGGTTGATGCTGTTCTCGCTATCGTGACTAGATAGAGGTCGAGACAGTGGCTGGTTGATGCTGTTCTCGCTATTGTGACTGGATAGCGGTCGAGACAGTGGTTGGTTGATGCTGTTCTCGCTATCGTGACTGGATAGCGGCTGAGACAGTGGCTGGTTGATGCTGTTCTTGCTATCGTGACTGGATAGCGGCCGAGACAGTGGCTGGTTGGTGCTGTTCTCGCTATTGTGACTGGATAGCGGTCGAGACAGTGGGTAGTAGATGCTGTTCTCACTTTCGTGACTGGATAGCGGTCGAGACAGTGGCTGGTTGATGCTGTTCTCGCTATCGCGAGTGGATAGCAGTCGAGACAGTGGGTAGTAGATGCTGTTCTCGCTATTGTGACTGGATAGCGGTCGAGACAGTGGCTGGTAGATGCTGTTCTCGCTATCGTGATTGGATAGCGGTCGAGACAGTGGGTAGTAGATGCTGTTCTCGCTTTCACGACTGGATAGCAGTTGAAACGGTGAGTGGTATAGACTGTTCTCGCTATTGTGACTGGATAGCTGTCGTGACAGTGGGGGGTAGATGCTACTCTCGCTATCGTGACTGCATAGCGGTCGCGACAGTGGCTGGTAGATGCTGTTCTCGCTATCATGACTCAATTGCAGTCTCACCACGTAGTTTGGGTTCCATTCCTCGTACGTGTGCTCCGTGGGCTCGTGGTTCTCAGTTGGGGTTTCGTTGGTGATATCGGGTTGGGTATCGGTTTCTGTCGGGTTTGTGGTGCTCTTCCTCTCATGTTTGTCCAGCGCTGATTCTGGAAAAGCAAGAAATTTGTTGAGAAGAGACGTGAGGTTAGTAAATGAGAATAGAGAAAAATAGGGTGGGAGAAGAGATAAATTGGGTAAGAAAGAAGATTAGTATAAGAAAAAGAGTACAATGGTAGGATATAGAGAGACGGTGAAAGGAAAGAGGATTTACAGTGTGTGTATATGATATAAGAAAAAAGTAAGATAAGACCTGGGGCTTATAGGATGACATATAAAGATACAAATTATTTACTCGACAGGGAAATGTAAGAAAACATGACATCGTATAATGAAAAGAAAATATAAACGCTAGGAGAAGAAAGTGATGGGGGACTAATGAAGAAAACAATGATTGATAAGAATAATTAATAGGACGAATGGAGAGACGAATACGATGAAAGGTACGAGATAATAATATAATAAAACTAAAAAGAGAGAGAGTCCGGTAATATAATACAATAGAAGATCAGGCGAAAGATAGAGTTATGGGATACAATGAGACAAAGATGCGTTATACAGGAAAGCGAAATAAGGTAGAGGAGATAAATAAAGGGAGCAAGAGAGTGAGAGAAGTAGACTGCGGGGAACGGGAAGTCCCATTGGATCAGAGGATAACTGGTAATACGAGGAGAGACGGTAGTATAATGGGACAAAAAAGGAGACAATCAGGATTAATCTTAAGTACGATGGAATCATAAAATTAACTATATTTGTTTGCCTACACTAGCCAGATTTTGTCAGTTTAGGAAGTACCTCTACATAAAACCTACGAACAGAAACCTGAGAGAACGTTGCCATCTATTTACCTGCCTTCAGCGCCCTCTTGCGGTAGTAGACTAATCCTCCAGCAGATGTCAGCACCAGCAGCACCAGTACCGTCACCAAAGCAGGTAGGTCACCCGGTGCCAATGTACCTTGGCATGGTGCATACATGTCTGTGCTCTACTTGGTGATCATGTCGACGGCTGAAAAGTGGAAGAATTTGATGAGAGACAGACCGACTGATCAAATCACCCCTTATGTTGTAAATTAATCCTTTCGACCCCAGGGACGTATGTTATGCGTCGCCTATCTATGTAACCCACAGTACCAGGGACGCAACGATTGCGTCCACCTTAACTACGCTTGTCCTATGGCACCTAGAGGGCTCAGATTTGTATGGGAACTTGCTTTTGGACCCTCACACTAAGATTGTCCATTAAGACTTAAAATATCCTTATTCTCCAGCCCGATATATATATGATACCGAGACGTTATGATAGATATATGTTTGGTGCTGGTCCTACCCTCTCTGGGAGGTGGATACCATTGATTTATCACTCTAATAAACCAACTTCCCTTTAATGTGGTCCGCCAGTGGGTTGGTCTTTCCATTTGTTTAGAATGTCATCAAGAAGCTCTGGTAGGCTACACATGTAAGGGGTGTGACCTGCTTTTTTTTCTCCGTTTCTCTCTTTCTCTTCCTTGTATTCATTCGGCCCCATTCAGCCTACTCTTTTAAGACGTTTATCCCCATTTAGGTGTCGATTTTTTCCTAGCGAGCGATAGCGAGCCAGCATTGTATGGAGAAATCCGGCTTCGCCGGATTGTTTTTTCTATCGAAAAATTTAAAAATTTAGCCTGCTGTCATTTTTTTTTTAAATATGCTGGCTAGCTACCGTTCGCCAGGAAAAAAAACGACACCTGGATTGGGATACACGTCTTAAAACAGTAGGCTGAATGGGGCCGAATGGATACAACCCAGAGATATAGGGAGAGAGATAAACAATCAAACCAAGGTGGGCCCCCTAAAGTGAAGAACCTTGTGATGACTAATGTACCATGTAAGTTGTCTTCTGATGAACAGGAATAAAACAATCAGATTTTGAATAATGGATTTTAATTCAGAGAAAACGTCAAGCTTTAGCGAAACCTATATGCATTATGCCAAGTGTAATACTATGGCTTGTAATTTCTATGATTCAAGACTCGTATCAACACTCCCTGTGTGCTTAAGCTTCATTAGGCCTTTGGCATTCTTTACTACATTCTTTGTAATACCAGATAATGCCCTTCATATATTATACAAATGAAAGAGAGTTACACAGAGCTACATAGATACACAGACTACACAGGCCTTGCGGTCCCTACTAGGTAGTCCGGACTTAATGCTAAAATAGAATTTGCTGCAAGGATAGCAAAGAAGAAGGCTCTCTCCCCACCCACCTCTCCCTCCGACCGTTGGTCGTCATGAAATTAAGTTGGGGAAAGAAGTCCCCAGCAGAATGAGAACAACTTCTACTGGGAAAGAGAGAGAGAGAGAGAGAGAGAGATAGAGCCATGGTACTTCATATATCCATTGAATATTGTTGGAATAATATAATAAGACACAATTTACCTGTATGAGCAGCAGCGATTTGAAGGAAAAACATCATCTTCAAGATTCCTACTCCTTCCTTTTTACCTAATCTTAATTTAATTTTAATTTCAAATTTCACGCCTAATTCTATATATATTTTTTCGGATTGCTAATTTATATATTATATTCGTGTCTTGCGTTTTCCCTTTCTTCTATATTATCTTTTTAATCTGTGTTTTATGGGTGTTATTTTCTTATATTTTCTTTTCCTTAATCAGCGTTTCTCTATTCTTGGTATCTAGTATTCTTCTCATTATTTTTTCATTTCCTCTGATTTTTATTGGTGTTTCTATTATTCTGTAATTATTTGAAATGCTCATTATTATCTTTCGATCAATTTTTTCTTATACAGTATATCACGAATATTCTAATAATCTACGCTCCACATTTCCCCTGTATTAACTTCACTTCTTTGTATTTGTTTTTGCACACACCTTTTTGTTTATTAATCTGTCTTTACTTACTTTCTTCTCTTGCTCATAATCATATAATCATAATTATACTCCTTGTGTCTATAAACTCCCCTTCTAATTGTACATTATATCGACATGAGGTAATTTTTCGATTATTGTATTTTTTTTTTTATATTTCTATTATATTTCTATCTTTATATTTCTATTTACAATGCTAATTTCTTAAAACCCATGTTTCCATTTATATAAGTCGCTTGCTTCCCCACTTTAGCACAGAGTTCTTGTCGAGTTGAATGGGAGTCTGTATAGAGTGACTTTCATTAAGGGAGCCCACCTCGCATTTTGTCTCTTTCTCTCCCTTTCTCTTTGGCTTGTATCCATTCGGCCCCATTCAGCCTACTGTTTTAAGACGTTTACCCCCATCCAGGTGTCAATATTTTCCTGGCGAGCGGTAGCGAGCCAGCATACATATATTTGTGTTTCGACAGCAAGCTACATGTTTACATTTTTCGAGAAAACAAATTCTCCGGCGAAGCCGGATTTCTCCATACAATGCTGGCTCGCTTTCGCTCGCCAGGAAGAAATCGACACCTGAATGGGGATAAACGTCTTAAAACAGTTGGCTGAATGAGGCCGAATGGATACAAGCCAGGGAAAGAGAGAAAAGGATAGAAAGATAAAAAAAAAAAAATGTGACCCACCTTAAGTTGAATGGGGAACAGTCCACCCGGGCGCTGCGTTCCTTCAGTTCCTTGTACACTGTATCACAGGCCGCTTCCTGCTTTAGATAGTCTATATTGGAAGCCACCACAGGATATCCTTTACTGTGTTGACGTAATGACATAACAGGACATAACATAGCATAACAACATAACATAGCAGAGCAACATAACATAACAACATAACATAGCAACATAACATGACAACATGACAACATAACATAACAACATAGCATAACAACATAACATAGCACAGCAACATAACATAACAACATAACATAACAACAACATGACAACATAACATAACATAACATAACATAACAACATAACATGACAACATAACATAACAACATAACATAACAACATAACATAGCAACATAACATGACAACATAGCATAACAACATAGCATAACAACATAACATAGCACAGCAACATAACATAACAACATAACATAACAACATAACATGACAACATAACATAGCATAACATAATAACATAACATGACAACATAACATAACAACATAACATAGCACAGCAACATAACATAACAACATAACATAGCAACATAACATGACAACATAACATAACAACATAGCATAACAACATAACATAGCACAGCAACATAACATAACAACATAACATAACAACATAACATGACACCATAACATAACATAACATAACAACATAACATGACAACATAACATAACAACATAACATAGCACAGCAACATAACATAACAACATAACATAGCAACATAACATGACAACATAACATAACAACATAGCATAACAACATAACATAGCACAGCAACATAACATAACAACATAACATAACAACATAACATAACAACATAACATAACAACATAACATAGCACAGCAACATACCATAACAACATAACAACATAACATAACAACATAACATAGCACAGCAACATAACATAACAACATAACATAGCAACATAACATGACAACATAACATAACAACATAACATAACACTATAACATAACATAGCACAGCAACATAACATAACAACATAACATAACAACATAACATGACAACATAATATAACATAACAAAACAACATAACATGACAACATAACATAACAACATAACATAGCACAGCAACATAACATAACAACATAACATAGCAACATAACATGACAACATAACATAACAACATAACATAACAACATAACATAGCACAGCAACATAACATAACAACATAACATAACAACATAACATAACAACATAACATAGCACAGCAACATAACATAACAACATAACAACATAACATAACAACATAACATAGCACAGCAACATAACATAGCAACATAACATAGCAACATAACATGACAACATAACATAACAACATAGCATAACAACATAACATAGCACAGCAACATAACATAACAACATAACATAACATAACATAGCACAGCAACATAACATAACAACATAACATAGCAACATAACATGACAACATAACATGACAACATAGCATAACAACATAACATAGCACAGCAACATAACATAACAACATAACAACATAACATAACATAGCACAGCAACATAACATAACAACATAACATAGCAACATAACATGACAACATAGCATAACAACATAACATAGCACAGAAACATAACATAACAACATAACATAGCACAGCAACATAACATGACAACATAACATAACAACATAGCATAACAACATAACATAGCACAGCAACATAACATAACATAACATGACAACATAACATAACATAACATAACAACATACAGTACCATGACAACATAACACAACAACATAACATAACAACATAACATAACAACATAACATGACAACATAACATAACAACATAGCATAGCAACATAACATAGCACAGCAACATAACATAACATAACATAACATAACATGACAACATAACATAACAACATAACATGACAACATAACATAACAACATACCATAGCACAGCAACATAACATAACAACATAACATAACATAACAACAAAACATAACAACATAACATAACAACATAACATAGCACAGAAATATAACATAATAACATAACATGACAACATAACATGATAACATAACATAACAACATAACATAACAACATACCATAGCACAGCAACATAACATAACAACATAACATAACAACATAACATAACATAACATAACAACAAAACATAATAACATAACATGACAACATAACATAACAACACAACATAGCACAGAAACATAACATAACAACATAACATGACAACATAACATGACAACATAACATAACAACATAACATAACAACATACAATAGCACAGCAACATAACATAACAACATAGCATAACAACATAACATAACAACATAACATAACAACATAGCATAACAACATAACATAGCACAGCAACATAACATAACAACATAACATAACAACATAACATGACAACATAACATAACAAAATAACATAACAACATAACATGACAACATAACATAACAACATACCATAGCACAGCAACATAACATAACATAACAACATAACATAACATAACATAACAACAAAACATAACAACATAACATGACAACATAACATAACATAGCACAGAAACATAACAACATAACATGACAACATAACATGACAACATAACATAACAACATAACATAACAACATACCATAGCACAGCAGCATAACATAACAACATAGCATAACAACATAACATAACAACATAACATAACAACATAGCATAGCAACATAACATAAGTACAATGGAACATGAGAAGACGATGATATGATACTGAACAATGCAGCTAATGGATTATTTTGCAAGGAAAATCAATATACGAATTACATTATGACTGCTGGAGATTTGTTTTAATGACATGTACAATAGATTCTCTAATGACTTTAAAGAATTCCGACAGTATTAATGGCTCAGAATTGCTCCCTCGTATTAAATGACAAGTTTGGCAGTAGGAACTTGAACTCTGCTAATGACTCGCCGGGTGACATAACTTCTCTGACTCAACTTAGAATGGGAAGTTAGGACTGGATAATATGGTTTGCAGTCTTGAACATTCATGGGAAATATTAAGGGGAAGCGACCTGCTTTTTCTCACTGGGTTTTATCTATTCGGTCCCATTCAGCCTACTGTTTTAAGACTTTTCTCTCCATTCAGGTGTCAATTTCTTCCTGGCAAACTTGTAAAAATCGACACCTGCATGGGGTTAAACGTCTTAAAACAGTAGGCTGAATGGGGCCGAATGGATACAACCCAGAGAGAGAGAGAGAGAGAGAGAGAGAGAGAGAGAGAGAGAGAGAAACAAGTTGGGCCCCCTTAAGGAACCTCACAAACATTCAGTGGGAGAAATAATGTCTTAATTCATAGATTGCACTGCAAACTGCCTTTGCAATAAACACAAATAGCGACGTAACACGGCTAAATATCTACTAACGGGAGAAAGAGCTTCACCTGCTACCTGACGCTATGAAGTGACTGTGAAGGTGTATATTGTCGAAAATATTTACACGATACTGAAAGAGCCTACCAAAGCCTAAATCCGAGAAGTATTACCGTGACTGTACAGGCCATTACCCTGCGCTGTCAGGCGGTAAATACAAACGTAAATTGTTTCCCTGTTTTTTTTTTTTTTTTTTTTTTAGACTTTTATTGTGGAACATTCGTATTTGCTATTTCTTTCATTACTACGTTAACTAATAGGGAACAATATAATTGAGACATTTTATATGTCTTAATTACGCACAGGACCTATGCACAAACATACATAGTATGTAAACATCTCCTACCCCTACACACACTTAGTATACACACAATAACTGATAAATCACACACACACACACACATACACACACACACACACACACTCTCTCTCTCTCTCTCAAGTACATAAAACTATTAAAGGTCTTGAAAATTTGGATTTTAACAAGTACATCAAATTTGATGTATATTTATTGGCACCGGCAAAGTATAAGGGTCACACTGTACAAAATGAACGCATTATTATAACAAGAAACGGCATACATAAACAACATTCTTCGGTTTATTAACTATTCACATTACAACACGAAAACGATCGAAACCTTAATATGGCAGCATGGGAAAACAATGTGTTACATACTGGCAAGTTTATAGCTGTAAAAATAGAATCTCCAAAATAATTATTCATCACTATCATTAACATTTAATAGCTACAACAGTTGCTCGAAGACACACCCACTACCACGTGGAAATAATTGCCGAACAACACATCAAATTGGAGCTCATTCTTTTATGTTTGCACTAAAAATGAAAGTTAATGTTTTGTCCGAACTACTGTCAGGTACAGTTCCGCGAATAAGTGATGTCTGGGCACCAAGTATGTTTTGATCAATAATTGGTATCAGCAATATCTAAGCTTCATTTCTTCATATCGAGTGAAATATAAAAAACATGTTCCTACACTTACCTGCCCTATTCAACATCTGACAGACATTAATACAGCACATAGCAAGCCAAACGTAATGACATCTGGGACATGACTTATTAAAAAGACCGTACACTGCAGAAAAATTAAATTAATTTTACTCTTTCGCAGGGAAAAGAGTGATGTTCCGCCCTTTTGTATACATGTGAATTTAATATTAGGCTTTTTGTTATTTACTTGTGTTTTGAGTACCAGTTTGTATGAGTGTAATAATTCATAGTTTGGAGGAAATGTATGTAGGTGTGTGTGTGTGTGTGTGTGTGTGTGTGTACTAAAATGTATTAACGCATTTCACACATACACACACAGTACCAATACCTTTTACACACACACACACACACACACAATACTAAAGCAGTTTTACACACTCACAGTACTAACCCAGTTTTACACACACACACGCAGTAATAACGCATTTTTACACACACACACAGTACTAACTCATTTTTACACAAACACAGCGCAAACGCTTTTTACACACACAGTACTAATACAGTTTTACACACTAACAGTACTAGTGCATTTTTACACACACATAGTGCTAACACATGTTTACACACACACAGTACTAAATCATTTTTACACACGCAGTTTTGCACACACATAGTACTAACACATTTTTACACACACGTGACACATAGTACTAACACATTTTTACACACACACAGTACTAACACATTTTTACACACACAGTACATATGGGGGAGATTGTAAGCACCAATCGAGCAGGGCTAGACCCAGGAGAGGTTATAGGCATTTGATAAGGAGTCGCTGGAACTCCTGTTTCATTTGATTGGCATCTCTTACTGATTTCCTTTGTGACTTACTTACAGTGAGAGTAACCCAGCTAGCTCTCACAAACACTTCCTCCTCGTATCCTCTTCACTACTCACGCTTTTTCTACTGCTGTCCGCAATAAGGAGGAAGCATTCAAACGGTACTGACGCCTTAAAACTCAAGAATTTCATTCTTTATATGTTTCTGCTCGGAATCAAGTCAAATATGTTGTTCGACTTGCCAAACACTCCTTCATCAATAATAAATGCAATGAAGTATCCAACTCTAGCTCTTCAGAAGCTGTCTGGCATCTAGCCAAAAACATCTCCAACAATAATTATTCTTCCTCCTCTTTCCCTCCCCTTTCCCACTCTGATGGCACAACCATCACTTCTTCCTCTGACAAAGTTGAACTCTTCGCTCAAACTTTCGCTAGAAACTCAAGCTTGGATGATTCCGGTGCTATTCCTCCCTCTCTCCTACTTATGCCTAATATCCTAATCTCTTCTAAAGATGTACTTTCTACCCTCTCTGGGCTTGATACTAAGAAGGTGTATGGTCCGGATGGTGTTCCTCCTGTTGTACTAAAAAACTGTGCTTCCGTGCTGACTCCCTACCTAGGCAAACTCTTTCGTCTCTGTCTCTCCTCTAACGCCTTCAGTTCATTCAACCTGTCCCAAAGAAGGGTGACCACTCTTAACCTTCCAACTATTGTCCAATTGCTCTCATCTCTTGTATCTCTAAAGTTTTTTAAACTATTCTTACTTCCAAATTTCTTAAGCATTTATCTTCTCATAATCTACTCTCAGATCGCCAGTATGGCTTCCTTAACCTGACAAGCGCTAAATAGACCTAGGGGCTAGGGTAGTTATTTGTGCATTTCTAGCCTTGGATTCTGACAGAATTCGTTATATTTACAATATAGAGCATTATTTGTTTTCGGTATGCTTTTATTTTACATATATGATGTATATATGAACCTTTAAGAGTGCTAAAATAAGTGGGAAAAGCATTTGGGTGGTGAAAAACGAAGATATTGGCCACCCGGTCATAATCTCAGGCGAGAGAGAGCCACAGGCAACCCTCCTCTCTCGCTGTCTGTGAGGTAACTGAGACGAGCGGGGCGGTGTGGGCCGGTGTCTGGGTGTTGCATAACGATCTTTTCTGCAACCCACTTGTGCTACATTATCGCGGGAGAGAAAAATAACCGATAAATGATGATAATAAGAGGAAAAATAGGTGATAATTGAGGAGGGGGGGGAGGGGGAAAAAGGGGGGGAAAGGGGGGGGGGGGGTTGGGTGAGATTTACATGGATGAGTACTGGAGGGGAATTATCTCACCTAGAGACAAATTCCTTTGTTTTGATAGGCCCTTTTTTTTTATGGAAGGCTTTTTTTATGGTCTTGCTTCCGTGAGGCCTATCGCGTTCCCTATAGGAAGCCTTCCGTGAGGCCTATCGCGCTTGCCGGGTTAAGGGTCTCTCTACTGGTGATCTTCTTTAATATCTTACTAACTCTTGGTCATCCTCCTTTCGGGACCTCGGTGAGACCTTTTCTATTGCGTTAGACATATCGAAGGCCTTCGATAGAGTCTGGCACAAAGCTTTAATTTCTAAACTACCCTCCTTCGGTTTCTATCCCTCCATCTGTGCCTTTGTCTCCAATTTCCTTTCCGGTCGTTCCATAGCTGCGGTTGTGGACGACCATCGTTCACTTCCTCATCCTATCAACTCCGGTGTTCCTCAGGGCTCTGTCCTATCTCCTATTCTCTTTCTAATTTTCATGAATGATCTTCTCAACTGTACCTCCAGTCCTATCCATTCATATGCAGATGACTCTTCCTTACACTATTTAATTAGTTTCCCAGAACGCCCCAGCCAGCAATCCCTAAAAAGCAAATGTAATGAATCCATACAACGTTTATCTTCTGATCTAACTACCATTTCTAATTGGAGCAGAGAAAACCTTGTTACCTTTAATGCTTCCAAAACCCAATTTCTTCATCTTCCTACCCATCCAGAACTTCCAGAGGACTATCCCTTACACTTCAACAATACAAAAATCAATCCTTCATCTTCTCTCAATATTCTTGCTGCCTCTTTTTCTTCTGCTCTCACTTGGAAGGACCATATTACCAGTCTTGCTAAGGCAGCCTACCAGAAGCTGGGTGTGCTCAACCGTCTCAAGGGGTTCTTTACCCCTGCGCAGCTTCTGGCTATATACAGGGGCACAGTACGTCCTTGTATTGAGTATTGTTCACATATGTGGGGAGGATCCTCACACACCGCACTTCTAGAGAAAGTAGAAAGGAAAGCCTTTCGTATCATTAACTCCCATCCACTCACCAACTCTCTGCAATCTCTCTCTCTTCGCCGCAATGTTGCATCTCTCTCGCTATTCTATCGCTACTACAATAATCAGTGTTCTTCAGAGCTTTCCCAGTGTATACAACCTCCTCTACGTAGGGTACGTAGTACCCATCTTGCAACACAATCCCACCCCTACTCTGTGCAACTCTCCAACCCAAGAGTGAAATGCTATTCTCAGACTTTCTTCTATTCAACTGCTGAGCTCTGGAACTCTCTCCCAGAATCAGTCTTTCTCTCTTCCTATGACTTAAAGTGCTTCAAACTCCGTGTGTCCAGGCATTTTGGCTCGAACGTTCCTTGATTTTGACCCTGTCACTCTTTCAACTCTGGGGGAGGCAATGACAGAAAAAAAAAAAAAAATATATATATATATACATACATACAAACACACACACTTTTAATTAACTCTTCCATGCCATCCTTAATTAGTCTGCTTAATAAGGTTTATAAAGCTCAGCAAATATACTTCATTAAACGTTCTTAATTATTTCGGTAAACATTTGGTAATATTCTCTTGCTCTGTCCTATCTTAATGAAGCAAAGTTTGGTGATTAAGGTAATTAGCTTATGGGGAGTTTGCATTTTTTTTTTTTTATTATATTTATTTATTTATTTATGTATTTATCTATTTATTGTTTTTGTGTATGCATATATTATGATTAAGTTTCCTCCCAAGATCTCCATCAAGATTTAGAAAATACCCCTAAGATAAATGTTTACAATTTTCTACCGTAAAATGTCCCAGCCGTAGGCCAGGATCTCTTAAATTGCAGGCTCGCTATCGCTCGCCAAGAAAAATTCGACACCTAATTTGTTATGTCTATGTATGAAGGAGACGAAAAACAGGTTGCCTGTACAAGTACCTCCCCCAAAGTCAAAAGAGTGACAGAGAGTCAAATTTAAGGGACGTTGGAGTAAAAATGCCTGGATACACGAAGTTTAAAGCAGTTTAAGTCATAGGATGAATATAAGATTGATTGAGGGAGAGAGTTCCCGAGTTCACTTGTTGGATAGAAGAAAGACAGAGAAAATTTGCCAACTCTTGAGTTGGAGAGCTGGACAGAATAGGAGTGGGACTGTGTTGAAAGGCAAGGGAGGGAGTAGGCACTGAGAGAGCTCTAAAAAACATTGTTGTAATAGCAATAGAAGAGTGAAAGAGATGCAACATCGCGGCGTGTAGAAGGAGATTGAAGGGAACCAGTAAGAGGAAGTGAGTTGATGAGGCGAAATGCTTTTGATTCTACTCGTTCGAAAAGTGTGGTATGGATGGAGCAGAGCAAGAAGCTGCGCAGGGATGAAGAACCTATGGAGACGGTTGAGCACACCTACAGTCACTTTTGGGAAGCTGTTTTAGCAAGAGTGGTAATGACACGCAAGGTCTTGATATTGATAAAGAAATGGGGCGAATGGTCTTGTAATCCGATAACTAATGGGGCGAATGTCTTAAAATCTCAAAACTAATGGGGCTAAGCTTGAAGGAGAAGGGGGTCCAGAAATAGCGACTACCTCTCCCTAAAGGTAAATAGGACAATGGTAATTTGGAAAGAGGAGAAGGGGCCGCTTTCTCCTAAATTACAGACTCGCTATCGCTTGCTAATAATAAATCGATACCTAAATGGCACGAACGGTCTTGAAAAAAAAATGGCGAGCAATAGCGAGCCAGCATTGTATGGAGAAATATGGTTTCGCCGGAAACATTTTTCTAACGAAAAAAGTACAAATTTAGCTTGCTGTCAAAACAAATATATATATATGCTGGCTCGCTACCGCTCGCCAGGAAGATATTGACACCTAGATGGGGTAAGCGTCTTAAAACAGTAGGCTGAATGGGGCTGAATGGATACATTTCAAAGAGAGAGGGAGAGAAAGATAAAAAAGTGAGGTGGGCTCCCTTAATGGTGAAGATTTCATATAGTGAGTACCCTATAGACACCCCTAGTGAATCCTAGAGGTGCAGTACATAGCATATATCCCCCTGGATATGTATATCTCTATCTCTCTCTCTCTCTCTCTCTCTCTATATATATATATATATATATATATATATATATATATATATATATATATATATATATATATATATATACACAGGGTGTCCCGAAAAGGACATGCCTTACTTTAGGATTAGGTTAGGAAAACTATTTTAAGCATAAGATGATGTTTAAGCAAAACTCCATATTGTACTCGTTACAGAGATATTGCCTGTTTAAAATGGCATTGTCTTAAGTAGTTCTCCATTGGGCTGGCCTAGCTTTCCTAGAGCCTACCATACCCCCATCAAACTGCAAATATCTAACCATGTTATTATGAAAATATTATAATTCTGTAAGTTGCAAAATGATTATAGACAAATTATTAGCTCACCTTGGACTTGTTGGAAACTATTTGACATAGACACGTCCATTACAGTGATGCTGAGGGGAACACTATATAAAACCTTCAATACCACTTAAACGGTTGAGATTAAGAATTTGTATTATATATATAATGTTATACTTAGAATCACCTATTGTATATGATAATTTGTTCAAATTAATAGCATTAATTTGTTTAAGTATTTGGTGATACAATATTAAGAGCGACCTGATAATGTATATGGTACACCTATTATAAATATTACAATATGTTTCCTATCAACAGCATTGGAAACCCTAGACAGCAAAAGTGCTTGACGATGCCTTAGCACAAGAATACCCACGCTAAATATATATATACACACATTTCAGATACACTACATAGCATATCCCCCTGTGATCTCAACACAGGCCCCCACCATGTAGCTGCTACGATCACTTAACAGGAACACAATCATCTCGGCGATCTCTGAAACGAGTAATATTTGTATATATAAATATTTATGTAAATGTATACCGATATATATATATATATATATATATATATATATATATATATATATATATATATATATATATATATATATATATATATATATATATATATATACAGTATATATATATATATATATATATAATAACAGATACACACAAATGTAAAAATAACACAAGTATTATAGTGAGTTACAATAATTTCATAAAGCCTCTCTCTCTCTCTCCTTCAGGTTTACCCATTCTAGCCAGAAGTTGTTGTTGTTGTTGTTGTTTCCTAAGCTGCCTGGCCGAACAGCCCCGAGTCCTTAAGGAAGGCCATAGCCACGGTCGGGCTTTCCCACAGAGCTCTCAAAGAGTGTAAATTGTGTTGTTGGCGTAAGTGGTTGTGTGAAATGCAGTTTTCTATGATGTGTTTAATGGTATGGGGTGTTGTGTTACAACCCGGGCAGGTGTCGACAACGGAGTCATCCAGTCTCTTCTGATAGCTCAGAAGAGCCGGATGGTATCCGCATCTCAGCCTGGCCAGGTGGACTCTGTCCTCGCGAGGCAGGGAGGATTCAGAAGGATGGATTTCGGGAGGTCGTGCTTGCAGCTGCGTGTTGTCTATAAATATTGTGAGTGAGTGGATGGAACGGCGAGTGATATGAGTATGGATGTGCTTCCGGAAGTTGGTTTGGGGTGGGCAGGGAGGGAGAGAAGATAGTATTTGTGTGTGATAGCGTGTGCTGGGTGTTGTTTTTATATTTCTTGGTGTCTGTGGGTGTGTTGCCATGTAGTGTAGTGGGTGGTTTTGATTCGTGGAGGCTGCTACCAGGAATTGTGTGCCTCTCATGTCTAGATGATCTTTGACTTTGAGGACTTTGGTTTCTTGATGTAGGTGATCTGTGGGTGTCGTAGCTGTGCATCCTGTGATGATTTTCAGGGCTTTATTTTGAATAGTCTGTAAGGTCTTATGATGTGTTTCAGCTAGGTTAGAAGCCCAGGCCGGGCTTGCGTATTCCATAACTGATCTTATGTATTGTTTGTAGACTGTGGTGGTGGTTTCTTTGTTGTGTCCAAATTTTGTGTGGGCAAGTGATCTGAGGGCGTTAAGTCTGGGTGTCAGTTTCTTTTTCGTGTTTGTGGTGTGCTGTTTGAATGTCATTTGGGTGTCGTATGTTACTCCTAGGATTTTGTGTGTGTGTGTGTGTGTTAGGGGTGTGTTGTTTATGTTGAGTCCCGGGACGTAATCGTGCTCTCCTGTCCAGCTTGTGAGGAGGGTTGCAGTGGATTTAGCTGGGGCTAAATTGAGTCTGTTTGTAGTGCACCATTCATGTAATGTGTCGAGATAGTCTTGAAGGAGTCTTGTTGCTGTGTCTGGGTTTTGGTGCGTGCTTGTGAGTGTTATGTCGTCTGCGTAGGAGGCTATGGTTATTTGGGGTGAATTTGGTGTATTTATATCATGCATGTACAGATTGAAGAGTGCGGGCGACAGGACGGATCCTTGCGGGACTCCGTTTGGGAAATTTCTAATGCTTGATGACTGACCGGCAAAAGATAAAAGATAGGACAACACCTCTGGCCTCTAGCCAGAGGTGTTATCCTTTAGCAATTATTGATCTTGACGTCTCAAACACTCACAGACTTACCCTTATTTGGTTTGTTTGTTCATGTAACTCAATGTAACTGTTTGTCCATGTGACTTTATGTAACTGTTTGTCCATGTAACTTTATGTAACTTTTGTCCATGTAACTTTATGTAACTGTTTGTCCATGTAACTTTATGTAACTTTGTCCATGTAACTTTATGTAACTGTTTGTCCATGTAACTTTATGTAACTGTTTGTCCATGTAACTTTATGTAATTGTTTGTCCATGTAACTTTATGTAACTGTTTGTTCATGCAACTGTATGTAACTGTTTGTCCATGTAACTTTATGTAACTGTTTGTCCATGTAACTTTATGTAACTGTTTGTCCATGTAACTTTATGTAACTGTTTGTCCATGTAACTTTATGTAACTGTTTGTCCATGTAACTTTATGTAACTGTTTGTTCATGTAACCTTATGTAACTGTTTGTCCATGTAACTTTATGTAACTGTTTGTTCATGTAACTTTATGTAACTGTTTGTCCATGTAACTTTATGTAACTGTTTGTTCATGTAATTTTATGTAACTGTTTGTCCATGTAACTTTATGTAACTGTTTGTCCATGTAACTTTATGTAACTGTTTGTCCATGTAACTGTATGTAACTGTTTGTCCATGTAACTTTATGTAACTGTTTGTTCATGTAACTTTATGTAACTGTTTGTTCATGTAACTTTATGTAACTGTTTGTCCATGTAACTTTATGTAACTGTTTGTCCATGTAACTTTATGTAACTGTTTGTTTATGTAACTTTATGTAACTGTTTGTCCATGTAACTTTATGTAACTGTTTGTTCATGTAACTTTATGTAACTGTTTGTTCATGTAACTTTATGTAACTGTTTGTTCATGTAACTTTATGTAACTGTTTGTCCATATAACTTTATGTAACTCTTTTTCCCCTCTCTTTCATTTCTCTCTCCCCAACTTTCTCTTTCCTCTCTCATTTAAGGGAGCCCACCTCGCTTTTTTCTCTTGCTCTTCCTCTCTCTTTGGCTTGTATCCATTTTGACCCATTCAGCCTACTGTTTTAAGACGTTTACCCCCATCCAGGTGTCAATATTTTCCTGGCGAGCGGTAGCGAGTCGGTATATATATATGGTTGTTTTACACCAGTATCCTATGTACTGTACAGCCAACACGTGTTTGAACTCGGAAGACCGCTGCTGCCCTGACTGACCCTTGCGGCGAGAGAAGTGTCTGACGTCATCAAGTTTCCACCAAGTTCCAATAATCGCCACCATCGGTTTACCTTATTAGTCTCTTTACCATGCACACACTCACCTTGGGGTTGACCTAATCTACCCAGCGGGGTCATCATTTTGGCATAATTGACCGTGGACTCCTCAGCACCACTTATGAGCGATGTTTCAGTCATACCGGGCAGCACACAGTTCACTCGCACACCCTTGCTGAAAATGATGGTATTAACTTAGGGAGCCCACCTCGCTTTGTATCTCTTTCTTTCCCTCTCTCTTTGGCTTGTATCCATTCGGGCCCATTCAGTCTACTGTTCTAAGACGTTTACCCCCATCAAAAGTGTCAATATTTTCCTGGTGAGCGGTAGCGAGCCTGGTGAGCGGTAGCGAGCCAGCATATATTTGTTTTATTTTGAGAGCAAGCTAAATTTGTACATTTTTCGATAGAAAAATTTCTCCGGCGAAGCCGGATTTCTCCATACAATGATGGCTCGCTATCGCTCGCCAGGAAGATATCGACACCTGGATGGTGATAAACGTCTTAAAACAGTTAGCTGAATGGGGTCGAATGGATACAAGCCAGAGAAAGAGAGAAAAGGAGAGAAAGATAAAAAAGCAGGTGACCCCCTTTAACCCATTCAGTACCGGTGACATCCTTTCCATTATATTCTGGCAATTATTATTTTCAACTTAGGAAGGACGTCTACCCATTAAAATGTTACAGACTATCTCAATTAATCCTTTTAGCTACCACAGTTCCTTCCTAAACTGCATACAATCGTGTAAATATAGCTAGAATAATAAAACATAAAAAAAAACGTCACCGTTACAGAGGGGGTTAACCCCAAATAATGTACAGATTTATCTTGAAAGAGGGTCTGGAGGAGGGGGAAGGTTTCTTAGTTTGAGCAGAGCTAGGTGAGGTGTGTTTTAGCTTGAATGTAGTCTTGGAACAAATCAAGTAAGTAATACAAAAATACAAAATACAAAGCCTTACTAATGATAACAACTATTGTCAGTGGCCTCCTGAGCAAGACTCATGAAAGGTGTTTCAGTCAAGCCAGGCAGCATGAAGTTCACCCGTATTTCCTTGCTGAAAATTGTGGAATTATTTTTTAATTTCATTCTAATTTACTGATTAGCTTTGAAATTTAGCATGGTGATTTGGGAAGTGTCAAGCACCCCATCCCCACGGAATTACGTTTATCAAGACTAATACGTTTTGTGAAATAATTAACCCTTTTAGTACCAGCGACGTTCGTTATATTTTATTCTAGCTATATTTAGACGATTTTAAGCAGCCTAGGAAGGATCTGTTGTAGTTAAGAGGGTTTATTGAGATAGCTCGAAGACTTATACTTGTTAGACAGCCTTCCTAAACTGAATACAATCGATTAGTAGTAGCCATAATATAATATAAATGGTGCCGACGGTACAGAAGGGTTAAATATCCAATAAGCAGTTCAGTGAATACCGTAAACATTGAGGGGGAAGGGTTGGCTACAGGGTGTACTAGGAATTAAGGAGTTATGGAATCTTTGCCAAACAAATATTTATACATATAGAAAGGAAAGTTTGCATCCAATTTCATAAAGATTCGGTCATAAGTTTAGAGAGCTTGCTTATTACTTGTTATATTTAGTATTTATTTTAGGAATAATTATTACAACTCTCATATATTTTTAAGGTAATTTACTTGCAATGAACTGTGTATTTAAGCAGAGGACTGTACACTCTAGAGGTTGAATCAATGTGACTTCCTTACATGCTCACTCACACAGACAGAAAACAAAACAAATAAATAGACAACAAAAGAGATACAAAGAGCACCGAAGTCAGTCACAAAAGTCGATTAACTAACTTCAGTATTAAGTCAGTAGCTGAAATTCATAACGATCGTACATACATTGCGAATTTGAAGGCAACATCAGTTAATATATCATGAAAATTGATAGTCATTACAAGTGACAGGCTAGAGTAAATGCTGAAAAAACGTCAGTATGACTTCCCTTTAAATCCGTAACCCAGAAGTGTTTTCCCTCCTGCCATGCTTGACTGAAGGACTATTGGTAGCTCGCTCTCTCTCTCTCTCTCTCTCTCTCTCTCTCTCTCTCTCTCTCTCTCTCACACACACACACACACACTAACCTTGAAGTCTGCCCAGCAATGTAATGTGTTTTTAAACTTTGATTTTGGCCTCGTCGGCAATACTAGTCAATAGATTGTCAGCCAAGCCAGGCAGAATGCAGTTTATCTGCAAACCCTTAAGCCTGCTTCACATGAGTGTTTTCTCCGATGCGTGAAATGCATGGGCGAGCTAAAAATCAATAGAGATGAATTGGACAATTGACAAACACATCGAGGGAAATTATGCGTGCCCACCCACCACCAACCTGTATAGCTAACTCTCATCATGCCTATCGTGTTGGAAATGTATTTGTGGCAGTTGGCTCCTTCAGACTTGTGGAACAGGAGAACCCACTCATGCCTTTGGAGCCAGAGCATCTGACGAGCCTCCCTCAATTGAGGAACACATTCATGGCCTTACCAGGCAATTTGACCAGGCGTATTGCTCCTGCACAAGATAAAACGTCCATGTAAAACAGGCCTCTATGTTGGTTAGATCCGTGACGAGCAAACAAATTAACAACCAAACAAGCATACACAGACACTTATTGTCACATAGCCTTGGCCCAACTCTGTAAGATCACCTTGTCAGCTCTGCCGCATGCGACTTGGTGAGCGCTATGACCCCGCCTTTGGAAGCGGCATAAGGGCTATAGTTTGGGATGCCTGTCTTGCCCAGGATGCTGGCGATGTTCACTATGGCCCCTTTAGCAGGCTTCTCATGATCCAGCAGCAAATTTGTGAACACCTGGCTCACTAAGAAAGTACCCTGTTCGAACGATATTTGTATAGTACAATTTCATGATGCGTTATATTGTTCATTATAATTACCAAAGACTATGATAACAGCTGTGAACTCATAAATGTTTCACCCACTGTCCCACATGCATACATTTAATAAGATACAATCTGATTATGTTGAACCTTAATAATTTAATAAAGCATGCATTGTACATCATTATGGGGAGATGATAGAGATAAAATGAAGCAATGTGAGCTTAGAGAGTGAGACAAGGAATATTATGATCCAAAGTATTGTGGGCATAGGATTGTTTTTAAGCATAAGTGAATGCACAGTTTCTTACTATGTTGATGGTTTTACCTGGATGATATTAATACCTTTTTTCGTAATTAGAAGAACATAATTGGCTTTAAAATTTTAACAAGAACTAACATGACAATTTCCCGCCAGCTAAGAAGAAACATACTATAGTAACTAAAGCTGGCGTCACACAAGCCTTTTAACGATGGACGTATCATAGTCCCACTATTGGAACCAAAATCATGCCAAAATAATGCATATTTATTTCACCTCTATTATGACTTGGTTTCTACTATACTAATCGTTACCACTGTGCATGAAACTCCTACCAAAAACAACCTACTTCCATCCCTTGCTTCAAAACCTACACTCTCCACCCTCGTACCCTTCTGCCCTCACCCTTGCTATGAAAATACAGCACTTCACTGACTGTGAAGTCGAACGTATGGTCTCAGGTGGAGGTTTTCATTATGTTTTTTTGTTGTTGTTGCCAGTGCTAAATACCTATACCTACTTATATATGTACATACAGTAACTCAAAATAATGTTCACATTGCCTGACGCTATACGGGTTAATTGAACCATCAAAATGTTAATGCCAGGCAGCAAAATATAGAGATAGAATTAGTGACCCAAACTGTATCTGCCACTTGCCATCATAACAAAAACACATACCTTCAGATTAATGTCGATAACTTTAGACCATGTCTCTTCGGACATTTCTTGGATTGGTTTGCCACCCAATATCCCCGCAGAGTTGACGAGGAGTGAGGGGGGTTGGCCGTAATGGTCCTTGGCCGAGCTGATGGCCTTCTCTATACTCGCCTTGTCTGTCACGTCCAAATTTAGAGCCAGGTGCTTCTGAGGACCTAATGTGGGCATTCAGGAGTAGGGAATTAATCTGTGTTGGTGGTGTAATGGTTTAGATGCTTATGTTCTGGGTCTGGTGTCCCGAGTTCGAATCCCGGGAGGACCATATGCTTTCATTAGTTTGTTCAAGTGCATTGGGGTTTGTAATTAATGATTAATGTTGAGAACTAGGTGTTACTTAATTGATTATGCTGCTGTTGATTATCGATATGCTTACTATGAAAGTATCATGAGATAAGTGGATTTCAATAACTCGCCACTCGATTCTGCAGTGCATACATTTTTATCAAAGTAATTAGAATATATCTTACACTTTATTATTATTGTTTTGCTTTTGCACTAGTTTGTATACTGTACAGGTATGATGCACCTTACCCTGAAGGAGTGTTAGTGTGTGCTGTGTTGACGGTAGGTCCCGATCAGTTACCACTACCCGGGCACCCTCTCTGGCCAGCACCTCACAACATGCCCGTCCAATGCCGCTACCTCCACCTGTGTCACAATGATTTTGTTAAAATACTTAGCATTTGTATCAGATTCCAGAGAAAGCCTATAGATATTTCATTATTATCTTTCGCCCCAGAAAGGACCTTCACACAACATATACTTTAAGCACTTATACCACCAAAGGCTTAGTAAATCTGTATTAGAAGAATGCTAGACTAGTATATTGTAAAACGATAATTAATATTGACAATTATTCCAACTATGAAATTATCATTAAACTATATTTGATTCATTCTGAGAACTGCAAGAAAAAAGAATAAAGAATACAACTATTGCCTTGAAGGAGTCATTAATTGCTGTGTAAATCTGTGTAGTCTAGATTCTTTGGTGTTATCCTGTCCATATCTTCTTTAGAGGACTACTCGCTCTCAATCTACATGTTAATGGTAGACATCTCAAGGTGGTACTTTATTTATTTTTTGGCAAACTTTATTAAGTATTTATATGTTGGATAATTAAGGAAATTGATCGGTTAAGTTTTCAAGTCCACAAGTCACAACAAACATCTGTATTAGCATTACTGTCAGCTATTTGGGTAATTAAAACTCATTGGAAACAATTGTTTCGCCTCTCAGTAACCGATGACCCATATGTTCATTATATTCCGGCTATAATTTTAACAATTTTATTATAATTAGAAACGATCTGTACAAATTAAAGATATAATTGAGATCAAATATAATTTTGTATTGCGTTATGTCCTTCTTAACCCCGGGTGACACCATATGGCGTCAAGCTTTTTCAAGCTAAGCAATCAAATTTTTTGCGGGCCCTATCGTCGTCGGACAATTAAACTAGGCTTCCTCCTCCATCCTCCCAAGCAACTCACGCACCCCCTTCCACCCCCCACCTAATTTCTCGCTTGCACTACCCACTCCATCCCTTCCGCACCATGATATGTATCCTCAGTACATAGCCGGCCTCCGCCATGGTCGAACGTATTAGTGCCTCCTCCGTCTATGAGGCACCCGACACATTGACCTCACGCCCTTCGCAGAAACAACCCACGCCCTCGTTCAGGGCGGCCCACTTTCATGCAGCCTCAGCACTAGCGGTAAAGGGAGAGCCCTCTTATTCTACGAAGAGCATGGAAGCGACTATGAGGCTGGGCCTGATGGCGAGAAGAGCGAGAGTGATGCGGGTTGTCGGGAATCGTGGGGGAACAATGCTGCGCCACTTGTGGAGGACCTGGGTCAACATGGAGAAACAAAGGCCGCTCACGTGTGGTGATGCGTGGGTTATCTTCCCTATCACCATCTTCACTATAACCTTCAATCCCTTTCTCTTTCTCCACCTCCTCTTGTGCTTTTTTGTCACATCACTTTCAACTCACTTTTTGTAGAAAAGTTTGCCTACCTTCAAGGGCGACTGAGCATGGGAGGTACTAGGCTCCTAGATCGTCATTTCAATGGGCAGGTCACTTTGCAGTTAATTCATATGCTCAATTTCGCTTTTATCACTTATATTTTCATATTCAGATTGACCCTCTATTTTGTCTCTGTCAAAATAAATTGTGGCTGTAATAATAAATAAATAAAGGACCCGGGAGGACAAGGGGCGAATGCGCCACCATGAGCAAAATTGAGTTAGGACTGGTTCCCGATAGATGGAAGCACTGAAAATCACGTGGTGAAGAGCGTGTGAAGAGCGTTTTGCGATTCCCACCCATGCGGGCTCAGTACCCTAGGTTCTAAATCCCTTGTTTCGACCTTGTGTAGCGGCGGAGGAGGTATGGATTGTAGGAGGTGGAGGGGCGAATGTTCCCGCGCGCTCAAGCCAATGAGCGGCCGGCTAGCATTCCCCGAGTTAAAGGCCCGCCTCCCGGCCAATCACACGCGTGTTTGCGCGTTTTTTTGGCTGAAAATTTAACAGTATCTTAGTTTCATGGACATCTAATACAGGATTAAATTTCAAGCAGATTGAACAATAATTACTATAGGCTGAACAAAACAAAAAAAATCTATTGTGCATTTTTTTTTTTTTTTTTTAATTTTCTATCAATTTGTCTCTTCCAGAGGATTCTAATGGTATATAATAACATGCTATTCTGTAATATTCTATGTATGCCACCTATTCCAGACTTTAAACACTCATAACTCGAAAGTAAAGTATTGGCGCATTCGCCCCTTGTCCTCCAGGGTCCTCTATGTCCTCACTACTAAAGCTCTCAACCCACTCATTATTACTAGGTGGTTCATCTTCCCTATGTCAAGGCGCCCCTGCTAAGTTTTGAAAAACCACCTGCTTTAAAAATCTATTAGTGCACAATCAATTCCAGAAATACTTAGGTTCGTCTTCGCGCAATGTTTTTTCTACCTGGAAGCAATAGGCATAGAGGTTGTTTGCAGGTGCGTCGGTTTGGATGCGGCAGAATTTGTAGATGGCTGTGGTTCCATCTTGATGGGCAGACAAAGTCTGAGGCTGAGCATAGTTGGTGCGTAGTGGCGCTATCTACGCCTTGACGCAAGAAAAATCAAGAGCACGCAATATAAAGCCCAAAAAAGAGCTTTTTCCTTTAGAAACGTTACCCGGGCTCCAAGGGTTAAACCTATAATTTCTGTGGTCTACTGTAGTTGGTTAGGTGCTGGAGTGCTGCACTACTGGCCTGGGTTCGAACCCTCGCTTGGGCATGACACAAAATATTAATTGTAATATTAACCCTTTTAAGACGATACCACCCAATTGAATTTTAATCCTTTTATCATTGAATGATTATATCAAGCTTACACTGTAAAATATCAAGGGTATGAAAAAGATATAGGATTATTGGGTATAATGATAGTAATTTACCTCTATATCCTTGTAATAGGTGAGTTAATGTCCATCAATATACCATACAGTGGGTAGATTATGGACACTTTAATTACCCTTCCATTACCCATTAATCTGGAGATGCATGTTTTTTTTCTTTATCTTTATCATGAAGGGGTCTAGGGATAAAAAAAAAAAAAAAAAGGGGGGGATAAAAAAGAAAAAAAATATATTTATATAAAAAACAATCATACTAAAACAAAAACACCACAGGAACCCCCCAAAGCGTCGTATCAGCTAGTATGTTTCTGTACTTCACTGTTATCAGATGGATATTTTTTATCACGAATCTTATGATAAGATAACACCGTAGATAATTTAGTGACAATAACACTGTAGCGATTATTACAGCTACTTTAACATTTTCAGCATTTGAAGACGCATATATTAAAGGGGGTATGACGATTTTTTTTTAACTTAAAGGGTGTCTTGGAAGCAAATACAAAAAAAATAGCTCAACAATTGTAAAAACAATCATCATCCTCAACAAATTTGAGCTTGAAAGGAAAGTTGGTCTCTCTTGCTCTCTCTCTCTCTCTCTCTCTCTCTCTCTCTCTCTCTCTCTCTCTCAAAACGTTCAACAATAATTAAATTTTGCACCAAAATAACCTCCCAAAACATCGGATCAGCTAATAGTGTAAGGTTAAACTTATGTAATTGTAAATTTTAATAATACTCAACTCCTTCAATATCAGAACGTCTTTCTTCCTTTAATTCTGGTTATTATTAATCAATTTTATTAAGCACAGGAAAGGGTTATGAGAGTCAGAAAGGGTTATTAAGATGGATCATGCCCCTTTGAATGCTAGATGTCTTTCCTAAATTAAGAACATAAAAACATGAGAACATGTAAGTCTGTATGTAATCGACTAGTAATAACAAACATAAAAGGAAGGAATTAACTATTATTAAACCTTACAATTAGAGGTTTACCCCTTAACATTAGCTGATCTGATGTATTGGGAGGTTATTGTGGTAAAAAAGTTCATAGTTTTGATTTTTTTGATTTTTTTTTTTTGGGGGCAATTTGGATTTTTTTTTTTTAGTTTGCTCCTCCCCCCAAAGAGAGAGAGAGAGAGAAAGAGAGAGAGAGAGAGAGAGAGAGAGAGAGAGAGAGAGAGAGAGAGAGAAGCCCTCCCTTTAAGCTCAAAAACGCCTCTCCATTCCCCCTTAAACTATAAAAATTAACACCATACCCTAGCTAGTCTTCTCACCTACATTTCACTATCGCTCGCCAGGAAATACAATAGACACCCGAATGAAATGAAAGGTGATATAAATGGCAATCTAATGGGGCGAAACGTCATATAACGCTAAACAAATGAGTCGAAACAGGGGGTTGGGTGGGGGGGAATCTATAATGACCTCACACGGTTCTACTATACCCTGTTCCAAATAGGTAGGCCAGAAATCGTGAACCCTAACCTCTGTAACTCAAAAATGGCGAGATCAAATGGGCTGTGAATTTCCACACCTATTCCCTTTCTGACCCTTCCCACAGGGTAGATATATTAGCTCGATTACTCTAGGCGTTTGTGAGTTATAGATGTTAATGTTCAAGAGTTTTGGCCTACTTATTTGAAACAGGGCATAGTATACAATGACGAGAATACCAAAAGGGCTAACATTAATATTATAGGCTGATATATTTTTTTCTATTTGGATGAGGGAGACAAAAGACAAAACTGACTGTGACGAATGCCTCCCCAAGAGTTAAAACAGTGACGGCCAAAATCAAGGAATGCTCGAGCCAAAATGCCTGGACACACAAAAGTACTGTAGTATCCCACTGGGTTCGATATTGATTCAAATAAATGAATACCCAACTTACCTGTGACGAGCGCTATTTGTCCTTGAAAGTAGTGAGACATGGTTGGTTTGGTTGGTGTTGGTGAAGGGAGATGTTACCTTGATCCTGCTACCTGGCACACTGAGGGACTGTTGTGGGTTATCTTATCACACTTATCTATTTTGTTATTAATTTCACCACCACACCAAACACCTCCAATGAAATTAATGAAAGCATATCCACCAGGATTCGAACCCGGGTTATCACACAGATTTGTAGACACCTTAACCATTACACCACCAAGACGGTTAAAGGTTTATGCACACGCCTAAGACTTATTATCCATTCTCGAATACTGGATATTAATCTAATCATGTTCATATTCCCACCGCACTATGGTAGCCTAATGTTTAAGTGAGAGGAAAGCATATTCATGGGACACAGATCATTATATACAGGTGAAAGTATTGAGGGTTAAGCCTTTACACAGTCATGCTCTCTTCTTCTTATAATTATGTCTTCTCCTCCTTCTTCTCCTCCTCCTCCTCCTCCTCCTCCTCCTCCTTCTTCTTCTTCTTCTTCTTCTTCTTCTTCTTCTTCTTCTATAGAGGGTGGTGCATAATTCGTTTACCAAGTTGACTCAGCTTGCGTTTTTTTTTTTTTTTTTTTTTTTTTAATATTAATTTAACCAGACCACTGAGCTCTACAAAAGAACTCTCATAGGGCTGGCCCGAAGGATTCGATCAAGATATATAACTAAACGAGTCAAGATAGATTGGGAAGGGCAGTAGGGGAACAAATCGAGGAAGGTGAAGACACGCAGACATTTCTCGCCATTTCACCAGTTCAGCCGGACCACATGAGCTCCACATTAGAGCTCTCATAGGGCAGGGCCGAAGGATGAGGCAAGAACTGCTACACCTCAACACCGACCAAGAAGTGATCAGGGCGAAGAATGAAAGATCAGGTCGAAGGTAGAAAAAATCACATCGAGAAGCAAAAAATGCATTACCGAAGGGAATCAAGTCAGTCCGGTCACATCAGCAACCGAAGAGACAAATCAGGCCAGGAGTCTGCTACCTAGCCAGGCCAGGGAGACATGAGATATAGGCTGCCGGAGGACAGCCAAATGGGACAGAATAAGAATATAAGGGGAAAATTATAGAATGAGGAATGAAAAACTACTCAAAATTAGTCAAGCTGAGGACGAAAGCTCGAGGGGAGATAGGAAGGGTAAGTACCACAACCATCCCCCATCAAGCTCCAGTAGCCGGCCCCGAAGCCCCCCAACCGCGTCAAGGAGAGTAGTATCAGGGGGGTCAGCTTGCGTTTATCCTTGGTAGAATAATTTTGTGCAACCTGTTGTATTTGCACTCAAGTAACATAGTTTACAAGCGTCCAGTTACTTAATAAACACAAATTAAAACAAAGAGCTTAGCAAGTCCTGATATACTATAGTGGTAAATGATTACTGAGAATATATAATATTTATTAAAAAATATAAGTTTAAATAGTTATCTCTCTCTCTCTCTCTCACACACACACACACACACGCACACTGGCAACATTCCGAAAAAAGCTGCTCCATCTTTTCCTATCACAGATTCTTTTGCTATATTTAGTCCAGTATACGTTTCCTAGAACAATTAGCACGGCCATTCATTATCATCAACCCGTTACTAATTAGTGTATCGAAAATATAACAGAATTCCCAATGTGGGTAAAATAATGTAATTGCATAAATAGAAAATGGATTTATATTATTGCAGATATCGATAAAATGCCATTTTATCAAATATATCTATATGTTAGACGTTCATTACACCAATTCCTATACAAACACACTATGACTTTTTATACTGGATTTAATATATGCTCGTCATGGTTACTGGCTGACAATCACACACATACATGTTTGCCCTTCATAACTGATTGAATTGAATAATTTAAGCATACAACTGTATGCATATTATTAGTTCATTCCCGACCATTGATCTATTTTTCTCCATCCGAACAATATAATTTTGTAACACAAAAAAAAAAAAACATATACTGTATATACATATATATATATATATATATATATATTATATCTATATATATATATATATATATATATATATATATATATATTATATATTATATATATATATATATATATATATATATATATAATATATATATATATATATATATATATATATATATATATATATATATATATAATCCTATTGTAATCGTAGGTGGTTATTCTTTTTACATGTAGTTAACATTTTAAAATGCATTTTATTTACATATTAGCATTAAAATATATCTGCATATAGAAAGTTTATTAGTTAGGGGAGGGTTGTGATAGGCTATGAGATAATTTTGGAGGCTCATATCATGTATTGTAAAAAAGATACTGTTTTAACTTCAATGTACATTTAGGGAGATTACTGGCCTCTTTAGTATTTGATGGGAGTTTGTTTCATAGTTTTGGTCCTGCTACAGTGATCTAGCTCCCGTGTTTACATTTTGGACATGTAGGTGCCTTCCCTGATATAATATCCATCTCCAATACTAATCCAACATTAATATTTTGTTTCTTTCATAGTTATTCTTTCATATCGCTCGTAGTTTCCAATATAACTCGTCCAATACTTCAGAATTTGTTTTTTCAGTTTTTCTTTCTGAGATGTTTTGCTGTGTATCATGTCTCGCAGCCCTTTATATTTTCACATGTGGCAGTATCTTTTCAGTTCCTCGTAGTTTCTCTGTTTTTTTTTTTTTTTTGTTTTTTTTAGTCTTGAATGTACTATATTGTTTGACTAGACAGAATATTGCTAGTATTTTCTTTTCTCATAATTCGCTGCAGAAATGTTAGATCGGTGGCTTTTCGGGCTTTAATTTCGTTTCCTTTGTCTTTTGTGTTTGATATGATTCTATTCTTCGTTTCTAGCTCCTCAATATGT
The DNA here is from genome assembly GCA_032716605.1 of Paralithodes platypus. Taxonomy (NCBI): domain Eukaryota; kingdom Metazoa; phylum Arthropoda; class Malacostraca; order Decapoda; family Lithodidae; genus Paralithodes; species Paralithodes platypus. The sequence goes on along the minus strand of CM064519.1, from coordinate 17,713,824 downwards.
TCTCTTTATCTCCTGTTCATATTTGTTCATTTAAATTATTCGGTAACCGGTTATTTCGCTAACAAGCCTTATCGTCGCAGGTCTAGTTGTCTTAGTCCAAGTTTTGACATATTTTTGGGTATTTCAAGTTTGTCTAGGTTATATTAGATTACTTAAAAAAACATACTTTAGGTTTGAGTTGTTTTTCTCCCGCATCTAGTGCTTTTCCGTCACGAATATCGCTTCTCTAATTACACACATTCACATCCCATTTACCTTTTTCTGCTTCATCTTACCCACGCATTTTATCTCCTCCTCCTCCTTTTCATATTAGTTATCCCTTTGAATACCAGCGACGTGTGTTCTATTTTCTTCTAGCTATACTTAGAAGATATTATGCAGCTTAGGAAGGATCTGTGGTAGTTAAAAAGGTTGGTTGAGATAGTTTGAAGCCCTATTATTGCTAGAGATCTTTCCTAAGCTGAATAAAATCGTCTAATAGTTGCCAGACTAGGATAAAAAGGACACCTCTGGTACTTAATGGGTTATCTCCTCCCTATTATTATCGTTCTTATCAAACTCCTCATCATCACTCTCTCCTATTCCCACTTCGATTCCTGGCTAAATCCATGTTCACCCAACCAAGATATGCACCTCTCTCGTCTTCTCAAAAATATCTCTCTTCTTCTTTTCACATAAATTTTGCTTTTACCTTTCAATCCTCCCCAGTTTTTCTTGCCAAGTTTCTCGATAGGATTTGTTTTTTCCGAGTCTCCCTGGGTGGCTGAGAATAGTTACGTTTGGCTTCTCAGTTATTTCCTTTTACCCAGGACCTTGGTGACCCTGGTCTCTGGGTCTTCTCCTGGATGACCTAGATGTGTGTGAATTTGTATTTTGCTTTTGTGTGATCATTGTTTTCTGTTGTGTTGTCCCTATTATGGCTCTGTCTTGAGTCGCCCCCCCAAAAAAATAAAAATAAATAAATAAAAAAATAAAAATAGAAAAAGTGGGGATTGGGCCCGAGTAGATAGATAGATAGATAGATAGATAGATAGATAGATAGATAGATAGATAGATAGATAGATATATAGCATTTTGGCGGTGATAGGAAGGAAGGGTGGCGGGAGAGGGTGCGGAAAGTGGTCGGTGCAATGGATACGGTTAGGAGGTATGTGTTATACATTTGTTAATTTATCAATCCATTTATTATATTTTTTTAGTTTCCTCCTTAGACCTCCATCAAGATTAAATTAATAATTACCCCCTAGACCTCCTCTTCGAGATACATTTGTTAATTTTTCGATAGAAAAATGTCCCGGCCGAAGGCCAAATCCTCCTAAAATATAGGCTCTCTTTCGCTCGCCAGGAAATACTCGACATCTACAGTATATGGCACGAAAAGCCTTACAATTTACAGAATCTAAGTAAAAGGTTATAAAATCGACAAACTATTGGGGCGAACGTCTTATAATCTCAAAACTAATGGGGCTAAACATGAGGGAGAAAGGCCTGTGTCCGTATACCATTGTCTGTGAATCGATATGTCATTCTATATGAAACCGTGTACTTGTGTCTGTGAACCATTGTATGTAAACTATTATAAAATGTTTGTGACGGTGTGCTTGTGGCTGTGTACCCTTGTCTGCGAACGTATATTAGATACCTGCGACTGTGTGCTTTGCGTCTGTGTATCCTTGTCTGTGAACCCTGTCTGTGTGCTTTGTGTCTGTGTATCCTTGTCTGTGAACCCTGTCTGTGTGCTTTGCATCTGTGTGGCTCTGTGTAGTGTGATTCAACAAAGGGCTGGCTGGCTCTGAGATGCCGCCTGTTATGACACGGAGATAGGTCTGTTGATAGTGTGTGTTGTACTAATGATGTTATAGTGTGGCACGAGAGAGAGAGAGAGAGAGAGAGAGTGAGAGAGCGAGAGAAAGAGAGAGTGAGAGTGAGTGAGAGAAAGATTGATTGATAGATAGATAGATAGGTAGGTAGTTATATATATATATATATATATATATATATATATATATATATATAGAGAGAGAGAGAGAGAGAAAGAACCCATATAGAGTTACCCTGACCGACAGTAACGTTTTCCCATCTATATAATCACCTACAGTATACAGTACATATTGAGCTACATAGGTAACATTTGGTCAGATAATTGCCATCCTCTTTTATCCCTTGCAAGATACAAGGACGCGTTTCTTCCTTTTCCTCTGGCTATTACTGGACGATTATATTTAGTTTAAGGGGAGACTGACCATTTGTTTGGTCTATTAATTAATGTATTCATATATTTTTTTAGTTTCCTCCCTAGACCTCCATCAAGCTTAGAAAAACACCCCCAAGACCCCCCTTCAATATAAATTTGTACATTTTTCGGTAGAAAAATGTCCCGGCCAAAGGCCGATTCTTCCAACATTACAGGCTCACTATCGTTCGCCAGGGAAAAAATCGACACCTAAATAGCACGAAAGGTCTAAATACTGACGAAGAAATGGGGCGAAAGGTCTTAAAATCGACTAGCTAATGGGGCTAAACATGAGGGAGAAAGTGGTCCAGAAAATCGGACCATCTCCCCTTAAGAAAGCATTGTGGGAGTCAGAGGATTACTTGAAACAGATTTTACCTATTGTATTTTATAGAGGGCCTTTTAAAACTGAGTAAAATCGTCTAATGTTAGCCAAAGGGACGCCCGGGAGAGCGCATACCCACGCCGACGCTGGTGGAGGTATGTTATATATGTAATAAGTATAAATATATTATAATAATTGTTATATAATACAATCACATGCATTTCGTGATCACACAAACATATATAAATAATAATGAGAGAGAGAGAGAGAGAGAGAGAGAGAGAGAGAGAGAGAGAGAGAGAGAGAGAGAGAGAGAGAGAGAGAACAAAAATAATAATATAATACTAGTAATAACAATGCCAAATGTAATAATAATTCAAGAACAATAATAGAAACAAACAATAATAATAATAATAGTAACAATAATAATAATAACAACAACAACAACAAAACCAATAATAATAATAATAATAATAACAATAATAAACGATACTAAAACAAAAATAAATATAACAAATAAAAAGTACAAAATGTAAATCTAAAATCTGAAATCTCGGATCTCATCACCAAGTCAGCAAATAGCGCCAAATCCACCTTTTTATTCGGAACCTCCCAAATAGTGAGTCGCGGCATTAAACCTCTCAGACCGAGCAGCCCTCTCCTATGAAGCTCTGAACCGGAAAATCGCGCGGGGAACTACTTGGCTTTGTGTTCTGGGCTCACTCTCACTCACTCTCTCTCTCTCTCTGTAGTTAATATATTAGGGTTAGTATACTATTTTGGTTAACACTCTAGTACATATTGTATATAACTTCTGTAATCATTGGATATATTAGTATTAATAGACCCATTTCATATTTTGATGCCGAGGTAATTCACTATCATTATATCTGATGATTTTATGAATATAAGAATAGGAAGGTATATCACCATTAATATACCCAATCATTTTATATACCAATTATATACCATTTAAAATATATACTTATACACTTTTTATGACCTCGATTTCTAGCAGTGCATGGTTAGCTCTGTGTATTCGTAACCAGCTGATTACGAAAAAAAAGTAATATGGGGGGGGGAGGTCCCCCCCCCCCCTTAAAAAAAAGTAATAATACAATGTTGTGTTAAGCGTCAGTAGTATACAATATTTCTCCACTTCCATCTTTACTATGAATTTCCCAGTAGAAATGTTCTAATTCTGCTGAGGGTCCTGCATATCCAACTAAATTTCATGCCGACCCAAGGTCGGTGGGTGGGGAGAGAGCCTTCTGTTTTTCTGCCTTTGCCATCCACTTTGTAGCAAATCCCATTTTAGGATTAAGTATAGACTGCCTAGTAGGGACTGCAAGGTCTGTACAGTTTGTGTACTTACGTAACTCTATGTAATTCTCCAATAATTATACTATATACGTTACATAAGGATGTGAAAGACGATTGAAAGAGGAAAACTATATAATTTCGCATTATAGCCAAACTATATGCTAAAGTAAAACTCATACATGTATAGTTACCTTTGGATACCTTTTGATGTGTTCGCCGCTCTTCTAGCGGCACCAAGGAGCGCGACGCCCCTCGTTATGGGTGGTGATTTGGTGCAGTAGACTGTTTGAAGCGACAGCTCGCTCCCTTGCGAGGATGGGCTCGTCTGGCACTTTTTGCAGTTCGACATCTAGGGCTCTCTTGAAGTTGTCTAACGAGATGTCCCTCATGTCTCTTACTCGCCGTGGGAGTTTGTTGAAGAGACGTGGGCCTCTGTGTGATAACCAGCCCTCTCGCAGAGAGCCCATAGCACCCCTGTTATTCATCCGGGGGATTTCGCATTCCCAGCCTCTCCTATCACTGAATTTCATGACTATCGGAGTATGTAGGTTTGGTACTAAACCCTCTGCGATTTTCCATGTGTATATTATTAGGTAACGTTCTCTTTACGTTCCAGTGAGTACAGATTCAGTGCTCTTAAACGCTCCCAATAGTGTAGATGTTTTATCGAACTTATATGCGAAGTGAAATTTCTTTGTACACTCTCTACGTCATTTATTTCACCTGCTTTGTATGGGGATGTTAATACGCTACAGTATTCAAGCAGCGGTAGCACTAGAGATTTGAAGAGCGTTATCATAGGCAATTCACCGCGTGTTTTAAAAGTACGCAGAATCCAACCCGTTAGACGTTTCGCAGCCGCCACTTTGACCTGGTTATGTACTTTGAAACCCATATTTTCAGACATTAATACCCCAAGGTCTTTCACACTGTCTTTCCGTTCTATTATGTGGTTAGATTCTGTTAAGTTATATATGTAATAAGTATAGATATACTGTAGTCTAATATTGTTTAAATAATACAATCACACGCATTTCGTGATCATACAAATATAAATAAATAATAATAATCAGAGAGAGAGAGAGAGAGATACATAATATAATAATAGTAATAACAATGCCAAATATAATAATAATTCAATAACAATAATAGAAACAAACAATAATAATATTAATAATAATAACAACAAAAACAACAACAACAATAATAAACGAAACTAATAATAAAATAGATATAAAAAATAAAAAGTACAAAATATAAATAAAAAATCTGAAATCTCGGATCTCATCACCAAGTCTGCAAATAGCGCCAAATCCACCTTTTTATTCCGAACCTACCAAATAGTGAGTCGCGGCATTAAACCTCTCAGACCAAGCAGCCCTCTCCTATGAAGCTCTGAACCTGAAAATCGCGCGGGGAACTACTTTGCTTTGTCTTAGGTTCTGGACTCACTCACTCTCTCTCTCTGTAGTTAATATATTAGGGTTAGTATACTATTTAGGTTAACACTCTCTATTACATATTGTATATAGCTTCTGTAATCATTGGATATATTAGTATTAATAGACCCATCTCATATTTTGATGCCGAGGTAATTCACTATCATTATATCCAATGATTTTACGAATATCAAAATAGGAAGGTATATTACCATCAATATACCCAATAATTTTTTATACCAATTATAGGCCTATACCATTTAAATTTTGTTACTCATACACTTTTTATGACCTCCATTTCTAGCAGAGCATGGTTGGCTCTGTGAATTCGTAACCAGCTGATTACGAACAAAAATAATGGGGCGGGGGGGAGTTCCCCCCCTTAAAAAAAGTAATAATACAATGTTGTGTTAAGCGTCAGTAGTATACAATATTTCTCCACTTCCATCTTTACTATGAATTTCCCAGTAGAAATGTTCTAATTCTGCTGAGGGTCCTGCATATCCAACTAAATTTCATGCCGACCCAAGGTCGGTGGGTGGGGAGAGAGTCGTCTGTTTTTCTACCTTTGCCATCCACTTTGTAGCAAATCCCATTTTAGGATTAAGTACAGACTGCCTAGTAGGGACTGCAAGGTCTGTACAGTCTGTGTACTTACGTAACTCTATGTAATTCTCCAATAATATACTATATACGTTACATGAGGATGTGAAAGAGGATTGAAAGAGCGAAAACTATATAATTTCGCATATAGCTAAACTACAGTATATGCTGAAGTAAAACTCATACATGTATAGTTATTGATGTAATAAGTATAACATTTAATATATTCTAATAATTTTTATATAATGCAATCACATGCATTTCGTGATCACACAAATATAAATAAATATTAATAATCAGAGAGAGAGAGAACAAAAAAATAATATAATAATAGTAATAACAATGCCAAATATAATAATTCAATAACAATAATAGAAACAAACAATAATGATAATAATAATAATAATAATAATAATAATAATAATAATAATAAAAATAACAACAATATAATAAACGATACTAATAATAAAATAAATATAAATAAATAAAAAAGTACAAAATATAAATCTAAAATCTGAAATCTCGGATCTCATCACCAAGTCAGCAAATAGCGCCAAATCCACCTTTTTATTCCGAACCTGCCAAATAGTGAGTCGCGGCATTAAACCTCTCAGACCAAGCAGCCCTCTCCTATGAAGCTCTGAACCGAAAAATCGCGCAGGGAACTATTTGGCTTTGTGTTCTGGGCTCACTCTCACTCTCTCTCTCTGTAGTTAATATATTAGGGTTAGTATACTATTTAGGTTAACACTCTCTATTACATATTGTATAATATAACTTCTGTAATCATTGGATATATTAGTATTAATAGACCCATCTCATATTTTGATGCCGAGGTAATTCACTATCTAATATTATATCCAATGATTTTATGAACATATGAATATGAAGGTATATCACCATTAATATACCCAAACATTTTATATACCAATTATATACCCTTTAAAAATTTTACTCATATACTTTTTATGATCTCGATTTCTAGCAGTGCATGGTTAGCTCTGTGAATTCGTAACCAGCTGATTCGATACCATATAGTTCGGAGAGTTTGTAAAGGGCTTTCAGTTGTCTCTGTGCATCGAGGGTGGACACTACGTATTTGTTGTGCTCTGCGCTGGAATTTTTGGTCTGTTATCATGTGTATTTTGCTTTCCTATTTTCATCTTCGTCTTAGCTGTTCTCTCACACACTCACTCTCATTATCTTACTCTCTCTATCTCTCTCGGGTTTGCCTAGTAGTATTGGCCATTTATATTTATTTATTTATTTATTTTTCTGTCATCTCCTTGTCTTTCATTCCCCCCCACCCCAAACCCCCCTTTCCCACACAGAAAACATACCTATCATCATCATCACTAGAACAAAAGATATACATATTCTTCAGGTGTATATTATTTCAACATTCTCATTATATCCAAAGCCCAAAGTATGAAACGTTTAGTATTATATTTAAAAATTAAAACAAAAACAAAAATATTGTAAATACTCTTATGCTTACCTGTTAATCGTGTGTGGTATCCGAGTGTCCAGACCCTACGTGCCCTGGTGATGACCTAGGATGTTTCACCAACAGGTTATATGATGGTTCGTGCTTTGACCCTCGCTAACCATGACCAATAATAGTACTAGGTCACTGTAATCACCTAGCCCAGTACCTCAAGTCACCGTAACCCGGCCTCTGTTTTGGACCATGAACATACGGAGGTGACTGTACTACGCTATATTATCATGGTCGACTTGCGCCATTACCACTGCCATCATTCGGAGTCTGGTAGATCAATGGTCGGATCCTGGTGCACTGTTAATCCTGGCCTGGGATACCACACACGATATTCACCTTTTTAAGTCAATTTACAAATTTAATTTTATTTTATTGCGATTTGTTATTAATGTCATTGGAGTCGGTATATATATATATATACCGGTATATATATATATATATATATTATATATATATATATATATATATATATATATATATATATATATATATATAATATATATATATATATATATATATATTTTTTTTTTTCCTTTGGAACACATTTCATCTCTTCATTTGGAGTACATTGGTCTGATGAAGTTATAATTATGCGAACCGTTGCCAACCAAGTGCTCCTCCTCATAGGTGTTTATCATAATATATGCTCTGTTTTTCTAAATATACAGTATTTTTATCAGGTTACCAATGTTTGCTATGTAGAGATTTGTCCTGCTTTTGTTGGTGTGTGGCTAATGTTTTCTTTCTTTCACAGGAGGAGGAGGATACATGACGAAGAAGAGGAAGAAGAGTACACAGGAGAAAGAGAGGGAAGAGAAGAAAAAGGAAGAGGAGAAAGAGGAAGAAGTGAATAGCTAACAACATGATATTATGAGAAATGCCACGTGTAATAAATGTATGCTATATAAATAAATAGATAATCAATAGGCTAGTCTGTTCATTGTGACACCCTACCTAGTCCCTTATAAATCAGGAAGGGCTGGAGCAAACGGGCTGTAAATGTCCACACCGATTTATTGAGGTATACTTATCAGCTCCAGTATAAGGCGTGTGTGTTAGTGTGTGTGCGATATAATATATTATCTATATATATATCTATATAAATATATATAGCGAGAGAGAGACGAGAGAGACGAGAGATTTTTTTTGTATATACAATTAGTTGACCAGTCAGATAAATAGATAAATTTTAAGATAGCTAGAGAGAAGGGAGATGATGGAGTAGAGATGAGAAGGAGAGCTGAGAGAGAGAAATTTGATAGTTAGATAGATGTATTAGATAGATTGATTGATAGATAGAATATAGAG